>JARHVA010004666.1:317500-620000 GCA_037957365.1 Torreya grandis | reverse complement strand
GCAAGAGCGGAGCTCTACCAACTGAGCTATATCCCCATAGCCAGGCCAAATGGAGCAGGCTACAAATCGACATGTTACATAGCGCATGTAGTGTGGGCTATCCTGGACTTGAACCAGATACCTCGCCCGTGAAGTAAATCATCGCACCTATGATTGAAATTATAATTATAATAATAATTCTTTATCTTTTCATTCATAAATAGATTTATCCTTCCCGAACGCAGCATACAACTCTCAGTTGTACTGCGCTCTCCAAGTGTGTTTGGTCCCCTTCCTGCTTCTTCGCCAACGGCAAGGAAGAAGTAAATTTTTTTTATGAGAATAGAAAAGGAAGCATTAAAGAGGTGTTAAAAGATCCTCTTAATCCCAATCCCAGACACTCCAAGATCCTTTTTCGATCTTGCTACCTGCGTTCGTTTTATCATTATTCCTTTCATGAAGGAAAGGATAGAAAAGGAAATCCTATGGATTTACCGCATCCTCCGGAAAAAGCAGGAAAAGGCTCGAATGGTATGATCTCTCCGTCACCCTGTAATGGGTGATCTCGTAGTTCTTGGTCTGTGAAGATGCATTGTTAGGTGCTTTTTTTACACATTTAGGTTGAATCTTAACTTCAGCCTGTGCTCGAGAGATAGGCTTCCATACACTGATAAGATATGTATGAATTCTCGAAAAGAAAATAGCTATGAATACTTTGGCTACCCTGGGACCGCCCAGATCCCACGAATGAATAGAAAATTTGATTTACATTCTATCTCACCTGAATCACCCCATCTATCCTCCTGATAATAAAGTCAGTTTCAAACTCTAGTTCAAACAGAAGGAGTACGCCATGCTATTGTGCCTTAGATGATCCACATCTCTGGGTCAGGCGTTGATGAGCACATTAAACTATCCAATGTGGCTAGTAGCCTTCACAGCCTAGGCACAACGACGCAATTATCAGGGGCGCGCTCTACCACTGAGCTAATAGCCCAGTAGGGCTCCCCTCCCTAGTAGGGAGGGCCCTCCCAAAAGTAAGAGAAAACATCTTGCTCGCTTGCCTCTTTTATACAACATGTTGGCACCCGTTTTTTATTCTTTGGGGGGTGGGGGTGCACCCTTTTTTTTAATTTGTTAAGACATTAACATCGTTTTCATCTAATTTAAATTTATTGTATTTGATTTAAATTTAATTAGTTTAGTTAGTTAATCAGAAACTAAGTTAACTAATTAATAATTAAATTCTTAATTAATTAGCTTTGAAAATGCTTTTGAGTTCATTTCTTTTTTTTCCTGAAACATTCAATATTTATTGGGGGCAAGGCTTTTTAGTTGTTGCCTGCTTTCTTTGTTAATTAAGGCATTATTTAACAATAATGAGTTATTAATATTACTCACTCATAACTAATCATAGCATAATTTATGCTCTACATTACTGAAAAAAAAAAAAGTAACCAAGCCATAAACTCTTATCTTATTTAAGATAGTTTATTATTATAGTATAGTTTGCTAAGTTTTAATTTATAATTTATACTAAATAAAATTAAAACAAATATTCTATTTTTATAGAATATTTGTTTTAATTAATAGAGACTAAAACAAACTTAACTTAAAATAATGCAATTATTTAATAAATTGCAAAATAAAAGTATGACTAAAGAATACAAAAAAGTATGACTAAAGAATACAAAAAAGTATGACTAAAGAATACAAAAAAGTATGACTAAAGAATACAAAAAAGTATGACTAAAGAATACTGTAATATAAACTCCTTTAATATAAGGAGGTAAACAGTAAAAATAGGATTCTATCAACTTGTTCCGACCTGAGATAATGAGCTTACTTATGAACTTCATTCTTACTTACTTACTTCATTATCGAAGTAACGAACTTATACTACCTAGAAGCGACAAAAAACTCCATTTCTTGTCGCTTGCATTTCTGATGATGCAAGATGCATCTCGGCCGATGAAAATAATAATTATCATCGTGTCGCTCGCTCTCTTTCTAGCTCGTAAGCAGTGTATGAGCCCAACAAGTAATTAGCTCTCCCTGAAAAGGAGGTGATCCAGCCGCACCTTCCAGTATGACTACCTTGTTATGACTTCACTCCAGTCACTAGCCGTGCCTTGGGCATTCCCCTCCTTGTGGTTAAGGTAATGACTTCGAGCATGGCTTCCTTCCCTAGTGTGACGGGCAGTATGTACAAGGCCCGAGAACGAATTCACCGCCGTATGGCTGACCGGCGATTACTAGCGATTCCTACTTCATGCAGGCGAGTTGCAGCCTGCAATCCGAATTGAGGCCAGGTTTTTGAGGTTAGCTTGCCCTTGCGGGGTCGCGACCCTTTGTCCCATCCATTGTAGCACGTGTGTCGCCCAGGGCATAAGGGGCATGATGACTTGACATCATCCTCACCTTCCTCCGACTTAACACCGATAGTCTGTTCAGGGTGCCAAACTATTATGGCAACTAAACACGAGGGTTGCGCTCGTTGTGGGACTTAACCCAACACCTTGTGGCACGAACTGATGACAGCCATGCACCACCTATGTCTGCATTCTCGAAGGCACTCCTCTTTTTCAAAAGGATTCGTGACATGTCAATCCCTGGTAAGGTTCTTCGCTTTGCATCGAATTAAACCACATGCTCCACCGCTTGTGCGGGCCCCCGTCAATTCCTTTGAGTTTCATTCTTGCGAACGTACTTCCCAGGCGGGATACTTAACGCGTTAGCTGCAGCACTATACGAGTCGATACGTACAGCACTCAGTATCCATCGTTTACGGCTAGGACTACTGGGGTCTCTAATCCCATTTGCTCCCCTAGCTTTCGTCTCTAAGTGTCAGTAACGGCCCAGCAGAGTGCTTTCGCCCGTTGGTGTTCTTCTCGATCTCAGCGCATTTCACCGCTCCACCAGAAATTCCCTCTGCCTCTACCGTACTCCAGCTTGGTAGTTTCCACCGCCTGTCCAGGGTTGAGCCCTGGGATTTGACGAAGGACTTGAAAAGCCACCTACAGACACTTTACGCCCAATAATTCTGGATAACGCTTGCATCCTCTGTTTTACCGCGGCTACTGGCACAGAGTTAGCCGATGCTTATTCCTCAGATACCGTCATTCCTTCTTCTCTGAGAAAAGAAGTTTACGACCCGTGAGCCTTCTTCCTTCACGCGGCATTGCTCCGTCAGGCTTTCGCCCATTGCGGAAAATTCCTCACTGCTGCCTCCCGTAGGAGTCTGGGCCGTGTCTCAGTCCCAGTGTGGCTGATCATCCTCTCAGACCAACTACTGATCAAAGCCTTGGTAAGCCATTGCCTCACCAACTAGCTAATCAGACGTGAGCCCCTCCTTGGGCGGATTCCTCCCTTTTGCTCCTCAGCCTACCTCTATGAGGTACTAACTCTATAGGGTATTAGCAGCCGTTTCCAGCTGTTGTTCCCCTCCCAAGGGCAGATTCTTACGCATTACTCACCCGTTCGCCACTAGAAACACCACTTCCCGTTCGACTTGCATGTGTTAAGCATGCCGCCAACATTCATCCTGAGCCAGGATCAAACTCTCAATGAAATTCAGAGTTGCATTATTTATTACTTATAGCTCCCTTCTTCGTGGACAAAGCCAATTCAGAATTATCTATCATCTAAATAGATATGATGATATTTTATCATTATCTCATCTATAAAAGACATTTAATTTGATAATTATACCATTTATCATATTATTTGATCACCTTATCAAAGTACTAAGATGTTAGTCTTAATTAACATTCTGACTTAATTATAATATTAAGTTTAATCTTGATATTAATATCATATAGATTATATATACTATATATAATAGTAGTAAAAAACTATTATATTAATATATACATTAATATCTTAATGTATTCTTGTCTCCTAGTGGGATGTTAAATCCCATTTAACATTATGGCCATCCTTACTCCCTTATGTCAACCCCCTAGCCTCTTTTTATCACGAAAGAAGAGAGCGAATAGAACTCAAAATATAAGGATTCATATTATTTAGGGATAATCAGATTTGAACCGATGACTTTCACCACGTCAAGGTGACACTCTACCACTGAGTTATATCCCTTCCCTACCTCCATCTGGAAGGAAAACTGTAAGAACTTACCAAAGAATCGAGAAACTCAACACCACTATCCCATTATTCTCTGGGAGCTAGGTCTTGTTTTCACACTCTCTCAAAACCTTGGTTGAAAAAAATAAAAAAGAGAATGGACCCAGTCGTTAACTTCAATTAAATGAATTATAAATAATTAACGAAATAAGATATAATCTATAACTAAGCTACACTTTCACCTATACCTAGTAAGCAAAAGTTATCTCTTCTCCATATACTTTTTAATTTATTATGTTTAAAATAAATTAAATTGCCTCCATGTTGATTGTTGAGTTGAAACAAGTGAAACCCTCTGTTCTCTCATGGTACAATCTTTTTCCTATTGAGTTATCACTTTTCTCTCAATCCAAACAAACAAGATGACTGATACTAGCAATCAGTCAAAAGACAAAACTTATCGAGCCAGCGGTAGCGGACCATTAACTAAGAAAAAATAACTTTTTTCTTAGATTTTACTTGGCTATATTAACAATTTAAAGACACAGCCGCTCGGAACATATATCCTATTTAGATCGTTTTAACATAGGTAATCGAAATGATCCTAGGCAACGCAACCAAACCATGCCATGCCACCCAAAGCAAAGCACGAAAGTCAAAATATTTTATCAAATCGATTCCTAGTTAAATAATGCATAACTACACGGATAAGCTCATGTTAACCCGTCAATTTTGAATCTAATTTGTGATTTAAAAAAATGATATATCGAGATATCAAAAAAATTAGCATGTAATAAATATAATAATTATAAATTCGTGCAAAAAATTTATTCAAACCCTCTTTAATAAAGAAAGAAGAATCCCAAAGGATTATTTGGCATAGTTTTTTATAAAAAACTAGTATTAATAATATATTTATTCGTGTTTGATTAGAACACGAAAACTAACTAAATCTATTTTAGTTCCCCTTTGGAACATAATGAAGGAAAGGAATACTTGAATAACGAAAAGAATCAAATTTATCCTATTTCAAAAGAATTGAACGAGAAGCCGTATGAGGTGAAATTCTCATGTACGGTTTTGTACAGTGACGGTAAAGGTAACTTATCTGTCAACTTTTCCACTATCACCCCAAAAAAACCGAACTCTGCCTTACGTAAAGTTGCTAGAGTACGATTAACCTCTAAATATGAAATCACTGCTTATATACCTGGTATTGACCATAATTTACAAGAACATTCTGTAGTATTAGTAAGAGGTGGACGGGTGAAAGATTTACCCGGTGTAAAATATCACATAATTCGAGGAATCTTAGATGCTGCCCCAGTAAAAAATCGTAAACAAGGGCGTTCTAGTGCGTTGTATATTCTTATCTAAGATTTGTATCATTTTGATATGATGCCATGTCAATTGCTAAAAACATGGAAAGTATATGGCTAACCTAATAACGAACGTTTTGTAAGGGGACTAGAGCAGGCTAAAACAAACAATCTTATTTATTATTTAAAGTCAATTTGGAACTACTTCTATGTCTAAGGTTCAATATTGAATTCATTTCATAAGTTTTCCCTTACTTTGCGTGTGTCAACAAAAAATTAAAATGCCTTGACCTTTTCAGAACAGGTTCAAGTCAAATAGCAATGATTTGAAACACCTTTTTAATACACAATTTTTTTAACCTAAGGACTTAATCATATAGATATAGAAAATACAAGATTTCTAATCATAGCAAAACGAAGGAAACGGATACTCAATTGATAATGAGTAAACATAATTCTATGCATAAGGAATAGACCTCATATATGCAGATAGAATCATGCAGAAAGCCGTATACGACGAAAGGCATATGTACGGTTTGGAGGGAGATATTTCATAGCTTTAGAGATCTACCCTACAATATGGAGTTAAAAAGCCGAAATAAATGATCATTAGTCTTTATGAGAAAAAATTTGTGAACCTTTTTCGCACTCATGTCACGGCAAAGTACTGCAGAAAAAAAAATTGCGAAATTTGATCCGATTTATCATAATCGAGTAGTTAATATGGTCGTTAACCGTATTCTTAAACACGGAAAAAAATCATTGGCTTATCGAATTCTTTATCAATCTCTAACAAAAATTCAACAAAAAACAGAGAAAAATCCACTAATTGTTCTTTGGCAAGCAATACACAAAGTAACTCCCAAATTGATAGTAAAATCAAGACGTGTAAGTGGATCAACTTATCAAGTTCCCATGGAAATAAGATCTAAAAAAGGAAAAGTACTTGCTATTCGTTGGTTATTAGGGTCATCTCGAAAATGTTCTGGTCGAAATATGCATTTCAAATTGAGTTACGAATTAATGGATGCTGCCAGAGAGAAAGGCAATGCTATACGCAAGAAGGAAGAGATTCATCAAATGGCAGAGTCCAATAAAGCTTTTGCACATTACCGTTAATCCAATGTATGGAAAGATCCATGGATCTACCTATTCTAATCAGTAAAATAACATCAACTTTATCAAAATTGATACAGATATTTATTGATAGGAAAGCAAAAGAAAAAGAAGAATGCAAAATAAATTTTTTATAAAAAACGATAAAAGGATATTTGTGGATTAATATTAAATCTTATTCTTCAGGATCATTTAGATAAATTTTAAATTAAATGAATATTGATCGGAGATTAACTGAAGTTACTAAATCATGGTCTGACATTTACAAAATGAAAACTTCATTTTCAATTATACCTTTAGATCATTTTATATGAAAGAGTTTCATTTGCTTCTCTTCCATGGAAGTTCCATTTTTCCAGAATGTATCTTAATTTTAGGCCTATTTCTTCTTCTAGTGATCGATTTTATTTTTGACCAGAAAGATAAAGCTTGGTTCTATTCCATCTCTTTAACAAGTTTAGTACTAAGCATAGCGGTCTTGTTATTTCAATGGAGAGAACAACCTATGATCAGTTTTTTTGGTAATTTCCAAACAAACAATTTTAGCAAAATATTTCGATTTCTCATTTTACTATGTTCAACTTTATGTATTCCTCTATCCGTGGAATACATTCAATGTACAGAAATGGCTGTAACAGAATTTCTGTTATTCATATTAACAGCTACTTTAGGAGGAATGTTTTTATGTGGTGCAAATGATTTGGCAACTATCTTTGTAGCTTTAGAATGTTTCAGTTTATGTTCTTATCTATTATCAGGATATACCAAAAGAGATGTACGGTCTAATGAAGCTATTATGAAATATTTACTTATGGGTGGGACAAGTTCTTCTATTCTTGTTTATGGTCTTTCTTGGCTATATGGTCTATCCGGTGGAGAGATTGAACTTCAAGAAATAGCCAATGGTCTTATAAATACACAAATGTATAACTCTCCAGGAATTTGGATTGCGCTTATATCTATAACTGTAGGAATTGGATTCAAGCTTTCTCTAGTTCCTTTTCATCAATGGACCCCCGACGTATATGAAGGAGTGCGATTCGTTTTACAAATTAATTAAGAATAAATCTCTTCTTTAGAGGTGTTTTTATAAATAAAAACTCTGTGGACATGTGGAAGAAAGGCCAACTCGGACTAAGACATCACTTTTACCAAAAATTGCTTTTTCGTTGAATTAAGGTAAAGCAAAGTCAAAAAACTAAATTGTTTGAATAAACAATTCAATTTTTAAAGTTAGTTATTACGGGTAGTTCTTACAAAGGATCAGACTAATGACGTATACAATATTTTTATTCTCAACGTAGATGCTACATAGTCAGTTTTCATTCTTCAAAGACTACGAGTGTAAAAAAAGGGCATCCGTCAATCAAAAAGATTACCCTAAGATGAATATCTCATGGCTATTCAGAACGAATTAAATTAGATGGTTCTTTATTTTTTATTAGTTTTGAATCTTTCAGACCCAAAGTCGAAAAATCAGAAATAAAAATAAGTAATTTTGATTTACCATAGGAACCGCTGAGGAAGGATTCCTCGTCAAGTTAAGGATTAGTGATTCTTTCTATCGATTGAATAGATTCAGTCTTATACATACACGAGGAAGGTAATTAAAAAATAATAATAATAATCAAACGATTAAGCTATTCTTTTTTAACACTTACTAGCCGTGCGAGAAGAAAGTCTCACGCACGGTTCTGAATGAGAGAAAGGAGGGAGGAATCCCCTTTTCAACTCTAACTCTCCCACTCCAGTCGTTGCTTTTATTTCTGTTATTTCAAAAGTAGCTACTTCAGCTTTAGCCACTAGAATTTTTGATATTATTTTCTATTTTTCATTGAACGAATGGCATCTTCTTTTGGAAATATTAGCTATTCTTAGTATGATATTAGGAAATTTAATAGCTATTACTCAAACAAACATAAAACGTATGCTTGCATATTCATCCATAGGTCAAATTGGATATATCCTTATTGGAATAATTGATAGAAACTCAAATAATGGATATGCAAGCATGATAACTTATATGCTGTTCTATATTTTCATGAATATAGGAACTTTTGCTTGTATTGTATTATTCAGTCTACGTACAGGAACAGATAACATTCGGGATTATGCAGGATTATATACGAAAGATCCTTTTTCAGCTTTGTCTTTAGCTTTATGTCTGCTATCTCTAGGAGGTATTCCTCCATTAGCAGGCTTTTTTGGAAAGCTTTATCTTTTCTGGTGTGGATGGCAGGCAGGTTCCTATTTATTGGTTTCGATAGGACTTTTTATGAGTGTTATTTCAATATATTATTATCTTAAAATAATTAAGTTATTAATGACTGAACGAAACAAAGAAATAACTCCCCACGTGCAAAATTATAGATTATCTTCTTCAATCTCGAAAAATTATATCGAATTCAGTATGATTGTATGTGTAATAGCATCTGCTCTACTGGGAATAGTCATGAATCCAATTGTTGCAATTGCTCAGGATACATTATTTTAAGATCTATTTATTTAGTCAATCTTTTTCTTACGAACTAAAAGAACTAGTAGATTTTTACTCATATCCTTAAAATTACAGGGAATAGGCTGAAATTATAGAATGAACTTCTAATTTAAAATTCAAGTTGATTTTGTAATTTAATTAGAAGTTCATTCTATACCATTAAATAAACATTTTATTTATGTTATTCAAACGTTTGTAAATAGATTATACATCTCTCGGTTCTAAGAGATAAGTTTAACATAGGATTAAACTTAACATATTAGTTATTTGGGCAACACAATACTTATGGTTTCTATTGAATCAAAAAAAAAGTGTTTGATCATAATATATCGTAATATTATAAATATTAATTATCGATAATAAAAAGTCAAAATAATTGGATGATCTAATAATATTAGACCATGACTTATATTACGGATCAATATTGTAATACTCCAATACTTTATCCTTGTTAGCCATTTCTATTCCACATATAACAATATGTGATTATAATATCGATAGATATTTTATTCATGAAATAAAATTCACTTTTGGGATGCCTTGATGGTGAAATGGTAGACACGCGAGACTCAAAATCTCATGCTAAACAGCGTGGAGGTTCGAGTCCTCTTCAAGGCATATATATTGTAATGCCTATTGCCTGATGAATTCAATCATATTAGATCAAATTCATCAGGCAATAATAATAATTATTTCCTTATCTTTTTTTGATAATAAAAAAATATTTCATAAAATGTTTGTTATTTCATAATGTTTGTTCAAGCAATTCATACATAGAATAAATAATAATTCATCGAACAATTAAATTATTCCACCATGGTAGCCCTAAAATTCTTGTTTCATAGGGCTATAACTAATGAGAATAGGAAATAAAATGCATTATAAAATTATAAATTACTTTAATTAAAAAAGTAATAAAAAATAAACAAATTTAAGGTGGATTGCTTTTTTTTTACATTAATAAATGTATCTTTTTTCCTAATCATTATTAGATTGAATGAAGGAATTAAATTGAAAAGAATCTATTATAAATCCCTTCCAAGGTCTTGAAAGATCTGGAAGTTGTAATATATATTTAACAAATATACCGACGTTGTATCCCTCTACAAGTATCCCTTTCTCAAAATAAAAAGGGTAGGAGAAAATTATACTATAACTACAATAATAATAAATATTGAGTAAGCATAGTAGAGCAATAAATAATTGCTCAGCAAGTTAAAAAAAAACTAACTTAACTCTTTTTACTATGCTTATTCTTAAATGGTCGCAATATAAATCTTGATTGATCTAGTCCTTGTTATTCTTATTCAATCCTTCCGCTAATAAGCAATTAATGTCATTCCGAGAAATCCATTTTGTTTTTAATAATGTCTTGAAAATTTTCAATAACATTCCGTTAGTGAGGAATAAATTTGATAAATATTCATAACTTTCGGATAAAGTATTATAAATGAAACATTCATTAGATAATAAATCTATATTTTCCCTTTCTCCTTCAATCAAAAATTGTTTGAATTTATTATCTCTTGTCTTTTCACGCAACCAACGGTCATACATTAACATTGGACGATATGGATACACACGTCTCAATCGGATACCAATTTCTTGAAAGCGTTTGAAAGCCTCAAAATGCTCCTTAAGCTCAATCTTAATTTTAGGAGACAAATCATTGTTATTATCCACAATTTTAATTCCTAAGGCTATTTTCCTCACCCTTTTTTTTCTTACTATAGATTTTATCATTTTTTTTATGCCCCTTATTACTCTTGCTGAAGAGTAAGATAAATCCTTTTCAGGAGTTCTTGAGGAACAAAAAGTTCTCCTCGTAAAAAAGCAGGGTGCTTATTTGCAAAGCGAATACTCACGGGATCCCAAAGAAATCACCGAGCTAGACAGATTATTGGTGTATCTAAAGGTTTATATTCCTTTGCATACTCTTCTGTATCAAATTGATATATTCCCATATTTTAAAACCTATTGTATAATGATCTTGCTTCCCAGAAAGCATCTAGCTTTCTTTGTGGAACATCGGAAGGATCATGATAAACAGGAAAGGGGTCGTAAGACGACATAAATTTCTTCCAAAACAAATTGGAAAGACGGGTTGGCCTTTCTTGAAACCCTCCGAACAGATGAAGATAATCCAATAAAGGGTTATCTATTGTTATATATTTTATATGATCGAATCGATTACTGCGAATAAAACTAAAACGCCAAGTCCTAGGAGAACAAACTATGTCAGTGCGTAATTCTCCTACGTAGGAGTACTTCAATTCTTTAGATAGAACGATCTTATCTACTATAGAAGATAATCCTTTTTGCATCATATCTCTTTTGAATTGAGGAGCAATTGTGATGTGATTTTTATCAGAATTGTTTCGATGTATTGTTACCAACCATGGAAACTCTTCCAAAAGACTCTGTAAAAGACTGGAAGCTAGAGCGAAATCATTTGCAATGAAAAGATCAACAGGAGTCCAATTCTCTCTATTTGATTCCGATAGAAACCAACAATCTTGAGCTACTGATCCGGCCAAGCAACCCAAAATATGATAGAATATGGTTAATTCCTTCACAGCTGTTCCAGCAATTGAAGGTTCTAAATACCAGTCATGCAAATAGTATGCTCTTCGACCCTGTAAGTCCATTCTAAGATTTAGGAAATTCCTGCAATACGTCAGTTTATTTTGTATAATAGCTTTTCCTATCTTATAAGGAAGTACTTTATAAATATTACTGAATTGAAACTTCAAATTGTTTGGAGCCCAACTTGGTCTATACATAGCTTCTTCAATTATCCTATTGCTTATATCTGAAGTGTTTTGGCTAATACTAATTAGCCAGATGTCATTGGCAAGATTTGCCAAATCTAGTGTAGTAAAACCTCTGGTCGTTAATCCAAATTCATCATAACAGTTCCAATATTTTTTCAAATAGAACCCTTTGCTATGTAGAAGCAAAGGAAATTCCTTTTCTCGATGTGGGGCAGGAAAATTTTTAGTATTGATAAATGTATCGAATCTTCGTTTACCATAAGGAGGAGTTATTAGAACTGGATCCACTTTTTTAGGAATATGAGTCGAAGCAATAACAACAATATTTTGTTTTATATTGATTTCTTCCTCATAATCACTAATATGATATGTATCTCCAAGGAGTTCCCTCAATAATGCAGTAAGGTAGAAGTGATCATTCAGTTCATGAATGCTTGGAATCCATATGATGCAAGGATACATCAATTTTGCCAATTTTAGTGCAAACATGAATTGGCAAAATCTTCTCGCATAATACTCCGGAGATAAATGCTCTCCTCGATCATGCCGAAAGTTTTTCGGTTTTTTTTCATAAGAATCATTTTCATTTATGTCTTGCGGTCTACCTGACCAGCCTAGAGACCTAAGGACCTTTTCATGCTCAAGGTATGATTTCTTAGCTGAAGATGTATACTCAGCTTCATAGTTGAGCAGAAGTCTCTCCTGCTTCAAAAAATTTTTAGGAGATATTGTTATTAAAGGTAGATAAGAATCTGCTGCTAGACTTTTGGCCAAATACGATCGTCCAGTTTCCCTAGGCCCTATCAATAAAATTTGATTTGATAGGGACGGTAATGGGTAGAGTTGGAAAAATCTCACTTGGTGAGATAGAGATGGGTGAGTTGGCAGAGAGGTCATCTGCTGATGCAAAACACGGAAGACCCACCTTTCTGCTAGCGAAAAGGAATCAAACTCATAATTCATTAGACCTATTTTATTCATTTGACCTAGCTGAATAGTTTCAGCTAGATATTTAAAGTAAAGAAGTCCCAGGTGTTTCCCTTTCTCGAAATATTGAGAAAAGAAACCATTAGGGGGAGTTAACTTCGATTCAAATTGAGAGATTCGTTCTTGTACTGAAAACAATCTATTCTCTTTCAAAAAGAAATCATCCGCTCCGTATTCGTACAAAACTCTATTTAAAAGTGATTTCAATCTCCTACACTTTTTGAAAGGCCAGGAAGACCATTTACAATTTTTGACGTACCAAATTTCCAATATTTGGGATAATCCTATATCATTATAATCCCTCTCCATATTTACAAAATCGAGGAATGTCAGCCAGCAACCATACCAAGAGAAATTATAATAAAATCTGAGCATTTTAAAAGAATGCATGATTTCTCCTACCTTCATAAAGTAGGGCTCATACTCTAAATCTTTGAGAAGCTCGACATTGCTATAAAAGTTAATCAAACATGAGGGAACTCCGCAGAAAAAAGAGAAGAAAAATACAATGAAAATAAAAATAAATTTATCATACTCCCGAACATTTCGTATATATTTCCATGTATCAAATGATATTGACTTATCCTTTCCCTCAAATACCGTTTGATTAATTGGTTCTTTCCAATCCAAAAGATTCCAATAGGATAAAAACATATTCAATTTAGGGATAAATTTCGCTCTAACTTCCCATTCTAGAAGTTTACAAAATTGATGAGAGAGTGCCCACAAAATATTCAAAGTATGATTCCAATTATCCGTAATATCGTGCAAAATGATATTGAATTGATCACTAATACTTATTAGTATTTGCGAAAAAGTAATAGAAAATAAATTATCAATATATTTCCACCATGTAGAAGTAAAAAACCATGATGTATATGTTTGAAACAAATCCCATTTCTCAAAAAGCATATCTATTTGAGAGATCTTATAAAATAGGAGAATCTTTCATTTTTCTTTCTTCAAATTATCAACTATGATATTATCTTCAATTATTTTTTTTTGACTTTCTGCTGAACTATATTTTTCTTTTTCTGCAAATTTTTTCAGTTTGAAAGAGATTTCTGATAGTAAATCATCTTGATAAGATTGATTTTGAATCAGACCCATGTTCGAACTAACACCCTTTTTAGGGTACTGATTGGGGTTGTTTTTTTCTGAATGTGAACTAGTTAAAAAAGGATGGCAAGAACTTTTGTCAAAATTGATGATTTGTTGGCTTATTAAAGGAGTTCTATATATCTTTTCAATCGAGGAAATATCTATTTTACTATGAACAAATTAATTCAATTGAGTAAGTAAATTTGACGATTTGTACAAGTCATGGATTAACACTTGGTCAAGTAAATATTTAGCCAATAATAAATTTACTTGTGACTTGATGAGTGAAATAGTTTCTTTCTCTGAGTTAATAGGTCTAATAGACAAGACCTTGTTATGGATGGGAACAAGATTGAATAATTGTCCATATATAAGATTCTTGTTTTTGATATGAATCCTTTCCATGTAAGAAGCTAATCTTTTTTTATAATTTAAACGAGGATGATGTAAATAATCTAAAAATTCAAATGTATTTGCTTTGCAAAAAGCAACTCTCAATGAGTTTTGATTAGATAGTTTTAAAGGATTTAACCAATTGTCTCGATCATTGAATATTGTCGAAATGCCACTGTTATCAAATAATTCCATGTAATTTTTTTCATTATCGAATAAGTCAATAATCGATTGATTCAGTGGTTTCTCATTCAAACCTAATGAGGCTATTGTTCCTTCATCGATCAAGGATTCCAATCTTTGTGAAAAATTGGGGATTGATTTAGATTTGCTGGACTTTTTAATCGGTCTGATATCTTTATCATTATCGTCCAAAATGATACCAATTTTTTTTTTGGTACTTCCAGACCAACCAAAATATTGAGTAGCACATAATTCAATTGGATCGAACACTCTGTTTTTCAAATTGTTTTGTTTAGAAATAGACACAAGACGTTTCAACCCTTTTTTCAAATATTTGATCTGAATGGACAATGCATTAATATTCAAACTTCGATTTATATTTTTGGAAGTTCGAAGAATAGAGTGATTGAACCATTCTTTCTGATATTTTTTCCAACTTGATGAATGCTGGTTAATTGCATCTTTTGTTCTATTATTCAAAAGATCTTTTCTTATCCAATTTGTTCGAATTTGATCTTTCAAATTCCAACTGAACCTTTTGATTAAATAGAATCTATTAAATCCATTTGTCAATTCTAAATATAATAGAATATATATTTTTTTCCATTCCAAATAGTACTTCTGGAACACTTTTGAAAAAGGATACTCATCTAATGCAGTTTTGGATTCTAAATCGTCCAATGCAGGATCCGATCCTAAAGAGTACTTAGCGTACTCATTAAATACTTTAGATAAAGAGTATTTAATTAATGCGTTCTTCAAAAGATATAATCTCTTGAATGCTTTTTCAAGATGCTCGTCAGCTTTAATCTTATATTGATTCAATATTAGTCATACCGAAGTTTCAGTTTCATCATTCTTTGTTATTATTCGATCTACATATTGATTCTCTTTATCAATAATATTGAGTAACACAAAGAAAGAATTTTCTTTTAATTGATCTTTGTAGTTGAAGATCTGAGTCAATAATATATTCTTGTTCAGTTCATAAAATTTATTCATGTGAGACAGGGCTATTTCACTATCGTAAGCCTGATTAGGCTTAGTTATTGATAGAGTAAATTCATCCGTTATTTTTAGAATAATTTTTTTCAATTGAAAATCATTGTTTAACGGGAATTTTTCTTTGGTTTCATCACAGGATGAAGAAGATATCGAAGGTAAACTCTGGTTCACAAATCGAATACAATTAAATTGATTTATATCTCTTCTAATATTCCATCCGGGATCTGATGAAATATCATAATTTGCAGAAGAACTTTGAAGATATGTTTTGACCTTCCATAGATCAACTATCCTATTCCTTTCTGATCTCCTGAAATATTGAAAAGCATCTTGTCGCCTTTTCAATAATTTTAATTTTTCAATGGGTTTCTTGGGAGTACTAACATTTATACATGATTGATCTATTGAAAAATGATCAATACATGATTGATCTATTGAAAAATGATCAGACAATCCTTTCCAAAATTTTGACTCTGAGAACGAATAAGATTCTTTTGTTCGAACTGATTCTTCTTGTTCGATTTCTTCTTGTTCGCTTTCTTCAATTCGAAAATTAAAGACTATATTCATCCATTTGAATAGCTTTCAACTAGGACGTTTTCGCTTTTGTGTTTGAACTGATTTTTATTCAATTTCTTGTTCAATTTCTCCAATTCTGAAATCTTCTGGCCTTGAAGATAAATCAAATTCTCTTGTTTGAGCTGATTTTTCTTCAATTTCTTGTTCAATTTCTTGTTCAATTTCTTGGTCAATTTCTTGTTCAATTTCTTGGTCAATTTCTTGGTCAATTTTAGAATCTTCTGGTCTTGGAGATAAATTAAATTCTCTTGTTTGAACTGATTCTTCTTCTAATTGCTTTGTTCCGTTTTTATTAATAGATTCGTTTATTTTAATCCATTCACTAAATTTTATAGGTTCCCAAAACTCATTTTGAGTCGAATTGAAAGTTGAATCAATCTGCCATTCGATATCGTTCGAATCGTTCTCCGAATGACTTTCCCAACTTATTGGTCCTGGGTTCTCTGAGATTATATCATTTTTATAATTCAAATTTGTGTCGGAACTTGAGAAAACCCAAACATGTTCTTTTGTATTGAGCAAGCAACGTTGATATCTTCTTTTGTTTTTTGGCAAAGACATAAACATATGCGGAAATAGCAACACTTTTTTATTTCCAAACCCAAAACGATGTACAGATATTTCCATATGTATCAAATTTAATCTATTTCTTTGAACTAAAGAGCGACTATTTAAATAATATATAAGTAATGGTAATGTAAGTACCATTAAAGCTTTTAATGCTTGACCCTTTAAACTAAATATACGTAGATCACGTATAAGTAAAGTACTAAGAATCTGAAAGTCAAAGAGCTTAATAACACTTTCTCGACCAGAAAATATTTGAGTTATCAATCTCACCAAATTGGATTCGGTCCATGGATTGAAAACTCCCATCATGTTCACTTGAAATCTCGACTGAATGCTATATAACCAAAATGTTTTTCGGTGTTTTTTCATAGTTTTTAATAATATTATTATAAAATATAAGTTAATTAGAACAATAATTAATTAATTAAGTTAATACAACTTTTTAGACAGTTTTGTCTAATTCTATCTTAGCAAGATAGTTTATTGCTATTAATATTGATTTGGAAAGATTTCGATCTTTCAATAGATTCAAGAACTTTGTTTTTGTCCGTATATAATAAATTTCTATTATTGTAAACGTAATAGATAAATCCTCTTCTTTCTTTTTTTTTTTCTATATTCGGTTTGGTATCTATAGATTGATATAGATGTAGATATATATATATATATATATATATATATATATATATATATATATATATATATACATCTGTTATATATTTTATATAGATCGATAATGTATTGTCAACACTATCCCTGTTTCCTGTTAAAAAAAGTAAACACAAATAATCTTCCTCTCTTCTGCTATATAGAAGCAGATATATTATACTACCATAAGTAATTATTGCATTTTGATAAAATATATCTCCATCTCTGTAAACAGGAGAAACAACTCTCTTTGGATATTTTTTGGTATCTATAGATCTATTATATCTATCTAAGAGTCTAATTGTCAAATTATCATATTTTAGTATACATGAATGTATTATAATTTAAAAATGACAAAGATGTGTCATATATATCTATTTAATTATTGAAAATAATAAGCATTATTTGAATTAAGTATAAGAAGAGATAATTAAATTGGTTAATCTGAGTCAATACTTATTATTATTAATATTGACTTATTATTATTTTTTTTGCTTTAGCATCCATGGCTGAATGGTAAAAGCACCCAACTCATAATTGGGAAGTTGCGGGTTCAATTCCTGCTGGATGCACTTGCATTCTACTCAGAATAAACAGTTATTGCATTCTACTCAGAATAAATAACTTTTAGATGGAAGAATCACAAACAGCGAGACTATTTCTATTCAATTAATTAATTAAATATCGAGAGTACATTAGGTCTGTACTGGTTTTTTATTCCTAACTTATTCATATAAGTTTAAGTATGATATATTCATACAATATAGTTTAATTATTTTTATCTATAATTAAATATGGATTGGTGGATATGGGCATTTGTATTTCCTTTTTAAAAGATAGTAAGGGAGTAAATATTTATGGATGAGGTTCAATATCTAGATTTAGTATTTACAGAAAAAAGTATTTGTCTATTTGAAAAAAATAAATATATTTTAAATGTCGATTCGGGATCGACTAAAACAAAGATCAAAAATTGGATTGAACTTTTCTTCAATGTTAAAGTAATAGGAGTTAATAGTTATCGACCCCCGCAAAAGAGAGAAAAAAGGGAAAAGATTAAGCTAATAATGAAAAATCGAATGCCTTATAAACGTATGATTATTACACTAAAACCAGGTTATTCTATTCCACTTTTTCCTTATAAATGAAACTTATAATAAATAACATGACCAACCAAACTTTTACTCCAGGCACACGTTATAAATCCCTATCAGGTTTCGATGGGAGAGTCCAGTCTCATCCACAAAAAAAATTGACCTCTGGTCAGCATCGTTGTGGGAAAGGTCGTAATAACAGAGGAATTATTACCATACGACATAGAGGAGGAGGTCACAAGCGTCTATATCGCCAAATAGATTTTCGGCGAAATGAGAAAAACATATTGGGGAAAATTGTAACAATAGAAAGCGATCCTAATAGAAGTGCATATATTTATCTTGTGCACTACAAAGATGGTGAAAAGACATATATTTTGCATCCGAGAGGGGTCATGATTGGAGATAATATTTTTTCTGGTCCAAAAGCTCCTATATCAATGGGAAATGCCCTACCTTTGAGTGCGGTTTGAATTATTAATTTACGTAATCGGAAGCAACCGATTAGGTTTACAGCAAAACCTAAAAATCTATCACTGATCCAACTAGGATACTTTGATGGGATCAACCCCAAAGGGAAACTGAGGATAAAGAAGAGCGGGTGATTGAGTTCAATAGTTTCTGTAATTATTGGCTACCGAGATATGATAATATGGAGAAGACCGAGCTGTCTGAAGCATAAAAAAATAAGGTAAAGGAACCCTTGTTACGAAGAGAAAGACAAGTAACTCACATTTGATTTGATGGTCAAAGGCAGATTCGGAGCTGAACAGTGAGAATATTTTTTAGAGAATAAAAAAATATTATTATTTAAAATGCCTCCTACGTTATCCGGAAAATGCGGAAGTATTGACGTAATTTGATAAAGTCATTCATTCTGAATGCTACATGAAAAAAGAACATAAGCCAGATGATGGAATAGAGAAACCTAGGATGTAGAGAATCAGGACATAAGGGATTTTAAATATGCCCTCCTAGATCCCTAGATAATATACTATATAGATAGTATATTTACTACTAGAATAATGTACAAATTAACATCCAGAAAGCTGTATGCCCTGAGAGAGGCTTGTACTGTTTGGGAAGGGATTTTTACAAACTAAAGGTCTACTTCAACCAATATACCCTTAGGTACGACTATACATAATGTCGAAATACAAGTTGGAAAAGGTGGACAATTAGCTAGAGCGGTGGGTGCTGTAGCAGAACTAATCGCAAAAGAAGGCCGATTAACCACATTAAGATTACCATCTGGGGAGGTTCGTTTAATATCTGAGAACTGTTCAGCAACAATTGGACAAGTAGGCAACGTTAAATGGAAAAATAGAACTTTGAGTAAAGCTGGATCAAAACGTTGGCTGGGTAAACATCCTGAAGTAAGAGGAGTAGTTATGAATGTTGTGGACCATCCTCACGGAGGCGGTGAAGGAAGAGCCCCAATTGGTAGGAAAAAACCCCTAACCCCTTGGGGTTATAGCGCACTTGGAAGAAAGAGTCAGAAGAGAAATAGATATAGTGATGTTTCAATCCTTCGTCGACGTAAGTAGGAGTAGTTGGAAATCCATTTTTTATAAAAAAAAGAAAGGTAAATCAAAAGAGAGGTAATTGACCATGGCACGTTCACTAAGAAAAAATACTTTTGTAGCTAATTATTTGTTGAGGAAAATAGACAATCTAAACATGAAGAAAGAAAAGAAGATAATAGTGACTTGGTCCCGAGCATCTGCCATTGTACCCGCAATGATTGGTCATACCATTGCTGTTCATAATGGAAAAGAACACTTACCCATTTATATAACAAATGGTATGATAAACCACAAATTGGGGGAATTCGCACCTACTTTTATTTTCCAGGGGCATGCGAAAAAAGATAAAAAAGCGAGAAACAATAAAAAAGCAAAAAAATTAAAAATTTTTTAGAGAGAAACAATAAAAATATCGTTGTGAATAGTACACATAATTCATTGTGGAGGATGAAGATGGTAAATAATAGTCCAAGTACAAAAACACGGGCTTTGGCCAAACATATACGTATGTCTTCTAATAAAGCACGTAGAGTAATTAATCAAATTCGTGGTCGTTCTTATAAAGAAGCACTTATTATAGTGAGTTGGATGCCTTATGGAGCATGCTATCCCATATTAAAAGTAATTCGTTCTGCAGCTGCAAATGCTAATCACAATATGGGTTTAAACGAAGACAATTTATTTGTCAGTAGAGCTGAAGTGAATGAAGGTGCTCTTTTCAAAAGATTTCAACCTAGAGCCCGGGGACGGGGTTATCCCATACAGAAACCCACTTGTCATATAACTATTGTATTGGAAGAAAAATAAAAAATATAAAATATCCAAATTAGATGGAATAATAATCCATTTATGTTGCAAGTAGAATACCTGGAAAAAGTACCAAAAAGATAGAAATATATGGAAAACAAAATAAATCCACTTGGTTTTAGACTTGGTTTTACTCAAAACCATCGTTCTCTTTGGTTTGAACAAAGGAATTATTCCGAAGATTTACGAGAAGATGAGAAAATACATAATTGCATTGTAAATTATGTACGACATATAAAAGGTTCCTCAAATTATGGAGGAATTACACGTATAGAAATTGTAAAAAATGCTGATTTGATTAAGGTCAACATATATATCGGATTT
This sequence comes from Torreya grandis, assembly GCA_037957365.1. Classification (NCBI taxonomy): domain Eukaryota; kingdom Viridiplantae; phylum Streptophyta; class Pinopsida; order Cupressales; family Taxaceae; genus Torreya; species Torreya grandis. Next base: position 599,015 of record JARHVA010004666.1, on the reverse strand, counting down.
ACCGACTTGTTCATCGAAAAACGGGGTCAAGATAAAGAAAAAGATAAAGAAATTGAGCAATTAAGAGACGAAGTGCAAAATATGCTTGTACAGAATATGCTCGATTCTGTGAACCGAAAACTTCTCATTTCTATAGAAAAAGTTGATAAACCTTATAGAGAACCTAATATTCTTGTGGAATATATTGCTATACAACTAAAGGAGAGAGTTGAAATAAAAAAAATAATGAACAAAGCTATTGAACTGGCTGAAAAGGCAGATGTCGAAGGTATTAAAATAAAAATCAAAGGACGTCTCAACGGAATTGAGAGAGCCCGTAAAGAATCGGCCATGCAAGGTAGAGTTCCCCTACAGACCCTTCGAGCTAAAATTGATTATTGTTATTATGCGGTTCAAACCGTTTATGGAGTATTGGGTATCAAAATTTGGATCTTTGATAAAAATGAGTAATACTTTTCTACAATCTGACCGATTATAAATCATCAATTCTATAAGATCAAATAAAAATTAGATTAACCATCTTGGAGCAGTGCTATGCTTAGTGTGCGACTCGTTGAGATCAAGTTTTTGCGATCTTTTCTAAAATGATGGAGAAATCGAAATAAGAACGAATTGGTCTCTGATATATAATTAGAAACCCATTCTTTCTTTCATATTACTAAAAACCAATAAATTATCTAATAGATAGTTCCATCAAATGAACGAAAGACTTTCTTCCACAAAGAGACAAAAAAATAAGATCTATATCTCTCGTGAAGCGAAAACGGTCTTTGGTAATGCAAGAAAAGAAAAAAAGGAGGAAGGAGAAAAAGAAAGAATTAAATCTTCTTCCTTACAGTATTGTATGGTTAATAAATCACCTCCAAAGAGCATTGTGATAAAGCATAAGAATTATCCTGATCTATTTAGAATTAAATGGATTGGGTTTATAAAAAAGAGCTTCGGGTCAATGGAAACTAAGGAAATTGATTCTTTAAGAAATGAAATAAGAGCTCCATTGTAGAGGGTAAACCTGAGCAGCCATTTGACAGAAAGCTATGGGAACGATGGAACCTATGACTGCATTAAGATCATATAGGAATCTTAATCATTCATTGGATAGGATGGCGAAATAAACCAAGAAAGAATTCATCTCATTGGAGTCTGTCTATAAATTGGCCCGATGAAGCAAATACTGGAAGAGTGAATATTCGCCTGTGAAATTCGTATTGGGCACTATCGATGTAAATAAAAGAGATAAATATTTGCTACGTGTTTCGTCAATTATAGTACAATATATATATGTATTATGTGTTATGCGTATATCCATACTGTGTTATCTATATAAAACATGTGATATATATTGTATATACCAATTTGCCATAGATTCTTCACAAGGAGCCGGATGAGAAGAAACTTTCATATCCGGTTCTGAAATAGAGATAGGATTCAAATAGTATTATACAGCCATCGACTATAACCCAAAAAGAACGAAATTTCGTCACCAGCATAGAGGAAGAATGAAGGGAGTAGCTTCCCGGGGCAATCACGTTTGTTTTGGTAGATTCGCTCTTCAGGCATTGGAACCTGCTTGGATAACATCTGGGCAGATAGAAGCAGGACGACGAGCAATTACCCGCTATGCCCGTCGTGGTGTAAAAATCTGGATACGTATATTTCCGGACAAACCTATTAGAATTAGACCTGCAGAAATACATATGGGTTCGGGGAAAGCAAAGGGGCCTCCCGAATATTGGGTATCTGTCGTCAGACCGGGTCGAGTACTTTATGAAATAAGCAGAGTATCAGAAACTATAGCTAGAACAGCGTTTCAAATTGTTGCATACAAAATGCCTATACATACTCAATTTATTATTAGTTCTCCTATATAATACCGAACCAAAGAAATATTTCTGGCTGAAAAATATTATTGTCAGAAATATTATTTTTTTTATGCCGAGGCAACAAATCTTTTGGAGGAAAAATGATTCAGTCTCAAACTTATTTGAATGTAGCAGACAATAGTGGCGCCCGACAATTAATGTGTATTCGAGTTCTAGGAGCAAATAATTGGGAATATGCTAATATTGGTGACGTTATAATTGCTGTAATTAAAGAAGCGGAACCTAACATGCCCCTAGAAGAATCAGAAGTAGTTAGAGCCGTAGTTATACGCATGTGTAAAGAACTTAAATGTGACGATGGAATTATAATACGATCTGATGACAATGCAGCAGTTGTCATTGATCAGAAAGGAAATCCAAAAGGAACTCGAGTTTTTGGTTCAGTTACTGAGGAATTGAGAGAATTGAATTTCACCAAAATAATATCATTGGCCCCCGAAGTATTATAAATACTGATAGATCATGTGGAATTAATAGATACATTAATAGATATAATTTGTAATCTCAGGTATATTCCTTAAAAAAGATAAACATGCCTTTTTATATTAGAGACCGGGAATTCCTAAGAATTAGTTCGTCATGGGTAACGATACTATTGCCAATCTAATGACTTCTATAAGAAACGCTGACATGGGAAAAAAAAAAAAACAGTTCGATTAACATCTACTATTATGACCGATAACATTGCAAGGATCCTTCTACGAGAAGGTTTTATAGAGGATGTTAGGGAACATAAAGAAGGTAAGAAATCTCTTTTGGTTTTAACTTCAAGATCTAGAGAAAGGAAGGAAAAGAGATATATAACTGCTCCAAAGTGTATTAGCAAACCTGGTTTGAGAATTTATTCCAATTATCGGGAGATCCCTAAAGTTCTAGGTGGAATGGGCATCGTAATCCTTTCTACTTCCCAAGGAATTATGACTGATCGAGAAGCTCGACAAAAAAAAATAGGAGGTGAATTATTATGTATTTTATGGTAATTTATAAACGTATTCCTAAACACAAAATAAACATCAGAATATTCGTTCCTGAAAAGTCTTGTGCTACATTAATGACAATGTTATTTGAAACAGTAAGCCAGGAGGGGCGAGCAACAAATTGAATGAATAAAAAAAACTATATCATAGTCGAAGGTTTAGTTACTGAAGCATTTCCCAACGGCATGTTTACAGTCCATTTGGATAATGGCGAAGATGTTTTAACATGTATTTCGGGGAAGATTCGATACAAATCTATACGAATACTAAGAGGGGATAGAGTTAAGGTCGAATTAACTCATGATTTAAAGAAAGGACGTATAATTTTTAGATGTCCCCCCAGTTATGATGATGATGCTGATGTTATCTTTTGATCGAATATTCTTATAACGGATCAATATTGGGTAATTATAAATAATTGTTTAAAATTTTATTATGCTATTGTGCGTCCGTCGAAAATAATAATATAGTATTATGTTAATACCTATTAAGGTTAATAAAGTGTTAATACCTATATAACGTTAATAAAGAAGTATATAATATTGAAATAATAAGATGCTAGGGAGGAGCTTGCATGTAAATTATGAAAACTAATGGAGGGGTCAGAGGTCCTAATCCTAATGGTCAAACCATGGGTATAGGTATAATTACTGAAAAATTGCCTAACGGCCTGTTTAGGGTTCATTTAGATAATGGCCTTGATATTGAAGCGTTTATTTCAGATAAGATTCAACACCAATTTAGTAGAGAAGAATTACTACTAGGAGTTAGGGTCAAGGTCGGATTTTTTCCCGAGCGTAATTGTGTGGGACGCATATTTTATATATTTCCTACCAACTAAAAATCGTAATGTTTTTATCTGATATGACTCAATAATGAGCCTCATTCATTAGATAAACACTGTTTTTCAGAAAACAAAATGGAATATGATCCTAGTAATTCCTTGAAAGACCACAAATTAATGAAAATCCGTGCTTTTGTTCGTAAATTTTGTGAAAAGTGTCGCCTAATTCGTAGGCAGAAACGCCTTCTGGTAATTTGTCACAATCCGAGACATAAACAAAGACAGGGATAATCCTTATCTATATCAAGAAATGCATTTATAAAAAAAAGTTTGATTTATTATTTTGATCTATAAATTTGGTCTATAGATTTATATCTATAAATTTATATCTATAAAGTTAGATATAAATTTATAGATTTTTTTTAACTATTAAATTATAATATTTATAAGCTACAAGAAAATTTGTGTCAAAAACTACAAGAAAATTTGTGTCAAAAACTACAAAAAGATTTGTGACACGTAGAACTACAAGAAGATTTTTACCGCGTAGAACTAAACATCGAATACTGAAAGGAATTATTTACGTTCGAGCAAGTTTTCGCAATACCATTGTTACTATTACAGATATATGAGGACAAGCGGTTTCTTGGTCTTCTGCTGGTGCTTGTGGATTCAAAGGCACAAAAAGACGTTCACCATTTGATGCTCAAACTGCAGCAGAAAATGTTATTCATACATTAATGAATCAAGGTCTGCTAAAACAAGCAGAAGTTATGATAAGTGGCCCTGGTCCAGGGAGAGATACAGCAGTACGAGCCATTGCTAAAAGTGGTGTACTTTTGAGTTATATACGTGATGTAACTCCTATGCCACATAACGGATGTAGACCTCCCAAAAAGAGACGTGTGTAAGAATTGAATGAATTTCAAGAGAAAAAAATATTTAAATTATCTATTCAAATAATAATTATGATTCAGGATGAAATATTAGTCTCTATTAAGACACCACAATTAAAGTGTGTCGAATCCAGAGCAGACAGTAAGCGTCTTCATTATGGTCGTTTCACTCTATCTCCGCTTCGCAAAGGTCAAGCTAATACAATAGGTAGTGCAATAAGAAGAGTTTTACTTGGAGAAGTAGAAGGAACATGTATCACACATGCCAAAATTAAAAACATAAAAAATGAATATTCTGTGTTAATAGGTATGAAGAATCGATACATGAAATTTTGATGAATCTGAAAGAAATTGTGCTTAGAAGTGATGCATACGGAATTCGAGAAGGGTATATCTATATCGTTGGACCAAAAAAAGTAACTGCGCAAGATATCATATTACCACCTTCTGTGAGAATAATTGATACTACACAACATATAGCTAACATAAAAAAATCAATTACCTTAGATATATCATTACAAATTGAAAAAGGCCGCGGGTATATTACCCAAAATCCAAATTATAATAATTATAATTCTCAGGATGGAATTTTTCCTATAGATGCTGCCTTTATCCCTGTTCAAAATGTAAATTATAGTATTCATTCCTATTGGAGCGGAAATGAGATACAAGAAATCCTTTTTCTTGAAATATGGACGAATGGAGGATTGCCTCCTAAAGAGGCACTTTATGAAGCTTCTCGGAATTTGATTGACTTTTTCCTTCCTTTTCTGCGTGCAGAGGAGGAAAACATCAATGGAATAAATAGTCTAAGTGATAATCTGACTCCTTCCCTACCTCCTTCACATATATCGACCGATACGAAGAGAATCATTTTCGACCAAATGTATATTGACCAATTAAACTTCTCTACTAGGATATATAACTGCCTCAAAAAGGCCAATATAAAAACATTATCGGACCTATCAAATTACAGTCGGGAAGATTTAATGAGAATTAAACACCTCGGGGAACAATCTGTCAAAGAAATATTGGAATTTCTATGAAATATTGGAATTGATTTACCCGGGAATCGGGTTTAGATTCATGAAATGGTTCTATTTCATCTCTCCATTCATTCCCTTTTTCTAAGTTATTCTTTAAAGTAAATTTGAAGAAATCCCTTATTATTTATTACATACAAATATATTTGAAATCTGACAAAATATATCTAGGGAGAGATCATTTGTCTTGAAGGAACTACTCCCTAGATATAAGAACAGAAGATTTCTTTCGAGATTCAGATATTCTAAATTAGATCAAATTGGAAAAGACCTAGAGTTAAAGATTCATCGATAGGTAATGTTGCCCCAATACCTAACCAAAGAGCTACTGCGGTACCGATTAAGAATACTGTTGTAGCTACTGGACGACGAAATGGATTTTGAAATTGATTCACATTCTCTAAAAAAGGGACTGTTAAGAGTCCTGCAGGTACTGAAGCCATTAAAAGAACACCTAATAATTTATTAGGTACTGTACGAAGTATTTGAAATACGGGGAAAAAATACCATTCGGGTAATATTTCCAAAGGAGTTGCAAATGGATTTGCCGGTTCGCCAATCATTGATGGTTCTAGAACCGCTAAACCTACGGTACATGCAATAGTACCTGAAATTACTACTGGAAAAATATATAGTAGATCATTGGGCCAAGCCGGCTCTCCATAATAATTATGTCCCATGCCTTTAGCTAATTTAGCCCTTAATACAAGATCATTCAAGTCAGGTTTCTTTGTTATTGGGATAAGTAGATTTTTATGAATCTATCCCCCTAAAGAACCGGACATGCCAATTTTGATCATCCGGCTCGAACAATAACTTATAAAAATAATGAAGGGCATATCGTCAGTAATAAGAATTACAAAGATCTATACCATTCTTGATAATTTTATTATTTTGGATTAAGTGCTCAGTACCCAAGTAAGCTCATAAATTCAATCATGATCAATATGCCTTTTGGACCATCTTATTCCTTGTAATCTGTGTTTATCCCGACCTACACAATTTTTTTGCATACAAGGTATTGACTTGTTACTGATCCGGCCTTTCTCCTTCCTTAGACCCCTTCTTTTACTCCGATAGTTTACCCTATGGAAATACAAGGGAAATGCATGTATTTTCATACTATAAAAAGGAAAGGACAAGTAATAAGTTTTATTTATTATGTTGCTACCATTACCTGGATCTTACGGAGCCTAATTCGGATTCGATCATAGAAATAACTCTCTTGGGACGCAACAAAGTGCCCGATGCCTTTTCTCCAGGTTCTAAACTTCCTTTTTTGGGAAGAAAATTGGGACAGAGACACATTTCTGATTAATCTTTATATGGCAGATCGAAGAATGTATCTGCACAGCCTAAGCAATAGTTCAAGTCACACACTCCCATAATCTATTTTCTCCATTTGAGATGAGTATCTACGTTAATTCTTTGTATTAGATAAAGAATACTTAAGAATTAAAAGGCAAAATCCGAGAAACATGGTTTCTTATTTCCATATTTCCAATAAGAAATATTCGCGGCAATGATATATCGTTGCTCAAAATGATAGGTTTTGAGTACTCATTTAAAATGTATATTTCCTTTCTATAAAGGACCTGAAATACCCTGTTTGCGGATCATTAGAAAGTGCATTGACATAAATACAGCAGTAAGAAGGGGTAATATAAAAGTGTGTAAACTATAAAAATGAGTCAAAGTAGATTGACCCACACTAACACTTCCGCGTAATAACTCTACCAAAGGAGATCCTATTAAAGGAATGGCCTCAGGCACACCGGTCACAATTTTGACCGCCCAATAACCAATTTGATCCCAGGGCAAAGAATAACCAGTTACACCGAAAGATACGGTTAGTACAGCTAGAATGACACCCGTAACCCAAGTTAATTCGCGAGGTTTTTTGAATCCACCTGTGAGATAAACACGGAATACATGCAAGATCATCATTAGAACCATCATACTTGCCGACCATCGATGAACCGATTGGATTAGCCAACCGAAGTTTACTTCAGTCATTATGTATTGAATAGAGGCAAAAGCTTCTAGAACGGTGGGACGATAGTAAAAAGTCATAGCAAAACCAGTAGCTACTTGTACCAAAAAACAAGTCAGTGTGATGCCTCCTAGACAATAAAATATATTCACATGAGGAGGAACATATTTACTAGTGATATCATCCGCAATCGCCTGAATCTCAAGACGCTCTTCGAACCAATCGTATACTTTATTGAGATAGGTCAACTAAAATTCCCCCTCTGAAAACCGTACATGAAAATTTACTTTCATACGGCTTAAACAAGAACACCCAAATACCTTTTTGAACAAAGTATATTGTTTGTAAAACATGAAAATAATGAATACTTCGCTAATTAGCGAATATGAAGGAAGAGAATTCACAATAATCCATGATTTTATACAATAAGAAGGGAGAAAGACTTCATAATGCTCAAATTTCAAGTCGGCTCATTATTATGCAGAATGAATCGCTATAGGCCTTTTGAACGATCTTTTATCCTATTCGTGATCACCTATAGAACAAATAGGTATGGACGATCTATAGGAATTATCTTGTCGAGATCTCAATAGATGAACCAATCTAAACCTTAGATTTAAATTTTACCCCGATGATTTTTTTATACCCAAAAGGTTTTATGGGTTATTACCTTTCAATTTCATTTTCATTTCCTCAATGAAATATACTAACTAAGAGAAATGAGATACTATCTCATTCTTCAGTCAAAGTCAGCATAAAAAAGAGGAGAAGAGATCCCTCGATTTCTGATCATAATTCTTTCAAAGAATTGGAAGCCTGGTCACGAGATATAAATAACAATTATAAACCATAGTTAAGATTTTCTTTAATATATTATATTATTTATTTATATACCTCGTGCTCTAGATATTAACTATTGGATCAATATCCAACGAGGTAGGAAGACCATCTTTATGACGACAACAGATCGGTCTTCTGTACTAGAATTGAGATCAATTTTAACAAGTCGCACACCCATATTCCAAAAATCCTTAGATAAAAATAATTACACGATCAAACTACCGGAACATTAATAATCTAGAAACTAAAGTTATTCAAAATATTGTCTTCCTTAGTTCTTTTTTCTTTCTTTTGGATTAGCTAAAGATCCGGGCGGATCTTCTAGTTTCTCTAGACCCAACTAACTGGGATTTCATCCAATAAAACAGAAGAATTATAAATCTCTGAGATAATAGATAAGAATACTGCAAATAGAGCCATTGCCGTACCCATGAGAGGAGCAGTTCCCCATCCGGGAGCTACTTTACCAGATTCTGTATTAAGTGGTTTTAAATAATTTCCTACACTACTTCGTATTGGCCCGGTTCTGGAAGTGTCATCAATGGTCTGTGTAGCCATAAAAACAATAGTATTGGTTGAGATCTATTAACTTTGTATACTATTATGTATATATACATACATAGGAAGGATTACCTACCAATGGAAACTGCAACCTTAGTCGCTATCTCCATATCTCGTTTACTTGTTAGCTTTACTGGTTATGCCCTATACATTGCCTTTGGGCAACCCTCTGAACAACTTCGAGATCCTTTTGAAGAGCACGAGGACTAGTTGAAAGAATGACCTTCCCGATCGGGAAGGTCATTCTTTGATTATAAGAAAGAGTATTCGAAAAATAAATAAATTATTTTCCTCCTCTATCTGGAACTTTTGGGAGGTCTCGGAAGAAAATAGCGAAAAAGATTATCCCTAAGGTCGACACCAAAAGGAATGTATAAACCAATGCTTCCATAGATTCGATCGTAGTTTTTATGGAGATAGCTTTCGTACTAATTACAACATTTTCCAGAAAAAAAATGTAATCAAAATATTTTTAATCTATTGAGAATGAATATTCACTGAGATGGAATCTCTCGAGATTTATTATCGATCGAAGCAATGTTATATTATACCACTTGTCTTTTAGTAGTTGGATCCCCCAGTTTTTGGAATGCCCCAAATTCTACTTGGGCATCTAAATCCGGGTCAATACCAGCGAAAACATCTCTGAATAGGGTTCTAGCACCATGCCAAATGTGTCCAAAAAAGAATAGAAGAGCAAATGTAGCATGTCCAAAAGTAAACCAACCCCTTGGGCTACTCCGAAAGACACCGTCGGATTTTAAAGTAGCACGATCTAATTCAAAAATTTCACCTAATTGTGCACGTCTAGCATATTTTTTGACTATAGCAGGATCACCAAAACTAACCCCGTCAAGTTCACCACCATAGAACTCAACAGTTACACCTACTTGTTCAACACTATACTTTGATTCTGCTCTCCTAAAAGGAACATCGGCTTTCACAATTCCTTCTTCATCTACTAGAACGACTGGAAATGTTTCGAAAAAGGTAGGCATACGACGTACAAAAAGCTCATGTCCCTTTTTGTCTTTGAAGACAGGGTGTCCTAACCAACCAACAGCAATTCCATCTCCATTGTCCATCACACCCGCCCTGAATAACCCCCCTTTAGCTGGATTATTCCCAATGTAATCATAAAAAGCAAGTTTCTCTGGAATTTTTGACCAAGCTTCTGATAGACTTAGACTCTCGGCCAAACCGGCACGAACCCGTTGATCTATTTCTTGTTGGAAGTATCCCTGATCCCACTGGTAACGAGTGGGACCAAATAACTCGATCGGAGTGGTTGCGGAACCATACCACATTGTTCCGGCCACAATAAAAGCTGCAAAAAACACAGCAGCAATACTGCTAGATAGGACAGTTTCAATATTCCCCATACGTAATCCTTTGTATAAACGTTGGGGAGGACGAACACTGAGATGGAATAGACCTGCTAATATACCCAATATACCTGCTGCAATATGATGAGAAGCAATTCCTCCCGAAATAAAAGGATCAAAACCTTCAGCTCCCCACGCCGGATTTACAGGTTGTATTTTTCCAGTTAGTCCATAAGGATCAGACACCCATATTCCAGGGCCATACAAACCCGTTACATGAAATGCTCCGAATCCGAAACAAGCTGCTCCTGAGAGGAATAAATGAATTCCAAAAATATTAGGCAAATCTAAAGAAGGTTTTCCCGTACGGTCATCACAAAATACATCTAGATCCCAATATACCCAATGCCAGATAGCTGCTAAAAAGCACAAGCCAGAAAACACAATATGTGCCCCAGCCACACCTTCATAACTCCAAATACCTGGATTAGATACAGTTTCTCCGGTGATACTCCATCCACCCCACGAATCCTTTATTCCTAAACGAGTCATAAAAGGTATAACAAACATACCTTGTCTCCACATTGGATCAAGAACAGGATCAGATGGGTCGAAAACTGCTAATTCGTAAAGAGCCATTGAACCGGCCCAACCAGCAACTAAAGCTGTATGCATTATATGCACAGCGATTAACCGGCCAGGATCATTCAATACGACTGTATGGACACGATACCAAGGCAAACCCATGAAAATACCCCTTTATCAGAAAAAGTAGACACTATGTAACTTTCTCGCATTAGAGAAGATTATGCTGTGGAGTTAGACCCTTATCTCAAAGGTGAACAATTATTCAAGAACATTAATGGAACAGTTAAAATATGTTCAATATAGCAACGCGAATCGGATATATTTTATCCTTTATATGTATCAATATACAATGTGGAAATTGGTCCCATTTCTATCAAACAAGTAAAATAAAGTGCTTTTCAAAATAGGTATTTTGAAAGGTAAGTCCGCTGATTTGGTTTTATCGCTCATTTGGGCTTATAATCTATCTTTGTTAGTATAGAGAAATATTTAAGATATTTTTTTTATGATAAATCCCAACTTACCCTCTGTTTTCGTGCCTTTGGCGGGCTTGTTTTTTCCGGCAATTACAATGGTTTTTTTTTTATTTCTATATTCAAAACGACGAGATTTTATGAATCTGATCCAATCAGATCTCATATTCCAATCTCTCAATCGTAGAACAAAATATTTCTTTTGGATGATATAACATAAAAACTTATTTTACACACGAACAAAATAGATCTGAATAGATATTCATCTTTATTTAGATCTATTCATATATTGATGAATATATGGAGATATATCGTATTGTCTATACATCATAGATATAATCTATGGATAGAGTCTGAATGTATATGATATGTAGATCATATATTATTGATATACATATCATATACATATCATATATAATGCGTGTGTGAATGAATAAGTCTTTCTTACTTAATACGATGTATATATAATACATTTGTAATATAGAGAGTGTTATTTATACTCGACTTATGCAATGAAGTATGTATTATAAGGACCAATTCCCCCTCCAAAAAAAGGCATGGGAAAAGAATAAGAAAAAATATATATAATATATATATAGATATTTGATATTTTATATATAGATATTTGATATTTCATTTTCTACTGAGATGCTTATATGTATATGGCTAGTTTATTTATATAGCTAATTTATGAGAGTGACTTTGGGAGTCAAAAGAGTAAGTGTTTGGCCGCTCCCTCAACTTAAATGGGACGCAATTTGTTATGAATCGTCGATCCAAATGGCTCTGGATAGAACCCATAACAGGGTCTCGAAAGATAAGCAATTTTTTTTTGCTTGTATCCTTTTTTTTGGTTCACTAGGATTTTTCTTGGTCGGAATTTCAAGTTACCTTGGTAGGAACCTGATACCTTTATTGTCATCTTAGCAAATACTTTTTGTTCCAAAAGGAATTGTAATGTGTTTTTATGGTATTGCAGGTCTGTTTATTAGCTCTTATTTGTGGTGTACAATTTTGTACAATGTAGGTAGTGGCTATAATAAGTTTGATGAAAAAGAAGGAATTGTATGTCTTTTTCGTTGGGGATTTCCCGGAAGAAATCGTCGTATTTTCCTCCAATTTCTTATGAAGGATATTCAGGCGATAAAAATGGAAGTTCAAGAAGGTATTTCTCCTCGTCGTGTTCTTTATATGGAAATAAAGGGCCAACAAGACATCCCCTTAACTCGTGCTGAAGAAATTTTGACCTTGCGTGAAATGGAACAAAAAGCTGCCGAATTAGCCCATTTTTTGCGTGTATCCATTGAAGGATTTTGAAATGGGGTCTCTTCTTGAACATACAAATGTAGATACAAGAATAAATGTTGATAGAATATTTGTCTGGGAGGGGGGAAGATCGTACAGTCAGTTTATTTCCACCAACACGAAATGGTACTTATGGAAGCATACTGGCATTTTTTGGCAGTTTGCAAAACACTCCATAGCATTCTTTATATTTATTAAGGGCCGATACTCAAGAGGATACAGTTATAGTAATATAACTAATATTTAATAAAATTACTTATTATTAATATATAAATTTTTTTTACATACGCGTACGAAATTAAATTAGAAGATTTAATCTCCCATACCTACCAAGGCCTTTTGGAGTGCAGAATTGATTATTATTAGACTTTTTATCAAATAGATATATGGCTTTTATCCCGTAAGGTAGTTTGTTACCTCTTGTGCTAATCAACATCCATCCCTTTAATTCAAAAAGTATTTTTTTTTTAAGACTTATGCTGCTGCTCCTTTCTTCGGGCAAAAGTCAAATAAGAAAAACATTAATAAATTAGCCCAAATCAAAGCACTTTTCAAGTGGTTGATCCGGCTGGGATCAATTTCCCTTTTACTCTACTTCTCATTCGGAGCAAACTATCCCTCATCCGAAAGATATTCTTTCTCGGGGTCGAAGAATTACGCATTAGATCATTCTATGGATCCCATACCTCGTTCTATAATTCGTACTTTGTTCAAATTTCAGACAGAGCTAACGAGCCAATCGAGTTCGTTAGCGATTCACGAATTGGAAGTGGCCAAATATAAAGCATTAGCTTCTCTACAATATCTCGCATGTTTAGTAGTACTACCTTGGGGAATTTCAATTTCATTACAGAAAGGTTTAGAGTCCTGGGTTACAAATTGGTGGAATACTGGTCAATCCAAGAAATTTTTTGATTATCTACAAGAAGAAAACGCTCTAGGAAAATTTGAGAAAATAGAAGAGCTATTCCTGTTAGAAAGAATGGTGGAAGATTATTCGGAAACGCATTCACAATATATTTGTATAGAGATGCAGAAAAAAATGATCCAATTGGTCAAAATATATAATCAAGATTGTATACAAATCATCTCGCATTTATTAACAAATCTATTAGGTTTTTTTATTCTAAGTGTTTATCTCATTCTGGGTAAGAAGAAACTTGGCATTCTTAATTCTTGGGTCCAAGAAGTCTTCTATAGCCTAAGCGATACAATGAAAGCTTTTGCCATTCTTTTAGCAACCGATCTATGTATTGGGTTTCATTCGCCCCATGGTTGGGAATTGATGATCGATTTGATCTTTGAAAATTATGGATTTGGCCATAACGAACGAATAATATCTGGTCTAGTTTCAACTTTTCCAGTCATATTAGACACAATTTTCAAATATTGGATCTTCCGACGTTTCAATCGTACATCTCCTTCACTTGTAGTAAATTATCATTCGATGAATGAATGACAAATGGGTTTATCACACAATTAATTAAAATTGTTTTTGCCATATTCATTCATAATAGCAAATTTATTTGCTCCTTTTTTTACGTTTTTTAGGGCAATACTTCTTATTTTTTAGCTTTGGGTTTAATATAGTAGCAGAATTGCAAACAAGTAACTATGATAGCTACTTACTCCCACTTATTGTTTAAACAAAAGATTTGGAACCAAAAATTGAACATGCAAAATAGAAATACTTATGATGACTGGGTGAAAAAGTGGATAACTCAATCAATTTCCGTCTTGATCATGATACATATCATGACTCAGACATCTATTGCGAATGCATATCCCATTTTTGCACAGCAAGGTTATGAAAATCCTCGAGAAGCGACTGGACGTATTGTCTGTGCCAATTGTCATTTGGTTAAAAAACCTGTGGAGATCGAGGTTCCACAGTCTGTGCTTCCCGATACTGTATTTGAAGCAGTCGTTAAGATCCCCTATGATAAGCAAATAAAACAAGTTCTTGCTAATGGTAAGAAAGGAACTTTAAATGTAGGAGCTGTTCTTATTTTACCCGAAGGCTTTGAATTAGCTCCTCTAGATCGTATTTATCCTGAAATTAAGGAAAAAATAGGTGATCTTTATTTTTAGAACTATCGGCCCAATCAAAAAAATATTATCGTAATAGGTCCTGTTCCTGGTCAAAAATATAGTGAAATTGTGTTTCCCATCCTTTCAACAAATCCTGCTACTAATAAAGCAGTCAACTTCCTGAAATATCCCATATATGTGGGTGGCAATAGAGGAAGAGGACAAATTTATCCCGATGGGAGCAAGAGCAACAATACAGTCTATAACGCTTCAGCAACAGGTAGAATAAGTAAAATTGCACGTAAAGAAAAGAGCGGATACCAAATAGCTATTGAAAATTCATCAGACGGTCGACAAGTGGTTGACTTTGTACCTCTGGGACCATAACTTCTTGTCTCAGAAGGTGAATTCATCAAGGCGGATCAGTCGTTAACGAATAATCCCAATGTAGGTGGATTTGGTTAGGAAGATGCAGAAATAGTACTTCAAGATCCTTTACGTGTTCAAGGTCTTTTATTATTTTTAGCATCTGTCGTTTTGGCACAGATATTTCTGGTTCTTAAGAAGAAACAATTTGAGAAAGTTCAATTAGTCGAGATTAATTTTTAGTTGCATATAATTAATGTGTGAACCCTTAAGTTGACTGAAAGATTTTAATTTACGTCTTGTCAACGACTAATGTAATCATATATGTAATAATTAAGTCATACCCCTTCGTAGATGGAGAGCTTTTCATTTGCTCTCTCCTTCTGGTCGAATTATTATATATCAAGGATGAAAAAATAGAGATATATGTATCTCTTGAATAAGGAATGAGACTTGTCGAACAGTCCCCTAGTAATAATGCGACATAATGTAGTTAAATACATGTCATATTTAGATCATCTTAATCTATCATATCGAAGACAAATGATCAAAACATAAATATAAGGAGGAAAAGAATAAAGCAGTCTTGACTTAATACTCTCCCTCATTTTATTCCTTATCTTACTCCTTGAAAAGGTAAAAAAAATATATATATAGCTTTTTTACGTTGTCTCCTCAAAGTAAGAGGAGCTCGTTCGTTTTTTAATCCCATTCCTCCATGTTGTACTGAAATTTCTTAGAAAAAGAGCAGCAAAGGCAATATTGCTCATTGAGCAAATGGGGCCCGGCCTATTTAGCAAAGCAAACGTTTGAATGAAACAGTTCGCTTCTTTTCTAATCCAATAGTCCTTGTTCTTTTCTTAGAAAGAAAAAAATTTATATTCTTTATTTTATTTTTTTGAACTTCCGCAAATTTTGCGGAATCTCTTAGAAATGAACAAATAGTTGAGAATATTATGCAGAATAAACGTTAATTTGTGCTTTTTTGTTTGGAAGATCGATCCAATTCTCTTTATAAAAAAAAATAGTCATAGTATTTGACTAAATGTCCAATTGTGAATCTACAAAGAGATTCAATTTATTTCGAAAATAAAGAAAGATAAGACCTTGCCCTTCTTTGAGTTTAAAAAAGGGCAAGGTCTTATCTTTCTTTTTTAGTTTTCACTTTCATGTGTAAAGTATTCCTTATAGATATGAAATATATTTCATTACTATAGGGATGATCCTAATCCAGAATAAGAACCGTAGAAAAAGATACCTATTAAACCAATCACGAGAATACCAGTTAAAGTACCTATCAACCAAAGAGGGATCCTTCCGGTGGTATCAGCTATTTCTATTACTCCCTTTCAAATTTTATTAAGTAGTCATGCTCAAGACATAAACAATCCTATTATTATTATGAGTATTAGATCTCTCTGAATTGGGAGAGAGAAGATTTTCACTGTTCCTAATTGAAAAAGTAATTAGAGAATAGAACAGCAAGTACAAAAATGAGTAACAACCCCCAATAAAGGCTGGTACGATTCAATTCAACATTTTGTTCATTCGGGTTTGATTGTGTCATAAATAGCTCCGTTATTTAGTTTATATAGAGTTTATCGCTGTATGAACTGCATTGCTGATATTGATCCCAAGAAAAAAACTGTCGGTACAGCTAGTCCGTGAACAGCCAACCATCTCACTGTAAAAATTGGATAGGTTCTATCTATAGTCATTATTACCTCCTAAAAAGATCTAGATCTAGTAAATTCATCTAGTTGCTCTAATGAATCGAAACGGCCAGTTACTAATGGAACCTCTTGGCGACTTTCTGTGAAATACTCATTCGGCCAGGGGCTCCCGAAGACATCATAAGCTAAACCCGTACTGACAAATAACCAACCTGCAATGAATAGGGAAGGTATAGTAATGCTATGAATAACCCAGTATCGAATACTGGTAATAATGTCAGCAAAAGCGCGTTCTCCCGTATTCCCAGACATGCTAAGCTCCATATATTATTGTAAAGTCAAGGGGAAATTGATCCCATGAAAGAGAGAGATCAGGAAATGGAAAACTACTGATATCTTCTACAATCCTTGTTTGATTGTCAATATTATACCAAGGGTATATTGGAAGTATATTGAATCAGTATAACTAGCCTTCTTCTAACATAGCAATACAATTGTGGTTAATATCGAAAGGGAGCGGGATAGAAGGATCTTGCTACTGCCAGTTATTCCAGCTCTGTTTGTTCAATTGAATCCATCTCTTTGCTTTCTTTTCACTGGACAGAAATGATAGAATCCCATATGTTTCATTATAGGTCCGATAGTAACCCTCCATATTGTAACAATTGTAGATATGGATCATGGGGAATTTAAGCAGTAATAATTGTAATGGCTTTCGCACGGGTGGCTCTATATAACTAGAATACATTCATGTCACTTTAAGAAGTCAATCATTTGTTATACTGTATGGTGTATTTCCAAGAGTATCGCGAGTGAAATTATGCCATGAACTTAATGACTCAATAACATAGCACTTTGGGTGTGGATGACCGAATTTCGTGAATAAACTGGTGAATAGTGGAATATTAATCTTGATCGAATTGTAGATATGTTAAGTATAATACGAGCTATTCCTATTTTATTTTCCAAAATAGACAGGATGGAATATCAAGCTTTGCTTGCATTACTGGCCTTAAGAAATAATATGGAAAAAAGTGAATCCATCTATAAATTAGATGCGTACGAATGAGTGAATTTTTACTATACTTAGTTTTAGTAGAGGTTTCTTTCGTTCAAACAGACCGGGCCTGAAATAATGTAAGGTAATCTAATCAAAATCATTGTCAAATTCATTCATTTCGTATTTATTAGAAATAATATCACGTTCGATAATTTTTTGAGTAGTTACATAATTGGTATTGGTTCTATTCATGGGCTGCTCAATATATTGGGAGATTGGATCTCCGCTTATTCAAATGAATAGAATATCTTTTTTCGTCTATTCCTTCCATGTTTGTTGATAACATTCATACATATCGTTGGATATAAAATTAACGAATTGGTATCAATTCATACATGTACCATTGACTTTTTTAACTCTGACGATGATATTATCTCCCATAAAGGGAGAATTTTTAGGTAATTGCCTGATAAAGATATGTATCAATCATATTTTTATCCATTGAGTCCTTCTATGCCTACTACAATTAGTTATTTCGGGTTTTTATTCACTTTGCTTATTTTCACCTTAGTTCTATTCATCGGTTTAAGTAATATACGACTTATTTGAAATTAAATAAAAATAAAAAAACATCTTCGTTCACTTCAGAATTTTATAACTTCTCTAATTTCTTGATATTCCTAGTAAATTCGAGGTACTATCCGGGGTAGCTATTAGTCTTTACTTTTTTTTTTATTTGAATCAATATGATTGAAGTTTTATTATTCAGAATTGTGTTAGGTCTAATTCCTATTACTTTGGCTGGCTTATCCGTAACTGCATATTTACAGTACCGACGTGGTGATCAATTGGATATTTGATCACATTTTTCTCATAAATGGGTCTACTTCTGATTTTAAGAATCAGAATCCATTTACCATTCTAGTTTAAATGAATGGTCAATCAAGAAGATTGGACCAATAAAAAGTAGGATCGCGCTCTGTAGGATTTGGACCTACGACATCAGGTTTTGGAGACCTGCGTTCTACCGAACTGAACTAAGAGCGCTTTCTTAGAAAAAAAAAAGAAAGGGCCTTTTTACTCTTAAAACTGACCCAATCACTGATTGTTGATGTTCCAGTGAATTGATATCACTGGAGCTCCTTTCTGTTTCTTTCCTTCTATAGGAAAAGGACTAGGTAGGGATGACAGGATTTGAACCTGCGACATTTTGTACCCAAAACAAACGCGCTACCAAGCTGCGCTACATCCCTATCAATTATATTGTCTATATATAATAATAATAGATAGATATTATTAATCTATATATATATATTTTTTCCACATTTATTTACATTTTCATTTGATCTCGTGAATAGATTCTATACATGGAAAACATCTAATAAGATGTCTATTCATTGACAGTATTTTATAAAACAAAAAATTTATCTTCCAAAAATATAGATATCGTCCCATTGTACAGATATCTATCTGTTCAGAGTTCCCTGTACAAGACAAGGGATTCATCAACTACGGATGTAGTTGACCATATAATATATGTATTAGGATTGAGAAGGATAACTTACGAACAATGCAAGATATAAAGACATATCTTTCCATAGCACCTGTGCTAGCTACTTTATGGCTGGGATCTTTAGCCGGTTTATTAATTGAGATAAATCATTTTTTCCCAGATGCTCTGACTTTTCCCTTTTTTTCATTCTAATTCTCCTGCGAATCCGAAAGGATTAAAATGATGCTAGATCAATTGGACCCTTCTCTATTTATTGGATAAATAAAGTGGATTCAATCCCTATCTAAGTTCAGAACTCAAGGGGGGAGGTTAGATATAAATCTAGATCCAAAAGTTCCTCCCACAAATTAATTATAATAATTAGTTACTGAAAACTCCTAATTAAATATTTTATTACGAGAATGAATTAAGTAATAAAATCTTTAATAATTCTCTGACAACTTCTATCCCTTTCTCTTTCTTTTCTTTTTCCAGAAAAAGCGAAGTAAATCCAATATCTTTGGAGTAAGTTTATGGCCAAGGGTGGAAATGTAAGAGTAACAATTATTCTGGAATGTACTAGTTGTACCCAAGATAGTTTTGATAAAAAATCGCCAGGTATCTCCCGATATATGACTCGAAAAAATCACCGTAATACTCCTATTCGGTTGGAATTGAATAAATTTTGTCCTTATTGTTACAAGCATACCATTCACGGAGAAATAAAGAAATAGTATATTAAATATAATACTCCCACCTAGGGATATAAATAGATCAAAAATATAGAAAGATATTGTATATCATAACAAAATCTGTCACTGTCAATATTTCTTTTCGAAATATTTTGAATAAATATTATTTGAAAGGTTCATGAAACGAACTATGAATAAATTGAAACCATCCTTTCGGAATACATCTAAGCGAAATTCTAGGAATCCATCTACATCTAAACGAATTTCTAGGAATCCATCTACATCTAAACGAATTTCTAGGAATCCATCTACATCTAAACGAATTTCTAGGAATCCATCTACATCTAAACGAATTTATAGAAATACATCTACATCTAAACGAATTTCTAGGAATCCATCTAAGCCATCTTTTAGAAATAAATCTAAGCGACTTCCTC
The DNA here is from genome assembly GCA_037957365.1 of Torreya grandis. NCBI lineage: Eukaryota > Viridiplantae > Streptophyta > Pinopsida > Cupressales > Taxaceae > Torreya > Torreya grandis. Next base: position 578,656 of record JARHVA010004666.1, on the reverse strand, counting down.
GGAATCAGCGATCTTTTCGTAAACGTTTGTCACCGATTGGGTCTGGAGAACAAATTGATTATAAAAATATTAGCTTAATTAGTCGATTTATTAGCGAGCAAGGAAAAATATTATCTCATCGAGTTAATCGATTAACTTTGAAACAACAACGCCTAATAGCTAGGGCTATTAAACAAGCTCGTATTCTATCTTTTATACCCTTTCTTTATAATGAAAAAGTAATCGGGACCTAAGAAATGAACTTACTCCTGGATCGAATCGAATCTGGGATATCTGACAAAGATAGAACAGATCACAATTTTTTAAGTGAAAAGGATTTAATTGTTCGTCCCGAATAGGAATCACTTTGTCATTGTCTCTAGTTTCCCGGAGAATTTTCTCCGGGAGATTCGGTTCGAATATTTCATGATATGAGAATCTTTTCCAAGATCATATAGAAGCAATTACTATCTAATATAGCTAATTGCGCAAGTGTTTTACGATTTGTAAGCAACTGCCTTTTGTATAAAAATTGTATGAATCTGTTATAGGAGACTCCATTAGCACGAGATGCTGCATTAATCCGAGTAATCCATAAACGACGAAAATCTCTCTTTCGTTTAATTCTATCTCGGTGAGCGGAAATTAAGGCTCTCATCTTCTGTTGGTTAGCAATTCAAAAAAGTTTTGAATGGGTCCCCCGGGAGCCTGACACAAATGCAAGAATATTTTTTCGATGTTTTTGAGCTATATATCCACGTTTCACTCTGGTCATTGAAGTTGATTCTCATGAATGACTAATCTATTTTTTGATTAGTCATTCTTCTCTTTGGATTTATTAAGAATCAAACTGATTTTTCTGATGTATAAAATATAGATTCCAATGGCTTTTGCTACTGCAACCTTCCTAACCATAATTCCCTTCAGTTCGGCACCTTCTAGGTAAGCAAGGGATTGGACCTTGTACTAAGTAAGAAAAAAATATATAATATATATATATATATATATATATATATATATATATATATATATATATATATATATATATGTATTTTATTATGGGTTTCATCGTTTCTATGGCTCTTTCTCTAACGGTAAGATCCTCTCTATACGCCGGAGCCCTAAATTAGACATGAGATGAGTATTTGGTAACTTGTACAGTTTACCATCTCCAGCTCTACTCCCCCCGAATTAATTAAGTAAGAAATACTCCCATGATAGGATTTATCCATACAGTGACGACATGTAATTATGAGAGTTGGCAAGGTAGCTGACCTTGTGTCCATTTTCGCGGCAATACAAGCATTATGCTTTTTAAATTTGCATTATTTCCCCGCTCAATGGATTGATAACCATTCGCTACCAATGAGGAACTGCTTTTCATCCCACATCGAGATGATCGGATTTGCACCAATGGAAACCATAAATTTCATCCCTGGTAAGAGTAGATGATAGATCTGTGCTTTTTCTACAGCAGGAAAGTTTTTAATATAAAATTCTCCTGATCCGTTTCAGCTTACGATCCAAACGAGTCACACATACACCCTAGCACATACTCCTTTACGCTGAGGACATCCTCGAAGAGCAGGAGATTTTGTTCTATTTTGTATTGGCTGTCTCGCGTTTCTAATAAGTTGTTGAATAGTCGGCACTCTGAATTCTGTACTAAATTGAATGGTTCGGATTGATCCTAACCACACTTATAATAGTTAATATTCTAACATAGTTATTAATACAAATTAAGTTTATAGACTAAAGTTTATAGAGTACCACTAATTAATGGCGTAAATGACGAGATAACATTTAATTAAATTAGTAATTCAATACTTAATTAACTTAATTCAATTACTAGCCAAGTAATAAACTTTATTTTGTTAATTCTTAACAAAATACTTTTCATAAAGTTTGAACTCTTCAATTTATCTAAGAAATTGATACTCATATGAAAATATGGCATATAAATTGCCAAGCAAGAAGCTTGGATATAACGTTTAAAAGAGACTATATCCACTCAATTTAGATTATAAATTGAGAAATCATTTAAAGATAATGGCATATATGCCTGTATATCTTAATTTTATTTTTGTCGTCTTCGTTATCATATTTGAAGACGAACCTATAACTTAGATATTCTAAATTAGAGTACTTAATTTCTTAATAAATTTATTTTTCTTGTAGGGATTTCTTTTTCTTGTAGGTATTTATTTTTCTTGTAGGGATTTCTTTTTCTTGTAGGTATTTATTTTTCTTGTAGGGATTTTTTTTTCTTGTAGGGGGAAAAAAAAGAAAAATATGATTATTTTTCTAATTAATCCATAAATGTTGAACCATTTGTATCATCAAACGATTCGACATTTACATATTGTGACTCTGGCCAATTGAGGCCTTCTACGCCGATTTGGTCGATAAGGCCAAATTCTATGGCGTCATCTGGTCCCATATACATATCTCTCTCTAGTAGCTGATAGATTAGCTTAAAATTTTGCTTCGTTGTTTTTGCATAAATTCTTGCAACACAATGCCACAAGTTGCGCATATAAAATGCATCGAAACTAGATCCTAGTGGCCTGGGGGGGTTGTCATAAGGAGACATATGGGGTTGGTGGATCATAACTCTCGCGTTTTCAGTTACTGCCCGTTTAGTAAGAGTTCCCCCGTGTAGGATGAAAGCTCCCATTGAAGCATTTAGACCAATGCCTATCGTAGATACCTCCCCTTCTACGTATTGCATAGCATCATAAACAACGACTCCCAATGTCATTCCTCCACCCCGTCATTGAAGAAAGAACAAAAAATCTTCTTCTTTATTCTCTTGATTTAAATAAATAAGACTTTTAGTTATTTGATCTGCAGCTTGCTTGTCAAGTGGCTTTCCTAAAAAAAGGTATCTCCCTCGAAATAAACGATGGTATAATTCGACCCAATTTGGTTCTTCATCTCCGGGTCCTTGAAAAGGCACTTTTGGGACACTCGTTATATCCATATTTCTTACTTTTTTCTTCTTAGCAGTTTAGCCTTTTTTTCTATTTAATTGAGCTATATCCAAATTCCTTTTGGCATATACCCATATCCAATTTTTACCATAAAATTAAAATATAATTATATAGTTATAGTTTGAGATAATTTTTATTATAGGATAATTCTAATATAGAGAATTATAATTAGTCAATTAACTCTATAATATTTGATTTGAGTAGTCTGATATGAGGTCTGTGCCTACATATCATAATATTTTGTTTTCTTAAAGGGAGATTTTTGTTTATAGATTTTGTGTTCTTAAAGGGGGATTTTTGTTTATATATTTTGTGTTCTTAAAGGGGGATTTTTGTTTATATATTTTGTGTTCTTAAAAAAAAAGTATACATTGTATTATTGTATTCTTCAAAAGCAAAATCTTTTATCGCAAGTTCCGACATTTGTCATTGAATCCGACAATTTTTTTTTTTTAAAATTTAAATCTGGGCGGAGATAGGACTCAATCATATAGATATAAATCTAGATGTATATCTATATACATCTAGATGTACAATTAACACTTGTACCTTGTATATACTGAAAAACTTGATCGAATTTCGATCCCCAAAAAGTTCTTAAAGTATCAAGACTTGTTTTTGGGGATCTTAAAATCAAATGAAAATTTACAATTTCCGAATTTTATGAAAATAATTTTTTTTTATTTTAAAATGTAAATTTTCATTATCTCGCTCAGAACATCTTTTAAAATAGCTCGTGGAACCATGATATCAAACATTCCAAAATCAAATAAAGAATCAGATATTTGAGAATCCTCCTCTACTATCTGGTTTAATGTCTCCTCAATTACTCTTTTACCTGCAAATGCAATATATGCATTGGGTTCCACAATCGTGACGTTAGCCAACATGCCAAAACTAGCAGTCACTCCACCAGTTGTGGGAGATGTAAGAATCGAAATATATAGCAATTTTTTTTCCTTTTGATGCGTATGCAACGCAGCAGCTATTTTATTCATTTGCATTAAACTGAAGCTTCCTTCTTGCATACGCGCTCTGCCAGAAGCACATACGATAATTAATGGAAGATAATTATCAGTAGCATGCTGGATTAGACGGGTTATTTTTTCACCTACTACTGAGCCCATACTGCCTCCCATAAACTGAAAATCCATAACTCCGAGTGCGACATTAATACCATTTACTCGACCTATACCTGTTTGAATAGCATCGGGTAAACCTGTTTCTTCTTGATAGGAAGTGTTATAATCTTCATAAGATTCTTCTTCTATATCTTCTCTTTTTTTTATAGAAAGCTCTTCCTTCTTAGAAAGTTTTTTCACTCTATCTATTGCTAGTGCAGAAAACTCTTTCACTATCTCTAGTAAATACAGATAAATTTTTTCTGTATCCTCAGATTCAGATAAGTTATTCTCATAATATTTGAAAATTTCATTGAAAATTTCATACTCTATACGCTTTACCATAGGTTTTTTATAAGTATGAAAAGATTCAAAAGCAAGATTATCGTTCTCAGCTTCCAATATGGTGTACTCCATCACCTCTGACTTATTAGACCTAATTGTTTCATCTAATTTGCTTACTCCTACTTCTAAAAGTAGGGACATAAATTCTTCAAATACAAAATCATTCTCCTTGTGATGGAGGTAGAGTTTATCTAATTCGTGAAATAGCTCCTCACTATCTGAGCTATACAATGGATCATCATCCATATTTTTGTAAAACTCATGAGTTTCTTGTTTTCTCATGTGTTCCACCATAACATCATAACTAAAATGATGTTCTTTATTTTTCGGAAAACCATGACGGTTTTGGAACCAATATTTAAATTGGTCAGGGACCAGGTATTTTTCCATCAAACAGATCACCATCTGCTCTCGCAGCCAGAAAAGGTAATCTGGCTGTGGATAATTTACACAATATCCTGGATAATAATTAAATATTTGTTCTATTTTTTCTTTCGGAAAAAAAAATCCTATTTTAAATAAATTTAGCGCCACTACTTTCACTAACTTCTCTTGTACCTGTAATTCATCCCCTAAGTCGGCTAACTTTTTACGTAATTCGTAAAGAATGTCTAGAGTTTTCTTTTCAGACTGTATTTTTTCACATATATATTTTTGAAGCAACTTCTTCCCCCTATCTTGCAAAGAAGTTGAGAACTGTTTCTCTATAGCATCTAAAAAAGAGAGATAAACTTGAGTTTCTACTTTCTTTGAAAAGGGAAAGAAATAAAATTCAAAAGATATTTTGTTACATATTTCAAATAGTAACAATTTAACCGTTTTCAACGTTGTACCAATAATGTCTTGCAGTTTATTAATATTTTTTTTTGAATCTGAATTCAAATATTTTATTAAATTAATATCTAGCACAACCCTAAGGATATCAACAACAGTATTATTGTATGATAATAACGTTTTAATAGTCTTAGTGTAATTTGAGAAAAATTCGTTGTATATGAAAAATTCTTTGTTAAAATATTTATGATAAATAACTTTGTACAATAAAATCGAGACCCTTCGAACCATTGTGACGTCAAATAAAGACGTCGTATGTTTTTTATCTAGAAGATCTAGAGTATAGAAATCTATATCCATAGGGCACCAAGTACCATCATCAATTAAAAGCTCAATTCGCTCTGAACTAGTCATTTGCAGAGTTGCTCCACATGTTGTACAAACACTTTTGTCTTCTTTTACAAAAAATTCCCTAAAGTGAAGGGTATCACAATTTTCGCAGTGAATCCACAAATGCTTATACTTATTATAAACTTCGATACTTCTATCTTGTTCGATTTCTTCTCCGCTTTCTTCTCCGCTTTCTTGTTCTGAACTAGTCATTTTCAGAGTTACTCCACATGTTGTACAAACAGTTCTGTTTTCTTCTAGTAAAAATTCCTTAAAGTAAAAGGTATAACACTTTCTGCAGTAAGTCCACAAATGCTTATAATCGATATTTTTATCTTGTTCGATTTCTTCTCCGCTTTCTTCTCCGCTTTCTTGTTCTGAACTAGTCATTTTCAGAGTTGCTCCACATGTTGTACAAACAGTTCTGTTTTCTTCTAGTAAAAACTCCTTAAAGTAAAAGGTATAACACTTTTTGCAGTAAATCCACAACTTCTTATAATTGATATTTTTATCCTCTTCAATTTCTTGTTGGATTTCTTGGTCAATTTCGGTCGATTTCTTGGTTGATTGTTCGATTTCTATTTCCTTCGATTTCTGGTTCAATTGTTTGATTTCTTCTGCTAAATATTCACGATCCTTGTTTTCTTCAAAAATTTTCATGGTTTTTTTCCTTTTTAATGTACAACTCTTTTTATTCAAAAAGATAAATTTTTATAAGAAAAAAATACAAATCTTTTTGATTCAACAGGTTACCTATCAGAACCTCGTGAATCGAGTGATATCTGTACATGCTTCTTATCTGCATATCTTGTTATAATATATAAGCAGGCAGTCTTGGAAAGACTTGAAGAACTCGTTATTTCCGTTAACATAACGATGTTTCATGTTCTACTCTTCCGACCTGTCGGTCGGTAAAAAAATTAGGCGCAATGACAGAATAACAAATTCTGAAATTTCTTAGTTATTTCCATATCGGATTTTTTTTTTGAGCGTTTCTAATATTGAATATTAGAAACTTCCCTTTTTTGGATATTTGTATAGATATAGGATACCTAGATATTTTTTGTATTCTTCGAATAAATTCAGCTTTCTATTCTATATATTCTATGGAAAAAATAAAAAATAAAGAATCTATTAATTTAGATCTACCATTTATGAATCAAATTATAAAATTGATACGGATCAGGTTATTTTTGATCCGTCAAACGAATTCACAATGATTCAAAAACATCCTGAATAGTGGACCTAATGAAATATTTATTAGGAATTATATTGGCACAATGCGCCATTGTCAACCCCGGATTGTTGGATTGACACTTTTTGTTTACATAAAAATTTTGTAAACTGATTTATTCTTTTCTTATAGATCCCTTCTTCATGGACAAAGCTGATTAAGAATTAGCTATCATCTAGCTAGCTAAAAACAGATTTGCTAAATCTGTTCAATCATGAGGAATTTGAACAAGATAACATTTCTTCAGACCACTATGGTCGCAGGCTAGAAAAGATTGGATCGGAACCAATCCCATTTTTTGATCCATAAAATGGATTTATATTTATAACTAAATTACTTCTAGCCAAGGTATCTATTCTTATCCATTCAGTATTCGGCTCAATCTTAAAAGATTGGGCCGAGTTCAATTTGATTAAGGGACCAAACGGACGAAAGTCACTTGATTACAAATTAATTATCAATTTTTTTTTCAACCGGCGTATCAATTGTATCAACTGGCTTAAATTCAAATTTGATTTGTTTCCATACTTCACAAGCAGCAGCTAGTTCAGGACTCCATTTAGCTGCTTCGCTAATCACTTCATTACCTTCACGAGCAAGATCACGTCCTTCATTACGCGCTTGTACACAAGCTTCTAAAGCGACCCGATTAGCTACTGCACCAGGTGCATTTCCCCAAGGGTGCCCCAAAGTCCCTCCACCAAACTATAATACAGAATCATCCCCAAAGATCTCGGTCAGAGCAGGCATATGCCAAATGTGAATGCCTCCTAAAGCTACAGGCAAGACACCTGGCATAGAGACCCAATCTTGAGTGAAATAAATACCACGACTTCGGTCTTTTTCAATAAAATCATCACGCAATAGATCAACAAAACCTAAAGTGATCTCTCGTTCTCCTTCAATTTTACCTACTACCGTACCAGCGTGAATATGATCTCCACCAGACATACGCAGTGCTTTAGCTAACACACGGAAGTGCATACCATGATTTTTTTGTCTGTCAATAACTGCATGCATTGCACGGTGAATGTGAAGAAGTAGGCCGTTGTCTCGGCAATAATGAGCTAACGTAGTATTTGTCGTAAATAGAAAGGAAAGAGTCCAAGCTTTTGCGCATGTTAGACGCCTCCCTCATGGTAGCCATGCCCATCAGTGCCACATCGTCCACAAATTGGAGGTGGGATTGAACTGGGAGACCTCCAACCCAATGCCAAACCTAAATAGCTCCTTCCTCCACATTCCTTTTGATCAACCTACCGAAGCCTTCCACCAATAAAAGAAACAAGTAGGGAGATAGAGGGTCCCCTTGCCGCAGCCCGCGAGAAGCCCCAAAGAGATTGGAGTGCTCACCGTTGATCAGTATAGAAAAAGAGGTCGAGTTCACACAACTCATAACCCACTGTATCCAGTCCTCCTCAAAACTGAAGGCACCCAGGATCTTTTGGAGGAATGCCCACCAAACTCTATCATAGGCCTTGGACATATCTAATTTAATAAACATTGCCTTATCATTAGATTGAATCATGGAGTGGATAGTCTTAGTTGCCACAACCACCCCATCCAAGATATGACGGCCCTCCACAAAGTCTCCTTGCTCCTCAGAAATAAGCACTGACAACCACTTCTTTAACCTCTCAGCGATCAGCTTAGATATAATTTTGTAAGTGACATTGCAAAGGGAGATGGGCTGGAAAAGACTCAACCGGTCAGACCCCTCACCCTTGGGGATGAGAGCCAGAAAGGTGGAGTTCATAGCCTGAAGCATTTGTTTGTTCATATGGGACTCTTGGACCATGGCCAATAAGTTTGAATTGATAATTTCTCAAAATTCCTAGAAGAACTCAATCGAGAAACCATCTGGGCCAGGCGCCTTACCTTTCAGCATCATGAAAACAATTCTCTTTAACTCCTCCATGGATATCTCCTTCATCAGATGCTCCTTCATGTCCATGGTCACCAAAGAAGGAATGCAGGAAAGGACCTGAGCCTCAGCCACCTGGTCCCCTTGCACTTCCTCCTTGAAAAGAGAGGTAAAATGCTGCACTGTTTCATTGAGGATCCCCTGCGTAGAAGAAATAGTCTCTCCTTTATCCGCCACCAAGGAAGTAATCACATTACCATGCTGTCTGGCACAGACCGAATTGAAAAAGAAGGCTGTATTCTTATCCCCTTCTTGAAGCCATTCAATTCGGGCCTTCTATTTCCAAAAGAGCTCCTCTCTTAGCTCCCATTCTTCCAACATTTTTAAAGCCCTGGCTTCCTCCCTCAGCAAGAGCCCATTCATCCCTTCCTCCCTAATGACTCTAGTAATGGCGTTCAACTCCCTTTGAGCCTCATTTTTACTGTGGAAGACATTTCCAAAACTCTGCCGATTCCACCTCTTAAGCTGCTATTTAATGAATTGTAGGAGCTTAGTGAAGGTGTACATTGCTGTCCCAGCTACAGGCCTGCCATTCCTCCACCAATCCGCCACGCACCCAAATAGGTCTGGATCCCTTAACTACATAAGCTGAAACTTGAACGACGGTTTTTGTGGAGTATGGGCTAAAGAGATTATCAATTTAATGGGCCAATGATCTAAACCTCTCTAATCAAATATTTCCATGCTGGACGATCACAAACCCCCCACCCAATAACAGGAGGTCAAGAATTGATCCAGGCGCTCAACAATACATCTATCCCCCAACCTTCTGTTATTCCATGTAAAGTGTCCATTGTTGGGCTTGGTATCCACCAGGTTGAGATCTAAAATATTATCCCAGAGCAATAAAGAAGATGGCTCCAACCTTGCATTCCCCCTGTTTTCTCCATTAAATCCAGAATAGCATTGAAGTCCCCTCCAACAATCCAAGGCAGGTAAGGAAAACAATGGTGCACAAGGTGGAGATTTTTCCAAACAAGATGCTTACCTTGGAAGTTTGTAGGAGCATAGATGTTGGAAAAAAGGACTAATTTGCCCAACTCATTGCAGGTAGCCACCATTGATAGAGAAGGCTTAAAGGATATCCAAGACACAGGTTGGATCTTACACGGGTTCCAAAAATAAGCCAAACCCCCTGAAGACCCCTGAGCACCAATGCACTGACATAGACCTTGTCTCCACAAGGTAGGAGCAATACTCATCATATCATCCATTGAAACCTTCATCTCCTGGAGAAAAAGAACATCAGGAACTTGACCTCCAACTAATTCCCAAACAACCTTTTGTCTAGGGCCGCTGTTCAAGCCCCTTACATTCCATGAGACAATGATCATTTTGGAGGAGATAAAAAGTGGGAGTCAAGGGTATTAGCAACACCTGACTCAACGAAGGTCTCCCCAATCATCTTAATTTTCTTAGTATCATTCTTGCACCCCATTTTAACACTTTTTTCTGCCATCCCCTTCTTCCCCTCCTTCTAAAGAATGCCCAAGTGAGGGGAAAATTTCCCTCGCTTATCCAATTTTGCTCCCACAATCCTTGTTGTAAGGTCTGCCTCCTCAACCTGCTATCCCGGGTTATCATTTGTCTCCACCACCATCTGTTCTCCTACTTGCTCCTCCAAAAACATGGGTAAGGCTGACTCTACCTCAAGAACCGAATGAAGATTGGCTGACTTAATCTCCAATCTGGGTCCTCTCACCAACTGCTCCACACTCAATAGTCCCAGATTAACTTCTTGATGTCCCAAATCATCCAAGACTTCAAACCTGTTGAAGGAGTCATCCCCTTGTCACTCCTTAAGGGACCTCTTCTGGCTTCTATTCTAGTTTCGAGCCTTCATCTGAACAAAGCCATCAGCATCCTTGCCCTCACTAAACCCATGCTTCTTCCCTGTATCAACACTTGGAGTACTACTAGGAGGCAGTGGATGTTGTTGTTCCACTAGCTTTGCCTTCAGGCATCTATGCACCAAGTGTCCATATTCATGGCATAAGCGACACTTGAATGGCAAGGTCTCGTAGTCCAATTTTTGCACCTAGGAATATGACCCTACACTCATCTTCACCGCATTAGGCAATGGTTTGCTCAAATCAATTTCTACGCAGATACGAGCAAATGTCATGACTTTCTTGCCTAGAGTCTGTGTTGAAGACCCCACCAACCTTCCAAGCATCGAAGCTAACATCTAGAGGACATCCTCACGACAACATTCGATAGGAAATCTGGGTAGCCTGACCCACACTGGGACTCGGTTAGGTAGTTCCTTAGAAGGATTGAAGCCTGCATGCCATGGTTTAATAAAAAGTCCAACCTGATTATAAAAGTAAGGCCCTCCCTCAAAAACCTTGTTTCGGTCAGCCAAGCATGAAAACATCACCATAAAGTAGTTATTTGCCAATAACATAATCTCCATTTCCCCCTCAGGTTCCCACACTCTCCTGGCCCAAGCCTCTAGGAAATGAAGGGAGACTCTCAATCCCAAAAATTTACAGTACAATGAGTGCTTAGAATGATATTCAACATCCTTAGAAATCATATCAAAGGGAATTACCAGTTTAGGGCACTCCTTACACTGCTCCAGGCATCTGTTAATCTTCATAATACGGGACTCTCCAGGCAAGCTCCAATCCGCTGCATCAGTAGCCTAAGAAGAAAGCTCCTTTCCCAGTGTTTTAGCATGCTGTCCTATTCTATTTAGCCCCATGGCTTCACTAAAACTTCTCCCAAGCACAAACTTTCCAGGCTCCTACTGAGCCATTGCCGTGCCCTGCTGAGACCATTTTAATTGTGTGGCACCTCAATCCACTCCCACGCGCCCTACCCTCGACCTTGCTCCAGTGCAACTCGACACAAAACCTAAAACATCTAGGGCACGACTGCCCTAGCTTGGCTTCATGCTGCAAACCCCCAATTGCGCCATCCTACTTGATAGTGTTCTACCTTAGAGATCTCTTCAACTTTTTACACATGCTTATTTTATATTGCTTTTATGTACCCACATTTTTTGTTCATTCTTTTTCTTCTTAATCTCTCCATACTTTACGATAAAAAAATTCCACGTAAACCTTTCTATAATATATAATGTGAAAGATTTTTCATTCTTCTATTAATTTATTCATAATTTTTATATACACTGCATCTCTTACTATTCTAAGATCATTTCCCATGTATTGGGGTGTTCTTCTCTCATTAATCTCATCCTCATAAAATATTTCCATCTTATCAAAGACAAGATTATTTTTCTCTCTAGGAAAAGAAATTTAGATGTAAATGAGTTAGCCACCCACAATTGACTTAATCACTTTTCTCACCCGAGATTTAAAAAAAGGTCCATTTTTAACTTTTCAAGCCTCACCTTTTTCATTGAGCAAAATTTTTGCATTCATGATCCTTGTGAGCATATATGATACTTAGGAGAAATGTTAATAGGTTGTTTTTGTTTGGATTATAAGTCAAGCAAAACATGAAGGTGATAGTAAATATAGATTTCACCCATATTATTCATGTTTTAGAGACCACATGATTTTACATCCCTTCATATTATTTATTAAATTTATAAAAGTGTTTCTTTAATTTTGAAATAGTTTGGTGGTTTTTTAATAAAATCTACAAACCACTTGTTTTAATCTAATTAAAAATACATATATGTAATGTGTCTAGAGATGATATTATGTTGTATTTTGATAGGTGGAGATGTCGATATGTGACACACATCCCCTTAATCATATGGGTAATTTTTGATATTGATTATATTTGGTAATGATTTTACTTACATATGGATTAGTGATATACCCATCCATATATGTAACTTGTGGTATTGATATATTGAGCAATGAGTCGACATGCATAGGGGTTATTGATATACTCGTCTATTCTTATATGAGGGTTTATGGAAGGAAGGGTAAATCATTATATAAGACAATCAAGGATAAATATTTTAATTGGAGTATATGTTATAATAATGAGTTTTCCCCCTCAACGAGTCACGTGATAGTGGAGTGAATCCTTCCCCATAAAGAATAATTGGATGCATAGACATGATTTCATTTGGTCCTCAAGCATTGAGAAAAACATATTTTATTATGTAATGTAATCAAGCTTTAAATAAAAAGTTCTTCTCATGTTTTGAGGGGAAAACATGATAAGGGGGTGTTTTACCCTAATTTGGAGTAATATGATTAATATTAGCCCTAATAGGATAAAAACATTATAAAATAATTCAATTATCAATATATGACATTCAAGCATACATCTTGCATGTAAAATATTAAAACTAATTGCATTGATTTGACAAGTGACATATGCTAAATATAGTAAGTAAAATAAAGATATGAGTAATTTGTTTTTTGGTTGACTATTTGACTGTGATTGTATTCTAGAAGTGAAAAGTAGGGTAAAGTAGGCCTCTGACTCATTCATTTTAGGAACTACATCTTTGTCTATGTAGGGTTAGTATTACCCATCTGGTTTAATATTTCCAGTTGATATTGACCTATGCTTTTTTATTGTAAGCATTAAAATTAATTTAGATCATGATCATTGTTATTTCATGTGAAAAAGGGAGATAATTATTGGGTAGATTTGATCTACCTTACATCTATTGTAACCATTATTATCCTAATGTGAAAGGCACTTGATAAGTAGAAGGCATGCCCCATATGTGTGTATTGACTACTTTTGGATCACAAGCTATTGATAATAATAATAATAATATATCCAAGGGGTTATTTCTAATGTGTGATAGATTGTAATTCCTTGATGTCATGTCCCAATAGTTGTAAATATTTCATGCTACATATGGTATGTTTATTTTTTTGCTATCAATTTGATTATTTTTATAGTATCCACCTTCCATGTATATTTTAATAGTCAACGACTCTTATTGAGGAATTTTTTTATTTGTTGTAGTTACATATGATGTCTTTGTGGAGCTTGGTGCAAGTGGTTCATGTTGATGCTGTATGACCTTAATCATGCCTCTATTTTTGTATCTTTAAACATGATTTTGTAAATACTCACAATGATTTGAATTATGTCTCATGATTCTATGATAGCCATAATATGATTTGGCTTCTTGTTGTGTAAGATGCCCCATGGATTGACGTCGAGTAGATGGTAATGTGATGAGACTATGATCAGGTAATATTTTTAATATTTATCTTAGTTTATCATTAAGACTTTTACTTTCAATGGTGCTAAAGCCCTGACATCTTCTATTTCCACATTGTTTACTGAAATGTATGAAATTGTTTCTTTGTCCAAGTCATGTTCAATTGTAGTGTTCCCTGTGCCTAGTGTGAGATGGTATTAAAAATTTTGGTTTCATTTAGAATGTACTCATGATCTATCATTATTGCCTTTCTTATTTCCTTGGAAGATTATGATTGAATAAGAATTTATAATTTGTCTATTTTTTGTGTATGAATCATCTCAATATTATCATTTTCCAATATGTTGGAATAGAGTGCGAGATAAATATTCATCTGAAGGATTGAAATTTAGCTTACATATTTGATAATCTATCATAGTTTTCACATTATTTTTTCATCATCAGTGGATCATAATAATTTTTTACTATGCCATCTTGATACTCATAATTTTCTAATTAAGGAAGACCAATAATAGGGTTAGCTATTGTGTTATAAATTTTGAATCATGTTGTATAATTGATTTGTAGTTATAATTAGATCCTTGTCATTTTATATACTTGATTTACCCATCTCATATGTATACATATAATCTACTAGAATGGGTTTCAATGGAGAAATAATAGTTTGATCTTCCAATTTTGATTGTGATTGATCCTCACTAGTAGATTGAGTCATCTTGAAATATTTAAAAGGGTCATTGTCTATTGGTTATGAATAAGAATAGATTTCATGCATGTATTTTATACATTTGAGTAATATCAATGGCACTGATTCCATAACATGTATCCAAGGTCACCCCAAAACTAAATTATAATGTAATTGATTACACATAACTTAAAAAATAATATGTATCATATTGGGACCTAGTCTCACATCCAATGGTTCCAATTATTTAATGTGAAGTGTTATCAAATATTTTTATGCTATGATCTAATTTTTGAATGGTAACTTTGATAATCCCCCAAAATTGTAAAATTTTAATTGTAGACACTCAATTATCATCACTTTCGTGTCAAAATTATAATCAGAACTATTTTATGTAATAATGTATAAATCACTAAAACACCCAAATTAGTCTGTACTCTTAACTTACATATTTTGAAACACATCATGGCCTCCCTAATTGGGGAAATGCACCATATCCAATCATCAGCTTCACTTAATTCATCTTGAGTCAAATTTTTATTGTACAAGAGATGCTTTAAATTAATCAAGGCGAATGGTTCTTTGAATTTAAAAAGCTGCATCACTTTGCATTAAATTAATTAATCTAATCTTCCTCTAGTGAGAAAATTCCATATCTTTTGGAATTTATTATTTTCTTATTTCTTTAATTGAATTATTCCTCCACTCACATGACAAGTGCATCCAAATATTTAAAGTCATGACATCATCATGACATCATAGGTAAAGTTGTCAAGCATTACCATAAATTAAAAAAAATAAAAAAATGCCAACCCATGCCTAATTAATGTAAACTCATACCTCATATATATATGACATTAACTCTCTAAATTGGACTAAATTTTAGCCACACATCTTGATCTTGATCCAATGGTCAAAATCAATCTAATAAATCTATAAATACAAGGCTCATTTGACATTATAAAAATGATTTTGAGTGTAAAATTAATATGTATAAATCTAACAAACACTTCAACAATCTCTCCCATTGATCAAGCAAAACCACTCATAGACTAGGGGAGATGTCATCAAAATGAACAAGTGATATTGATAAAGAATCTTGGATCTACATTATGGACACAAACACACTTACAATCCAACATGGAGAATAAATCCATTGAAAAGGTATTATAGACATCCTATTTTTACCACTTTCAGGTCTAAATGGTTGTCAGAATGAATTTTTGCAAACTATGCAAATTAATCCTAGAAGCCATTTAAATAATCTGATTCATTTACACACATTATATGCAATTCTTGATTCACATCAATATGTTCCTAAATAGGACATTATCCTTATTCAATCATCACCTTATTCTAATTCTTCTCCAGTCAAGTTACAACCTAGTAACTGACATTTTTTCAACCACTTGTATAAGATAACGTTGTCCAAATTCTAGAAATTGCAATTAAATTGATCAGAGGTGTTTAATTGGTTAAACCCATTTAAATGCATAGTCAAAATGTCCATGGCTAATAAGTGAATTTATATTTTTATATATTCATAAAATATATATTGATGCCATCATCATGACATCATAAAAATATCTAAAATTTTGACATCATCATGACATCAGCCTAAAAGTTTTCAAACACTCAAATTACAAACATCAAACAAATATCTAGATTTGCAAGCCATGCTTATTAATTTCAACTTTTAATGCCTTGATCCTCTAAAATTGAATGGATTTGTGGCCACACATCTTGATCTCAAGATGGATGGTCACAAATTGATTCTCTTATTTCTAAAAATCTATAAATACAAGGGTCCTCACTAATTCCTTTAAGATCTTTTTGTGTAAACTTATTATGCAGAAATATCTTCATCAAGATCTTGAATTATGTAGTATTATCATGAACAAATATCTTCAAACAAGCGTGAATTATGAACCAAAGCTATTAGTGAGCTAAAAGATGATGGAGGCACATGATACACCACATTGATGAATATTTAGAGTACCAAATATGGGCATAAGCATGTTTATTGACCTTTTTTGAAGGAGAGCCACTACTTGGAAGGTATTACTTATCTTAATTTTGTAATTATCTTGTTAAATTAATTATCACCACCCATTGAGGGAGTAGGCTTAACACGTTAGTTCTTTATTCTTATTTTTGAGATTTCTTGACTAATGCATGAGCTAACTTATTTGATAATCCTATTCTACATTCTAGCATGCCTAGTGGGACCACACATCTCACAAAATCCCTTTGGGGGCCATTTTATCCTTCTAATTGCACATTAGGACTATCTCTTAATATTATTTTTCTATTTTTTCTTCTAATTTTCATGTTTCCTATCTTATGGTAAAAATGGCTAGATTGCCTTGCACATCAATGCGATTAAAGTGAAAATGGTGAGATCACTAGCCACAAAGTTACCAACTTCTAAAGGCTTGTTTAGGGTCATCTGAACTCCATTTTTGATGTTTTTTAAAAACCATATGCCTCCTGCTAAATTTTCATATTATGTGATTATTTTTGCTTCATGTTACATAGATTTTTTAGAAAATGGAAATTAGTAGGTGTTAACAAGATTTTAGGAAAATGACGGTTTCATGATGATAATGATGAGGTTGCTCTGATAGACAATGATATTGTGATCAAAATGGTGAATTCTCACCATTTAGGCCTTCTCTACTAAATGATGAAGTCATAATGAATATGATGAGGTCATAATGTAAATGTCAAAGTCACTTTGTCAAATAATGAAGACACCTTGATAAATGATGAAGTCACCCTACATATTGGCAAGATCATTTGGCCATGAAGTGACCAACTTGTAGAGGCTTGTTTGGGGTCATATGATCTCCATTTTTGATGATTTGTTTTTTAAAACCACATGTTTCATCATGAATTTTCATATTATGTAGTTATTTTGAATTCAAATGGCATGTATTTTTCATAAAATAGAATAAAGAATCATGTTAATTTGTTTGCTACTATAACTTGTTTATAATAGGTTTTGCTTTCCAAAGACCATGATTTAACCTCCTAACTTGTTGCTTGTAGGTTTTGCTAGATAAAGAGTGATTATTTTTATAACAATTCAAGAAAAAATTCAATCACATTTGAATCTAAGATTAAAATGAATAATCATCATAGCTTAGGACTCTCAAGTGTATTTACTTTTTATCATTTGTTTGTTGGTTAAACTAGTCTCAAAGTTATTTGACTTGATTGTTATTGGTGAAAACCAAGATTAGTGTGTATGCTCTCCCCACATCCCCTTTAGAGAACTTAGGTGATCAAAATTGATTTATTTTTTTATTTTGTCTCTTTGTCTAAGCATAAAATGAATGTCATAAAGGTAGTCCCAAAGATCTGAGTGACTTGGGTAATCCCAAACTGACCTTAAATTCCTTTTATATTTTTATTTCTTGCATCTTGGTTTGTGGGTAGGAGTTCATAGCCTCCCCATGAGTTCTTTAGGGAAGGTTTGATATGATATTTCATATCCCATCATTGTTTCAACCCCACTCCATGGTGAGGTATATAAATCAGGGCATGGGACACTATGATTACCAGAGGGCTAAGCAGCTAGCCTCTCTGATCATAATGAAAACTTGACTCAAGTCTAGCTAACCAAGGTACTCCACTAAGAAGTACATAAAGGAATAGACCTTTGTATAGTAGGTTAGCCAAAATGTACTCAATTGACATAATCACATCTCTAGTGTTACCCACACTTGGGACCATCTACACATGTGAAACTTATTTTTTTTAGATAAGCCCCATTTGCCACAGAGTACTATTGGTGCATGGTGAGTAACCTGAAGTTACATGTCACCATAAAATATCTTGAGAGAAGAGGGGGGCCTAAAAACCCTACTTTTCATGTGCATCTAAATTTATTAGATAAGCAACTTATTTCCTCTCAAGAATAAATATATCAATGGAATCCAAGAATACAAAGCAACCTTGTCAATTCTAATGTAGGAAAACGTATTTGGGTTCTTCTTGCTTGTTATGACTATTGATTCTAAAAACATTTTGTAGCATCTTGAGTCTTGCCTTCGCTTGGGTTTAAATCATTTACTTTTATATTTAGACTATTTTATTGCTTGTTTGTTTTTAAATGTCATCTTGTTCATAATCAATTCCAAAATTGCTTTTTCACTTGAACCAAGTCAAAACCATAAAATAAATTTCAAAAAATTAATCTATTACACACTTCCAAGATGAGTCATTAATCTACCAAATTTTTTGGAAATATTTACCTCATGTTAGTATTATGTTGACTAATGATATTGTTATTATGTCTGCATAGTACCGTTGTGCTCTCTAATTGAAAACCATTCAAATCAAGTCCATTTGGACCCAAATCTGGTTTGAGATCAATTTTTTATGTTAAGGTTCATTTTTTAACCTACATAGATTTTGTGATCTAAGTCATACCGAATCTGGGCTCATTTTTGAACCTACATACTTTTTATGATCCAAGTCATGCCAAATCAGGGTTCAGTTTTGAACCCACATTCCTTTGTGAGTAAAATCATGTAAAATCAGGGTTAGTTTTTTCAACCCACATACTTTTTAGATTCCAAGTCAATTCATGTCAAGTTAATTTTCAACCATGTTTCATACCATTCCATTTATGATCAAGGTTCCCTTTTGAGGCCACGTACCATATTCCATTTCACTGGACCAATACTGCTCTTTCTGGGGGTATCCTTTCTGAACCAATAACATCATTTATGGGGGCATTTTTTCTTGACTAATATCACCCTATTTGGGGCTAATTTATAATTACCAAACCAATCCATACTAATTTATATACACCAACCCCATCTTCCTCATTTAGCCTACGTTAGCAACCAAACTCTATAATGATCAAAGGTTATCATTTTAGGTTATCTTCCTTTAGCCTGTGCTAGTGACCAAGCTTTACAGAGATCAAAGGTTACCATTCTAGGTTATCTTCCTTTGGCTTGCACTAGAGACCAAGATATTCAGCACTCAAAGGTTACCATTCTAACTTCTCCTCCTTTGGCTTGTGCTATTAACCAAGCTTTGTAGCACCCCAACATTACCATTCTAGGCCCTCCTCCTTTTACTTGAATTAGCAACTAAGCTCCACAATACTCAAAGTTTACCATAGTAGGCCCTCTTATTTTATCCAACACTAGCAATTAAGCTCCACAACACCTAATAATTATCATTTTAGGACCTCCTTCCTTTCCTTCTAATTCTAATAGCTCATTACCTAAATAAGGCCACACGATCATGACTAGGTGTGTTAAAGTTACTCTCCTCGGCTCACCACTAGTATTTGTTGAACCCATAATTGAGTAACTTAGATTTGATAAGCCAATCTTTGTTAATCCCTTATTCATTAATCTAATTTCTAAAAATCCCAGTATTGAGCCATAAGCCATTATTCATGTAATGCCAACTATTCCCTACTTTAAAAACTCCTAGCCAAAGGTCTTCATGCCACAAAGCCGATCATTTTTCAACCAAGAGACATTATCTATTATAGACCTGAGTGTGTTCAAATCTAATATTTTTCTAATGAGTGTGTACCAAGGCCAAAATAATTAATAAATTCTCAATGTTATTATTAAAACACCCATTCGTGATGACTCAACTTGTGATGAATCACCTTTTTATGATGAATAACCTTGCTTTGATAAGCCAATATTAGTGGAGTTACCTGTTAACCATTTTCCTTTTTTTGAAACACCTCCCTTTGACAAGCCAGTCTATGTGGAGATGTCTTTAGACCATTTTACCCTATTTGAGGAGTCTCACTTTGACAATCCAGTCTTTATGGAATCACACCTGGAGTTGTTTCCTCTCTTTAAAGGGATTCACCTAAATGAGCTAGTTTGTGTTGAAATCTTCTTAGATGAATCTATTTTTGATGATCCCATTGTGCCATCATAGACTGTTACTTGTCCAATACCACACATTTAATAAGACATCATTGTAGCAAGATCCATAATTAAAGAAGAATCAAAATTAGAGCCAAGTTTTATTATTAAACTGACATCAGATTCAATAGTAGAATTAGAATCAACATCAGTCTTAACATTAGATTTAGTCCTTTGATTCAAAATCAACTTTAGAAACATAATACATTCATGGTTATTACAACATTAGTTACACATGACTCAAAAATCAATTTGATTATATTTGTGATCCTTCCATGGTTTTTGAGGATGATTTATTCAACATTGACACAAGTTATCCTAATATCTTATACAAGGAGTGTTTTGTCTTTCATAATTACATTAACACCAACCAACATAGCCATTATATTGACATTCCACCTCCCACAAGTGTTGATTGGGACTAACAGAGTCATACTTTGTTGAACTGCATCCATGGTGACATATCAAGTGTAGAGTATTATGGGGACCAAGACCACATTCATTTAAAATAAGAACAATCTCATAGTGAAATATTTTTAGAGGCGCTAGGGGACAATCAAATTCTAGACTCACCATTTTCTAGTGAAGCCTTGTTTGAGGCTCTAGAAGATAATCAAATTCATAAGTCAATATTACTTAGTGAACCCTTCTCAAAGGCATTATGGTACAATCAAGACAACCTTATTGTTGAAAACCTCTTTGAGACACCAATAACTGAGCATAATGGTTCTTCATTGCTTGATGAAAACATTATTATAGATAAAATTAGAATAAATTCCAATCTACAACATAATCAGATGGTAGTAATTCTCATGACCAAACAACATAAAAATTTGGTGATCTTATCGATAGCATATTCAAAAATCTTTGGCCCCACCATAACCAAATTCCTGTCAAATAAAGAATCAACAACATTATGTGTGAATGAAAGTCATGATCTTCATTTATTATCCAATCATTATACATTCCATTATGAAACAAAATTCCATTCCCAACCTAGATGATTTATCATGTGCCTATCACCTTTTATCCCTATTGGCCACACTTTCCTTTATATAGTCTATGAAGACATCTTGTTTTGAAGGTCAGAGGAAATAAAAATAATGACCAATGAATATCACAACAACATTATTGGAATCTAAATCAGCAATAGGTTCTTGATAGATTAACTATTCAGAAGGGGTGTGGGCTAGCAACTTTAATGATTAACTCTTCTAGTTTTATCTTATGTTGATCAAGATATGCGACTCCACATCATCAGGAACAATAGAACCTTTTACCTTGCCTTTTCCATTTTCCATTTGCCTTACCATTTTCCTATCTTTACCATCCCTTTTTACCTTGCCATATGTTTGAATTACATTGACTTGAGGTCTTTCAAGACTATATAGGTAATGCTCAATTTCTATTGAGGTTAGCTCGGTCACCCCTTTGCCATGATCTAACCATTTTATGAGTCACCATTATGTGCTTGTTTGTTTGAACATGATACATTATTGCACCCTTGGTTTAATTCACACTCTTACCATTATTTGAGTTAGACCATTCAGTCTCTCATAATTCTCAATTGAGTTAAGACACCTAGAAAATTCTAAAAAATTGTAATAAACCTCGAAACTCCTAAAAATTACAAAATCATGAAAATTGGCTTAGAATTTCCATGAAAGATATAAAGCCACCAATTTTTTTGGGTTAGTCCATTTTGTTTGTTAAATTTATTTCAACACCACCTTGATATTTTTTCTCCCATTTTTGGGTGAACTACATCACCCTAAGGTCTGCACGGACTATGTAGGCAACACTTGGATATATGGTGTATCTCAAGTTAGCTCGACTGTACCTTCCTTTCTTTTTCAACCACTTAATTTCCTTAAAGATCCTAAGACTTCTACATTATTTCAAAAGTGACCACTTGTCCTTTAGTTTCTTCATCTTTATTGGCTTTAGTCATACACTCTCACCATTTTATGAGTTACCCTTGTGTACAATGTTCATTCGAATTAGATGCATTATTGCACCTTTAGTTTGAGCCACACAATCACTATTTTATGATACCATTCCCATATTCCTCTACATGAAAATCATATTTCCTTTTCATTGATTTTATTTTATTTATATTCTAGGAGAACTACATTTGGCTTGAAGTTCATGTTGGATCTTACATTCATGGAACTATGTAGGCAGTGTCCATTTTCTTAGTGTATCTAGAGTGAACTTAACTATCCCTTCATTTTCTTCTATTCCACCCATTTTTTTTTGTTTTATCATCATCTCCTATAGCCTAGGGCCATTTGTTGTTTGTCTCGTTTGTGTGTCATTATTTCCCCATAGCCTAGGGGAAACTTTGTGTCTATTATTTGTATGTTATTGTACTGGTTTCATTATCATTTATCTTATGGGTCACCCTATCATAGAGCATAATGCCTCTATTACACATGCACAAACAATTTGTTTTGTGTCTACGCTAACATTGTGATTAACCATTGTTTGTGTTTTCTTATTTTTATGTGTTTAGAATAGTTTTCTTACTGCATTTTTATTTGATTTGGATTATTTGGTTTGTTTTGATTATTTTCTTCCTTATATTTTTCTTAGTGTTTTGTTGCCTCTGCATTTATTTTGTTTCTTATTATCTTTTATATTATTGTTTTGTGATTTTGTGTGTTTTATTTATTTAACTTCCCTATTTATTTATTTAGGTTGTGTTTTTTTGTTGTGTTTGAATACACTTTGTAAATATTTTGAGTCTAGCCTTACCTTGGGCTTGAATTGTTTACACTTGTATTTAAATTGTTTTCTTATTTTTCTATTTTTAGGTAAACCTTGATACTATGTGGGTCTTGATTATTCATATCTTGATTCTAGGTTAGTTAACAAATTTTCCTTGTTTTATTTTGTTTTGTTGTTGTTTATGTTTTATGTAGGTTTTTGTCCTACTTAAATCTTGATAATTCATATCTTTTTTTTTGAGATAGTTACATTTTTTTATTTTATCTTTTTATTTTCTTGTTTTTATTTAAACGTAAATAGTTGTAACTTTGATTTTGATAGTTTTTATCTTTATCCTTATTTGTAAATATTCATGTTCAAACTAGTCAATCATAAATGAAATACAATGTTATTATAAGTTATTCATACTTATGATGCATAATTTCATTTTGATAATGTAAACACCAAGTGCTCCAAAGTCTAAAAATCAATGTGGCACCAAAAAACATCTCTGAAAACACTATCTTACATATCCACTAACTAAACAAGATCTCATAAACATAATTAAATATTGCTCCATCTTTCTTTTATTTTTAATTCCTCATTCTATTTTCTCTCACTTCTGGGATAACTACATTGGCCTAATGTCCATCTGGAATATGTAGGTAGTGATTGGATACATGATGTATCTTAGGTCAGATTGGCCACCATTATTATTCCAATAATCTCTTTCATCACTTTGTACATCCTCATATTCTTGGTTTTTTGTGGTTTATTCATTCATTAAACCACCACATCTACATTTTCACCCGCTCATCTTTAATATATGAAATAGGTTATATCCTTGAGATATCCTTGCCAATTTTCCCTACTAGGGAACAATATTTAAACCAATTACTAATTCAATCAACCATACTAGGGTAAAATCAATTATCAGTGGTCAAATCATCCCTCTTGGGGAAAAATCAATTTATCAACCAATAAAATCTTCTCTGTTGGGGCACATTATCAATTTATTGGCCTCCTTTCTCTAGAGCATTGCTCTCATTTTTGCTTTTCTTCTAATTCTAAGCTCTATAACTTTTGCCCTTATTTTGGCAATTCAAAGTATGCAACTTGTTTTGGGATCAATTATTACCTAATCCTGCAACTTTCCCCCTCTTTTATGTATATTGAAGTTTGCCACTTTTATTTTGGGATGCATTCTTCCCACTTCCCCCCACCTTGGGGCCCATTATATTTTATTCTATTTGGATCATTAGGAATCAATGCATGAAAGCATTATTTCATATAGATTTAATCTCATCCTTGGGGGTTAATTTCACTCTTTCTCTCTTTTTCAAGAGTCCATCCCTATTTTCTATCCCCATGCCCTCTCGAGGGAGCATCATGGGTCACTAATTATTTATTTAATAATTACCTTCCAAATTATTCTTAATGATGTTTTCATTCTTTGAAAAGTTGTTGCTTCATCTAGTGTCTTGCAACACCTTCTTAAACATGGGCAAAACGTAGACACCACATTTTTAAAACTTTCATGTCTAAATGGTTTCCAAAATAGATTCTTTTAAACAATGCAAATTAAGCCTAAAAACCATTGAAACACTTTGATTCATCTTCACACATCACGTGCAATTCTTGATTTGCATCAATACATTCCTAAATAAGGAATTACCCTATATGTAATCATCACCTTATTATAATTATTCTCTTGTCAAGTTGTGACGTATAAACTAACATTTTTTCAACCACTTGTATAAGATAACCTTGTCCAAATTCTAGAAGTGGAAATTAACCTGATCAAAGGTGCTTAATTGGTTAAGCCCATTTAAATGCATAGTCAAAATGTCCATGGCTAATTAGTGAATTTATGTTTTTATAAATTCATAAAATATGGATTAATGACATCATTATGACATCAAAAAAAAAATCTAAAATGATTACGTCATGTATGACATCACCTTAAAAGCTGTCAAACACTCAAATTGTAAATATCAAATAAATATCTAGATTTGTAAGCCATGCGTATTAATTATAGCATTTAATGGCTTGAACCTCAAAAATTGAATGGATTTATGGCCAGACATCTTGATCTCAATATGGACAATCATAAATTGATTCCCTCATTTCTGAAAATCTATAAATACAAGGGTCCTCACTCATTCCTTTAAGCTTGAATTTTGTAAACTTATTATATATAAATACCTTCAAATAATATTCAATTGAGTAATGTTATTATGAAATAATATTGATAGAGAAAGCTTTACTTATTCACCTAATTATACAAAGTTAAAGAACCAATTCCATTAGTGAACTAAGAGATGACAAAAGTTCATACTACACCTCATTGATGAAAAATTGGAGCACAAAATCTAGGTAAAATCATGTTTATTGACCATTTTTGAAGGAGGGATGATACTTGGAAGGTATTGATTATCTTTATTTTATAATTAACTTCTTGAATTCATTAGCACAACCGCTTGAGGGAGTAGTCTTAACACGTTAGTTCTTTATGTTTTTTTTTAAATTTATTGACTAACGCATGAGATAACTTTTTTCATAATCCTATTCTATAACTTTTTGGTTTTTTTCTTTCTATTTATTTGCATCCTCCTAGATATTTCCCCCTCTGAGGGATCATATTTGAGATTGTATTTTTTTCAAAAAAAATTGTTTGAATAGATAACAATGAACTAACCTCTCTTGTAGGTCCATGATCTACATTTGGCATGCCTGGTGGGACTGACACACCCATAATTTTCTTGGGAACATTTCATTATCTTTTAAATTAAACAAAAATCATTACTGATATATTTTTTAAATTTTTATATATTGTTTTTTATGTGATTTTATTTTATACTAATTATCGAGATTGCTCCCTATAATCGTTAATATCAACTTATGTAATAGTGATATCACTCCTATATTATTTTTCTATCTCTATGTGTTTTCAATAAAATAGTGAGAATGCTCTACACTTTGGTGAAAATACAACGTTGATTGATAGGAACATATTATTCCACATAAAATATCAAATGATGAGATTAAAAAACCCAACAATGATAACAATCTACAAATCAATGAGATCATCTTATGAGATGACGGGATCACTAAGGCAACATTCTCTATTGTCTATCTATGCCATTATTTATATTGACAAGAACATCCTATAAAAGGATGATATCATCATATCAATCAGTGATATCACCCTATAAATAAGTGGTATTAGCAATTTATTGTTCATTATTTTTTATCTATACAAAATGATGAGATCTCCCTAATAAATGATAAGATCACATTGCCAAATTTTTCTCAAACTAAACAATCAACTTTTCAAATTCACAAGCTTGTTAAATACCACATTCCAAACTCCTAACTTGTTTTTTGTAGGTTAAACTAGCCAAAAAGTGGAATTATTACCAAACAAAGCATGTTTTTAATTTACATTTCAATTTAGTAAATAATCAAATAACCAACACATCGACTTAGTACTTTTACAACACTTACTTTCTCATCATTTTCTTAAAATGTTTTTAATCCTTGATTACTTATTATTTTATCTAAAATAGTGTTAAAGTATGTTCATCTCTTGCTCATTCATGGGGTCTTGAGAATCATAAACAACACTTCTTTCCTTTTTGATTTTATTTGTGTGGCATGGACATCATCACCTTATCATAAACTCGTAAGACATGACACCTAGGGTTTCATCTCATAACATACTTACCAACCTCATACATATGATGAGGTCATTAAGAGTATAGTAAAATTCCCCATAAAGGGTTTCGTGACAATAAGGGGTTTATTCCTAACGCTACATTATTAGACCTCACCTCTAAGTTTGAATTCTAAGTAGCACATCACTAATAATTTTATAGCTAAAGTGTTCATAGAGGGACTAGACTCTCTTGAGAGTTTCATGCTTTTTTTTCTTCAATGAATTTTGATCCCCACATATCAAAAGGTATATTGAGGACCATTTAGAAAATCAATGTAATTTTTTTAGAATAAGACCTTTGGCCATAAACAACTTATAGTGCGAGGGAAACCAATCCCCTCTAATACTTCATGATGTACCACTCGATGTGAGGTTCAAGTGAAACTATTTTTTCACCACTTCAAGTGAGGTAGTTACATGGAATAAAATTGAATTACACACCTATATTGCCATTAAAAAAAGGGATTTCTATTTATGTGTGTCTTATTTGATTGTTGCCATGACCTGTATTTATTTCAACCTTTAAAAAACATCAAACCAAATCAAATCAAATCATGTCCAAACATTATCATATTACATCTACCTGATGAGGTATTACTTTGCCTAATTTATGGGATATCATTACCCCATCTTAGTGTTATGATAGATGATTATACAATTATATTATATGTTTGGTAGCATTATGCTATTCATTTGAAAATTAAAGCCAAATTAAGATAATTTTGAACTACATTACGATCCAAGGGTGGATGCACAAAGTTAAGGGACAAAAAAGGTGAAATTCAGGGGGAGAGATTTTTTTTTACAAAGGGTATACACCCTTTTAAAGAACATTTCCATGCCTATAAGTGCTTCACATGGTGCCAAAGTAAAAGTGCATACACTATTTTTAAAAGGGTGTATTCCCTTTGTGGGCCAAAGGGCGTATACCCTTTATGGTTATAAAAGAGAGTACTCCCTTTTTTATTTTTACTATTTTTCCTACCTTTTCTCAAACCTGTGAAATTCAATTTTTTTCTTGAAGGAGCTATCATCTTGAAGAGTATGTGCATGTTTTGGCTTTGTATCCCACCAACATGATTCAAAATTTTGATCATAGTGTCAAGTATGTTGATTGTTAAATTTTAATTTTGGCTCTTCAATTTATATGTTTTTATACATAGGGTTTCGAAATAAAATTTTCATTGAAATCTCTCAAATTGTCTATAAATCATATTTTTATAATTATGGATACAAAATTCAATGGACCCAATGCCTGAAGAAAATGTAGAAGAAAACCTTGATCAAAACCCTCAATTTTTTACTTCACAAAAGAAGTCAAATTATATAAACAATATAATGTATAATGCCAACAATTTCAAATTATTATTATCAATAGTTTGTGTCACTCCTCAAGTCATAGTGGATGCAATTTACTTGTGAGTATATTGGAGGTTGTGTTTAATGAAGTGATAAATGTCACTTCGTAACTTGATTCAATGTTACATCAAAGGGAGGCCCCAAAATAATATTATTATAATAAATTATCAAATGGAAATGTTAAAAAAAAGATAACAAAATAATATATGTATGTTTTATTTCTTAATCTTGGAACCAACCAACCACCACCAACGAGTTGAAAAAATATTAGCATTTATCAATGTGTTCATGCAGAGATAAAATAGCTTTTGGGATAAGTGGTGGATGGTGTTTGATGAGCCCCCATGAAATCATAATAATGAGGTTCTATTACACTTTTTGAGTAAAAATTATTGTGAGTTTGTTTTGCAATAAATCCTAAATTATTTTGACATGAAGGCCTCCCAAGGTAGGGGAGGTGGGTCCTCATTTGATAGACTTGGTGCTAGGTGGGATCAAAATACCGTAACCAAGTTTAGAGAAATAGAAGGATAATAACACATGTTTCTATCCCTAAATTTTTTCATCATACCACAAAAATAGACACCTTTGAGATAGTTACTAGTCTCACACAAGTAATGATTAGCCATGGAATGCATACACTACCAAATTATACATAGGCTCCAAGTGGTGGGATATATTATAGTGTCCCTCATACTATTGGTTCTAATGGTATAGGTACCAGTGTCCCTCCTATAGTTGGTGTACTGGTATTGGTGCTAGTGTTTCTCTTACTAAAAACCATCCTATAGTTCCTATACATCATTGCACATCATGTGGGAAGAAGTGTATTGGACATCATGATCAAGTGCAACATACATGGGTTAAATTTGTGGATAACAGATGTACATTTGTGCAACACACTAGTACCCAATATCCTATTCCATTTACATTAGTTTTAATATCTATGGGCAACAGTATTGAACATTATATTCTATATATAATTTCTTCAGTACATCAAGATACCAACACACCTGAGTATATGCCATATGGAGATGTTTTAGGATCTTAGAAGACTAGCATTCTAGATTTTATGTTACTCATAGATGCTTCACAACCTCATGATACTAGCATGCTAGACTTTATGCCATTTATAGTTACTTCACCACCTTACTACAGCCCAGATCAACCTACTATTCAGGACTTGTCTACTTCACCATCTATATTTGACACATATGTCTAATTTTAATTAAAGTTTATTTATATATGTAAAATAATATTACATTTTTTTTTTAGTATATGTTTACTTATTTGACTAATATTTGGCTAAAATTTTCATGGATACCTCAACTACCTTAGATTCTGTTATTGAGGCTATAATCAACACTATGGTACCATACACTCAGGTTTGGAAAGTTAAAAATTACATAAAAGTTTTTATTTAATGTTAAATCACAAATTAGTGTATTATGCCTAAATGTTAGTTTTTAGTGATATATATATTTTTCCAATTAGTGTAGTTCTTGAATTTTATTATATTTTATAACTGTGTATTTGTCATAAGCATAGTATCCTAGATAGAGTTGAAACACTCTCATTAGTGTAGTATATTTGTGTTCCATTTTCAAGAAATGGTTCCTTAAAATCTTGTAACTCTGTAAAATGTTGCATTTGATCTACATTTAAAATTGTGTATATGTTTATTTATTCATTGACATTGTTATCTTACATTCTTATCTTAAGCCCAAACAAATATGAGCTAGGTTATGATGATGAGATTGATAACAATGCAACATATTTGATGCCAATAATAATGATAGTAAAAGTGTTAATAATTTTGTAGTCCAAGGTATATGTCTTATTCTCAACTACACACGTTGATCTCAATTTAAGATAACAAAAATTATATCAACACAAGATTATTTTGATATAATTTGATCACTATAATCATCTAAAAGTGGTATTTGAGTTTTAAAAGTAGTAATTAAGAGTACCTATCACTGTATTAGCCTTAAACCTATCCTAGATCCTATTATCACACTTATCCAACCTTAGTACGTGCCACAAGCATCCCTAGTCATCCCTAAAGCAACCCTAGACCTTCATTTCTTGATATTGGCCCTTGGTGCCTAGTGTTATGCCATTTGGACACTAGCACAATAATAAGGACAATAACACCATATGATGCTAGTGTCCTAATAATGGTGATAATTTCCTTTCCCTCTTTTTTTCACAAGCACATATCTTTTCAAATCTAAAACCTCTTAGGGTCATCCTAGACCTATTTTAACACTTGCACAAGTATCACAATGGTATATATACATGAATTTTAGCCCTCTAACCACTAGAGGGAAAATAAATGCAAAATATACATTAAGACTCAGAATAAGTTGTGGACAATAAAGTTTTTCAATCCCTATTATGACCTACTTCTACATACTACCATATACAATAGTCTTAAGCTCAAATTACCTAGATGTACAATATCAAGCACATTAAAAACACTCAAGTCCACTATCATACTAGCTTCAATTGCACTAGTAATTAGGTGGGTAGAACTACATCGATCTTGATCCCTCTTAGATTAGTATGTAGGAAACTCTCGTCACAATAAGGTGTTGAGGATGTCCATCTTACCCCTCTAATAAACATACTTTTTAACTTGTATCATATAAATTCCATAAAATCATGGAGGATTAGGGTTTTGATCACAAATTAAGTTAAAATATGAAAAATACACAATTTTAGAACTCATGTATATAGGAATAAACCTCAAAGTTCTAGACACAAGTGTACCCAAAATCTCAAGATAGTCCTAAACAAAGGACACTACTACCAATATAAGGACACTACCAACACATTTCTAATAATGTTGATACTATCCAATTAGGGATATAATATATAGGAAGGGTTATGACACCAAGATCCTATTTGTGACACTCAGACCAACCTATTCCTTAGTTTTTTAGCTTCTATATAATCCATCTCAGTGGTTTTCCAACTAATTTATTTCTTACACTAGTTATTGTTATTTTTAGAAAGGTTAGAGTTGATAGATTATATAACAAATCAGTGGTTGTATTTATTGCATATTATTACCTTAATTTATTTTACTCAAATATTTAACAAACATAGGATTTATATTCCCTATGTCTTAAAAGGTTAAAAAAATCTAGTGAACCCGACCTACTTCAAGCACATTATTTCAAAAACTTAATGTACTATTAGGGTTTCCATTCTTATTTATAGAATCTATTGAGTTTTTAGTTTGAATCCTATCATCATGATTATCATGATGGATGACATTTTTTACTTTATGGCACAAATTATTGTGGTTTGTTTAGCATGATTATTACCAACCATTTGTAGAAAAGTGAACATGTATGTCAATCCTCTCATAGATCATGTCAAATGTAAGGTTATTTTACACATTGGTCCTCCCTCTTATGAGTCCCATTATTATAATGATTATTTCTACATGACTCATTTTGAGTTACCTTTGGTTACTAATCAATGAAAGAGGATTCAAAAGTCTCTTTTTATTCTGCCTTCACCTAGACTAGTTGATTATCTTCTCTCCTATCTCACCTTTACTACTCACCCTCAATAAATAGTAGATCCTATGATTTGAGTTGTTACTAGACAAAACATTGTACCTCCTTAGCCTATATAAGAATAACATAATTCCACCATCCCTCCTCATCCCCAATACACTATAACAAGACCCAAAGATTAGTATAATGCATTTGATATTATGAATCAATCGAGAAACACACCAACTAAGATATCCATATTGTAATTACTTCAAAAGGCAACTATATTCAAAGATATTATTTTTCAAACACTCAATCATACATCTTTGCCTTGTGACATAGATATAACTTACTTTGCATCTATCATGAACAATATCAAGGAAATTGAGGATGTTATATCTTTCTCTAATGAGGATTTTCCATCACAATCAGTTATTTATAAAAAATTACCACTTTTGATTCAAGCACAAATCAATACCACCACTATTAAATGAGTTATAATTGATAGTGGTTTAGGACCCAACATATAAAACCTTGCATTTATTCAGACTATGGGGGTTGATATAGCATCCATTTACAAGACATATAAGAATATCAGAGATTTTGATGACATTTGTAGACAAACATTAGGTTCTATTACATTGGATATTATAGTAGGACCAAAAACCCTACCTACACACTTTCAGGTGATGCCTAATCATTTATAATACAACATATTACTTGGGAGACCTTGGATACATGTTATAGAGGTCATACCCTCTAATTTACATATATGCATCAAGTTTTTACTTGAAGGATACTTATACACATCTCCAATAGATAATCAACCCTTTATATATTGTAGACTCATTGAGCCTACTAACCCAATTACATATTCATATGGGACACCTCATGTTCTTATAGAGTCCCCACCTCACAAGATTCTAATCAATAAAATGCATATATATGAGGTTAGTTAATCTAGTAAGACTATTCTTATAACTCTTCCAGATATTCTTATAACATAGTTACCTTCACCCATGATGGACAAGCAGTCTCCCACATTACATATATCCCTAGCCATAGTGGATGATGAGATTATCAAATTATAGTTACCATTACTTTTTAACTTAGAAGAAGTATATATCCATAACTCTGATATAGATTCTCAGGCCACCATAAAAGATAATCCAACACCTATTAACATTGATGACTATTTATATGGATTAAGTTTCACACTAGTGGGTCTAGTAGAGTAAAAAGATTATTCTAAGACACTCATACCTTTTTCTACACCAACATCACCACTAGTTCATAATCCTATAGCTACAAGCTCCCCTACTAAGTTATAGGTAGTGGTTGATCCCTCCATTCATTTAGTATATATGGTTACATCTATGGATATAGACCTATTTATATAGATTTAGGTATGGAGTTCATGGGATAGACCACACCAAATTCTATTGATATTACTTGATACAAGATTGATGGTATTACCCATAATTAATCATAGATCTACCAACATATTATTGCATCAAGAAATTCAACCGTTTTTTTCATTTACATAGACTTATAGGACATGATATTGATACATACTCAACATTATAACATAATTTGAATAAATTCAAGGCTTAAGGCACTATTCAAATTATATAACCTTCACCTCCTTAGATACAGGAACCATGATAGAGCCATTGTTGACATGAATACTCACAAAATGATCTATTGATTATCCATATTTTTTTTGCAAATAGATACATCTTGGATGTGGATATAGACAAGGATTCAGGTCCCAATACTTGCACTTTGGAATTTTATATCACATAGGATATCATGAAAAATATAGATGACATGATATAAATTCTAATGATTCCATTAGACATATCACACTACTAGTTTCATGTGGCCCCAAGGTGTCCAACACATTATTCATTATCATGAGGAGGGGCACTCATCTATAGGTTACACTTGGAAGTATATGGTCAATTGTGATGGATGTCATAATTTATTGATTAGATAGATATTTGAAATAAAGTCACAAGGGAAACATGATTCACATTTACATGATGATATAGATGAGAACCAAAAAATTTCATATAGATACTCTGTGGTCTACTGTGGTTTACCTTGGGACTGTATAGGAGGCATATTACACAGTAGAGTAGAATGCTATTTAGATGCATAGAATACAAACTAATGCCAAGGATAAGGCTTCCCTGATACATATAGAATGGTATGATGATCATGATGATGATGCCTTAATTGAGTTCAGAAATATCAAGTATCTAACATTAGATAACCTCACACCTGATCCACCATTTGATTATCTACATCCCATGAATGTATTCTTGGGTCTATAGAGACATTTCACTTTTATTATACAATGTCTCATTTATTTCCAGTATTTACTTAGACATATTTTCCTTCCCTCTTTATCCTTGTATATTGTTTTATTTTCATGTTGATTTTGCATAGATTATATCCAAAAAAAATACACAAAAATTCAAATATTTACTCATAAAACACAAAATTATCAATTTTATGCATTGCTATGATTACATCTCTTATATTTTATAGACACTACATATGTTATATATCTTAGTATAGTTAGTTTTATCATACATACATGCTTCACTTATTCTTGTTGAGTGCTTGTGTATTGATATATGACTTAGGTCCACTACATCGATCTAGATTTGTTATTATTTACCCACTAAGGGAATATACAATAATAAATAGGTTCATCATTGGACACATTCACCTATTTGGGGGCACCCTATACATAATTTAAATTACTAGTTTCGATCTTTCTATACTCTACATCATAACTTTAACATTTTTATATTTTGATATTGATCATGCTATAATTACTCAAAAAATTTTCCAGCTACTTCTACTTTAGACTCAATATATGTACATCCTAGTTATTACATAGATTTGTATTAGATGTTCATGCATACTTTCATTTATAGATTTCCCAATTTAGACTTGATTGTATATTTATGATATTTTTATTCGAGGGTATTTAAATATGCCATTACTCTTTGGTTCTATGCCACTTCTATTTCACAGTATGTATGCTTTCAAAATGTGCCCATGTCCTTGTGTGTGCCTTCCTGAATGTATGTGGACATTTAAACATGTCCTTCCATGTGGCTCTAATCCAATAAGCTTGTTACTTGTGTATGTGGACATTTGAACATGCATGTGTATGTCTTGTTTTCTCATATTTAGTGACATGTGTCTATGTCCCTTGTATTTTGGTCCCTTGGCCTACTTTGTATACCTCATGTGTTTTGTATGTATTATTTATTATATGCATCATGGCCATGACCATTGTCTATTTATTGTAATTTAATCCAATTTTAGATGCCATGAGGGACCTCATTCATCTCCCCTTCCTAAGGTATTGTGATGGACATTGTGCCCTATCCCCCTAGGTAGCTACTCAAGCTTTACTTAGATTTATTGTTACACACACACACACACACACACACACACACACACACACACACACACACACACACACACACACACACACACACCCTTGTGAATGTTAGACATGAAATACATCATACATTACAAACTTATGCTCAGTTAATCTTACATTATGATGTTATGTATGAATGCTATATTAGATTATTACTCAATTTTTATTTTTAATGTTAGACATGACATACATCATACATTACAAACGTATGCTTAGATAATCTTACATTTTGATGTTATATATGAATGCTATATTAGATTATTACTCAGTTTTTCTTTTGAGGATAGTTTTTGCATAGGTTCAATAACTCCCCTAGAAAGAGGGATAATTAACATGGGTTTGTCAAAGATATTAGGCTCATTTAATGCATTCATAATACATTTTAAAGACACATGGTTAGATTACATAAATCTAACTTAGGTAAACATAGTGGGAAAATAGTGACACACAGATCAATATAATTTCATAGAAATTAGAGAAGGACATAACTGCCTAAGTTGGGACACTAGTGACACATATAAAATAATGGTACTACCATCCAAGATATGGTGTTACTATCTAGAAATCTCAATTTCTAAGAAACCTACATTGGCTAGAAAAGTATAGTAGGTACAATATAAGTTTGCATAGGTTTGTCATACTAATTTAGCTCAAATTCATACTAGTTTTCTTAGATTGGGGGCATCATGTGTAGCATGAACATTCCCATATTCAATTTAGATACCTAAATATAGATATTACAACTCAATCTAGAATCCATATGCTCGGATATCAAATTTGGGGGCATGTGTACAACACATTATTTTTGTATGCTCACTTACACACTAGTTGGTTAGATGGAATGAAAAATTCCATGTCATTATCTATGTTTTATACATATAACATCATATTATAGGTTACACACTAGTTTCATGCCTTATTTCATCTATAATGGTTGGTGTTCCTAAGTTTTCTAGAGCCACCTAATATACTTGAGTGGCCATAGAGTCAACATACCCAGTTAAACATTTCTAGTTACATCATGTAGTTTTAGTTTTAGATACATCTAGTACACATGGGTGGGAAATTATGAATTCATATCCTACTTCAATTCTTGAGCTACCTATGTGAGAGGTTTGGATACACCATTAGTCCAATCTAGTCTATTCACAAGTCATGATCTACTAAACAGGGGTGGACAATGATGGAGTCAAAATAGGTTTGAGTTCTTAAGCCACCCACATATGAATATTGAGAAATCCATCATATCATTCAAATTTATTCATAAAATTAATAGTATATACATACACACACATAAGTTTTCACCAGGTTTATGCATTGGTTCACATACCTATTAAGGTGTATTCATTCATTTCCTTTCTCCTATTAATAATAATTCAATTTTAATCAGATTTGCTTCTTTACTTAGTTTAGTCTTTGATTTTGACATATATTAAGTTAGGATTTATTTATGCATGTTTATCTTATATGACACACATTGGATCATGCTTCACATACTCAGACCCAACTTCATAGGCTTCACCTCTTAGGTAAGTATAGGTATACTTATTTTTACTTTATCTTAGTCATTTCACTTTTCTACATTTCTAGAATAAAAAGGAGGAAAATATAATCACCTAAAAGTGGTATTTGAGTGTTAAGAGTGGTACTTGAGAATACCTATCCATATATTATCCCTAGAACTATCTTAGAGATTATTATCACACTTATCTAGATTTTATGTAGGCCACAAGCATCCCTAGTCAACCTTAAAGTAGTCTTAGGCCCTCATTTGTTGATCTTGGCCCTTCGTGCCTAGTGCTCTACCAGTTGGAAACTAACATCATATTAAGGAAAATATGCCACATGGAACTAGTCTCCCCATAATGGTGTTGATGTCCTTTCCCTCTTTTTTTCACAAACATATATCTTTTCAAATCTAAAATCTCCTAGGGTTAGCCTATAACTATTTTAGCACTCACACAAGCATCATAATGGTATATATACATTAATTTTATCCCTCTAACTACTATAGTTAAATTAGATAAAAAATACACATTAAAACTTAGAACAAGTTGTGCATAATTAAGGATATCGATACCTATTCTGTCCTACTTCTACATACTACTACAACATTCCTAAGCTTAGATTATCCATATTTATAGTCTTAAGCACATTTAAATCACTTTAGTACACTATAATAATAGATTCACTTGCACTTGCATCAAAACTTAGGTGGGGAGAATTACATCAAGTTTGATCCCTTCTCAAAGTGTTAGTATGTAGGCAAATCTCATCACAACAAGGTGTTGAGGATGTCCATCCTATCCCAATAATAAACACACTTTTCATCTTGTATCAACTAGATGGCATAGCAGCATGAGGATTAGGGTTTACTCACAAATTCAATCAAAATAAAAAATATATAGGATTTAAAAACTTGTGCATGAAAGAATAGACTTCAAAAATATAGACACAGGTGCACCCAAAAGCTCAAGAAAATCTTGCATAGAGGACACTACTACCAATATAGGGACACTACTACCACATTTCCAATAATAGCATTACTAGCTAATTAGGGTGCTAATATCTAAGAAGGGATATAACATTGGGATCCTTTTTTGATAATTAGACCAGCCTCTACCTTAGTTTCCAACTTCCAAATCATCTGTCTCATTAAGTTTCTAATTAAGTTATTACTTACACTATTTATTTTTATTTTTAGAAAATTCAAAGTTAGTCAATTATGTAAAAAATTAGTGGTTGTATTTATTGCATATTATTAAGCGGATTTAATCTACTCAAGTGTTTAATAAACATAGTATTTATATTCCCTAAGTCTTAAAAGGTTAAAACAATCACAAAAAAATTCCTTATAGTTCTTATTTTTCTTCCAAGCACATCTCTATGCTTTTTATCCACATGTATTCATCTAAATAATTCTTGTAGTTTTTATTACTAGTTGGTTGGTTCATTATGATATTAGGAACTTACTTAATTTTAGGAATATAAAAACTTCTTGCATGGTTAGTCAATTAGAAGGTC
Source organism: Torreya grandis (assembly GCA_037957365.1). NCBI lineage: Eukaryota > Viridiplantae > Streptophyta > Pinopsida > Cupressales > Taxaceae > Torreya > Torreya grandis. Next base: position 540,392 of record JARHVA010004666.1, on the reverse strand, counting down.
ACTTATTAGTGTAAAACAAGACTAGCTAGAATACTTATCTTATTATCCAAAGATCCTTAGAGGTTATTAGAAATTTAGTACCAAAAATTTATATTATCATGTTATTGTTTGATTTAAATATAACCAATTGAACCAAATTTGAACCATTTCCCACAATTTTCATACCCATTAGCAACTCTAAAAGAATTATTTCATAACAATAAGCATCATATTTCTCATCAAGCCTTAATATTCTTGGATACTCATGGTTAATGTAATTAATGGTGCCCATAACATATGTAGAGGTGTGGTTTTAGACTAAGAAAATAAACTTGGAAATTCCAATATTTGATAAATGAGCTTCAAAATTATCATCTAGGAGAATGATATAAAGTCTTACATTTATAATGAAGATATTTTACAAAGGTGATGCAATATATAAACTTCTCTAGCATTAAGACACCTTCTAGAAGATGTTAAGAAATTACAAGGAAATCCTTTCCATGTGAGTAATGGTAAGTAAGATTACAATGTTTTTAATGTGATGAATATTTTTTTGTGTACACTTTATAAATGGAATTTGTAGGTTATGAACTTGAATTCAAGATATGGTAAATAAGACATGTATAATTAACTAGTTAGATCCCTCATTGTCACTTATGCCACTTAGTAACAATACCAATTTCGTGTATCAAATAATGATATGATATATAATTGGCTAGTTTTTCCTTAGAATATTTATAGTTGGTACTATAAAATGGTGTTCTCTACTAAGTTGATAGGATTATTCATCTTCTTATCACAAGGATGATAAAAAATAAGTCTTAACAAAATGGTTGTAGGAGGATATTTCATTTGGTTGAAATGGTTTTTCTTGTATACCTTGACAAAACCAATCATGCCATAACATCTTTAATGATAACACGTTTATCCTTATGTATTTATGTGTAAATGTAACTAATACCAATATATGTTGTTTAATCAAAAAGGCCTTTGAATGCATAAAGTAAGGAAATAATGTTGAAATATACTTTTGTTTAGAAAATAAACTAACAATATAATAACTATAAACATCATCTTATTTAGAAAATAAATTAACAATAATAAATATGAGCTAAAGGAAGGAAATGTGAAAAAATCTAATCAATACTTCATTAGTCTTTATCTAGTTCACGTAAAGTTGAATTTATGTCTCTTTGAGTTATTTCTCAATTTATGAATATGTAGACACTAAAAATTAATATTATTGTTAAATATTTTGTATACACCATAGTTTTTGTACATAAAGGAATAATTTTTATCTCTTTATATCTCTTTCTTGTTCTCTCTTTATGTACAAAAGGAATAATATTAATTTTGATTATATTAAATTAGGTTTAGTTTTATTTGATTCATAATTGACCTCTTTCATTTTTTAGTTTTATATATGATGAGAGATACTATGGTTACCCCACATGGATCAAATAACAGCCACTATCTCCCTCATAGCACTTGATTGATAGACACAGACTACTGAGAACACATAGTAATTTTTTTTTAGCTTCAAGAAATGATAATATATGTCATATTTATATCTTTTTGCACATCTATATCTAATAATATATGTATACCCCATAGGATTATCCAATGTAGATAGTCACACATCCTAAGACAACCATTTAGGTTACATACGATGAGTCCATAATCACCTTATTGCAAAAATTTATTCATGGAAACTATATCATTTTTAATATATCATTTTAATGCATTAAATTTTTTATTTCATATATTGTACAGATGCCATAGTTTTCTAAGGTTGCAAAAGATACATTCAATACTTCACATTCTGAGAGGAAAGTTTCTCCCTATAATGTGTCATGAAATACCCCTGGTTCTACATATATGGTGAGGAAGTGTAATTTATTTGGAGGAAATGATGATCAAGAGAGTCAGTTTTTGTATTATTGTTCTAGTTGTAGGTATATTCTATTTTGTATGCCAATATGGATTAATTATATGAATATAGCACATTTTGCATATGTATTTATTAAGGTTTAGATTTTATCTTAATATATGTCCTATTTTTTATGTCATTATGACATAGTTTACATACACATATACTATCTGACATATTTACATGTGAATCATACATTTTTGTATACATATTTATTTCTTAAATATGTCATTATTATTTTTTGAACATGTTCACAAATAGTTCAAATGTTTAACTTTCACAAAATTGATTTATTGATGTTATAATGAGTACAATGAAGTTATTTTATTGTGAAAGTATATGTGATGATTGTTGATCTATGTGATGGTTTCTTAGCATTATCATAGATTTCATTAAAAAAAGAAAGAATGAAATTTTATTAATGTCCATTATCATAGAGTTCTAAGATGAGAGAACTAAAGAAATAAAATAGAAAGGAGTTTTATCACAATATTAGTCATATCATGTTTTCATAACATGTGTATATAAAGAACACTCTTGGAGGATTCTCCTTAGCTCCTATAGTTACATGGGTGAGTCTTCTTAACATCCCATATACGATTCTATGTCACTTGAGATGATTAAGACATGGTGTTGAAGGTAAAATCATTGAGAGGGGGGGGGGGTGAATTAGTTATGCAAGATAATTCAAAATTAAATTAAAATCCTTTCAAACCCTTAGTCAATAACCACATGTATTCATAAAGTATACAAGTTACTCATAACAATGAATAAGAAAGATGATACAAGATCAAACACACAACACATGAATTCTATGGGAAAACCTCATGGGGAATAAAACCAACTCTCAAGCCTAAAAACACATGGAATAATTTTCCTATAAAATGATCACAAACATGAGACCTTTTAGTGAAGCACCACTTCACAAGGTGCACCCACCCCTAAGCATGAATAAGCACTAACTTGTTCTAGATGTTGAGCACCCACACAACACATATGAAATCAACAGATCCAAAACTTTGATTTCCTTTCAATCTAATTGAAAAATAAAATGTATAACACCTATCTTCAACCCTTTACACTCTCTCAAACTTTCTCACACAAGCAATGCATCCAAATACCCTTTTGGATCACTCTAAACATATTCTCTCATCCTTAATCTTCAAACTTACATGATCACTAATATGACATCATAATTATGACCTGTAGGTCATACACATAATACTTAACCTACTCTAATCATCAATATATCCACTAGACACACTCACACTTTTATATCTTTCACCTTAGTCCCCTACACACCTAGAAACCATCACCTTTGATTTCACTCTTTATAGAGCCTTCATGAATATCATCTTATTGGTCAGCCGTAAGACTTGAATTAAAATTTAAGGCTTATATAAAACTAAGGCATATCTCAATAACAACCTCATAAGTCAACCATAGCATCCATGGGTCACTCTTAAGAAGCTACACTTTTCAACTAGGCCTTAGTAGCACTTATAGGTCTCATGGAGACCTATTCACTCCTTTAGCACTTCATAGAAGAAAATAAGAACAAAATACCACTTAAAAATACATAGGTCTATTATAAATTACCCATGAGACACATTTAAGTGATTACATCCATAACTACACTCCTCTATATATGCATATTGAACTCAAACATTCATCTTGTACACATGAACATCATGAATGAACAAAAAAACAATTTATAATCAATTATTCATACTAAAGATGGATTTTTAAATCCTTAAAAATACATAGAGATGGTCCTTATGGAATCTAAAACACTATCCAATAGCTAATTCATCAATAAACATTCAAATATTAGCCAAAAAAACTCAAATAACCTTCCCAAGTTCTTAACAGAATATGGTCAAACCCACAGCCAAATTTAGAACTCAATAACTATAACTTCATACATATTCAAACCTTTTAGTAAAATTAAATGTATGTTCCTTAAATTTATTTACAACTTAAATTTTTACTTCATCAACAAATTTTTCTTACAACAAAAGATATAGATCACACAATCAATGCTAGTTATTCTTTTGTTAATTTGAAAATTCAAATTCTAGTAGTCACTGATCAATACAAAAACTATAGACATGTGTCTTCATCTCATGCATCTTAGACACTATATCAAATACACTTCATTTATCTCCTTATGAGTCTCTTGGATTTATCTCTTCAACACTGACCATTGATCCTTTATATAGTCTTCTATGATTAAGACACTTGGTAGTCCTGCATGCCTTTTGTGAACACTATTGTCAGTCTCTGCTCTTAAACCACTTGGTAGTCTGACATGCCTTCTAATCATATTAACTATTTGACTTGAATTTAACTATTGATCTCTATATACACAATCACCCACATTCCATTGATGTGCTATACATTCACTATGTTTGTGACACATATCAAAATCACGTGCAATCTCAAAAACCTTTGATGAGTTGACTTCATTCTTGTCATTAGATCATAATATGCATGATTTAATTATCTAAATTAGATCTATCTTGACTATTTTACCCCATACTTCAATGTATTTAAACTTGATAGTCTCTGGCACATCACATTCTATAAGAGCAACTTTGGATGTTTATAATTTGAGCTAGGAAAAAAATCAAGACTCCAAATCTTTAGGATACCTTCTTGGCACTATAGAAAAAATCACCATGAAAAAAATTTACCAAAATTGACTTTTTAAGTGCATAAAATAAATGAAAAACCTTTTTGGGTCATTTATATCTTCATGACATGCTGTGATGATTTGGCTTCTCTTTAGCTAGAAGATGTATGTTTATCTTTCCAAATGATCAAATGGATACACCAGAACTTCACCAAGACATCTAGGGATGCTTCACAACCTATTATTTGTCCTAAAAAACTTTCACATATGCCATATACTCTCAAATAGATCAAACACAACTTATTTGTCATTAATGTACTAGTACCTCATGATCTCTTTGACATCAATGATAATCTAAGACATCAATGACCATGCTCAACAGTCTCCCCCTTTATCATTGATGGAAAAACATCCTCATAATGACTTATTACTCATTTTAAATCCTTAATTATTATATTTATCCCCCTTATACATTATTTAAAAAGTGTCTCTTCCTCAACATGTGAACTTGATCCTTAGACCTGACAAACTGCCCATAGAGCTTAGAAGGCTCCCCCTAACATCATGTTCATCTCATATAACCTATTTTAAAACCATACTTAAACACAAAATATCCTTGAACCTGAAACATCTCACATATGATCCCCATCACTCTATACATACCTTGCATAATATCAAATTAAAGAGAACATACCTTTGTAATAATTGGCATTTTGATCATTACCTAGAACAACATACTTACTTCCACACATGAAAGATGTCTCCTAAGAAGCATAGGTAGAGACACCCACTTTTCATAGAGGGACTAAAGGTCTAAAAAATCAAGATACTCCCACATCTCCATGCTCTTACTTGACTTTCATTCTATCCTCATCTTCAAATTGACTTTGAATGAGTTATCAACATTATTCTTTTCTTTTATCTTAGGATCTTCCTTGATTTCCTTGTCCATTTAGGTAGATAATGCTTGTTCCTTGACATTTGAACTTGTTCCCTATTATGTCATGATAAATAATCCATTTTTATCTTATTTTTAATTCACCTCCTTAGGCCTCCATTTAGTATGAATCCTCTTTATTATGGGATTAACATTATTTGAAGTAGAATACTGATCATTCCTGTAGAACCTTGCTATGTGACCTCTCTCATGAAATTTGTAACAAATGAGGTTTCTCAAATTGTAAATACCTTGTGATTGAGATATGTGATGATTCCTTAAATTTTTAGGAATCTATTTATGTACCTGATCATTTGGTCTCCTGATGAAGGTATTATAAAAGCTTGTAATATGACCAAACCCTTGACACTTGTAGCACAAGATGCCATTCTTTCCTTGTGAACTTATTGACTATCCTGAGTGATTATTTTCCTAATTCTTGTCATTGTCTTGAACATAATTCCATGAAAATTCATTCCTTGAGGATTTTTTACAATCTTTTGACCTATGACCAAACTAATTGCAAGAGTAACAATGACCATTGAAATTTGCATACCTCATAGCATTTGGTTGTCTGATAGGATTAGTTTTCAATCTGCTAGCACTATAATTCCTTGATTGATTATTCAATTTAAGGTCTGATTCTTATTAATATTATCCTTCTCTTTATATTGATTTATAACCTTATGATGTTCCTTGAAACCTAGATTAGATATATCACTTACAGACATTTGACTACTTAGAATCATTATAACTCTTTTCAAACTTAATAAAAGATTGTACGTTGCTAGATATCTTCTCCAATTCAACCTTCAAGAAATCAATTTCAATCATATACTAGGAGCACTCATTTTATTTAGTTTTTAGGCTTGTACACATAATTTCCAATTGAATATTGAGATGCTTGATAATATTTTCATGTTCCCTGGTGTCATCAGTCATTCTTTCCTCAAAAACACTAAATTGCTCCTCATAGTCCTTGATTGTTGATATCATCTTCTTGTTATTTTTCTTTTCAATATTCATATCTTTAAGAGCATTCATCAATTCAACCTCATTATCTAAATCACCAGTTGCATCTTTGTTTGTCATGAGGTCATCTCTTCTAGAGTTGCTTGGTTCTAAATTTTGATATGTTTCAAGCTTGCTCAAGGCTTGGTTTAGTTTCATCTACAAAGAATCCATCTCTAATTGATACATGCTACATTATTAATCCTTAGTCTTTACCTCTTCATCAAGAGTACAAACTTTAGTTTCAATTTGTTGAGTGATCTCATCATGATCGTTGACTTCATTACTTAATATTCCTTCAAATAGGCCAATTTTTTCCTCATAGGATTTGATCAAGGAAGCTTGTTTTCTATTCTTGTCTTCTAGTAGCTTCATTTATTACACATTATTTAGATATTTATCTTCAAGAGTGACATGCTCCACTTATTCTTCTAAGCTATCTCCATCAAAAAGATCTCTTCTCAAAGAACATTCACCTTCATCATCACCAAGAGCCATGAAGAATGTATCCTTGTCCTCATCATGATATGAATTATCACTATTTGATGTTTTTTCATCTTATTCAATAGATGAGTTACTATATTCTTCATGGTAAAGGCTCTTGATACCTTTGTATGACTCATTCTTACTACTTTTTTTATCAAAGAACTTTTTGTACTTGCTAGGACCCTTAAATTTCTTATGTTCATCCTTGTGAGACTCCTTATGAGCTTCCTTGTGTTTAGTCTTGTCTCTATTTGGTCACTTAGCTATAAAATTACCAAATTTACCACAAGAAAAATATTTAAAAGGAATTTTAACTTCATACTTACCTGATCCTATATTTAATTTCCTTACAATCATGGCTTTAAGTTGATCTTAGTTAAGGTCAAAATATTTAAGATTTAACTTATTCTTCTTGGCTTTTGTCTCCTTGATCACCTTGAAGGTTTCTTCCTTATTAGGAGGTCTATATTCATTCACTCTCATCTCATAATTAGTAAATATGCCATGGAATTCATCCATCTTCATCTGAGTGAGATCATGACTTTCTTCTACAATAGATACTTTTACATCAAACTTGAGCATAAGAATCCTCAATACCTTTTGTAATATAGTAGCTTATTCAATCACCTCTCCATGATCTTTGATCATGTTTAGAACATAAGATGCCAAAATATCTTCTTTCTTCATTTTGAGACCTTTAAATTTCCTTTGATAGGTATATAATTTAGCCAGTTTTACCTTTGAGTCTCCTCTATAGATAGTCTACAGTTTGACCCAAATTTACTTACTATAATTTTAATTGATCACTTTGGTGAACTTAGCCTCATATAGACCACAAATGATAGCATTCATAGCTTTACAATTATACTCAATCAAATTCTTGTCAGCTAGACTAGTTGGAGTAGTAGGAGGTATATAATATCCATCCACAATAGATTGCCAAATGTCAAAACCTAGAGACATGATTTAGGTCTATATCTTTACACTCCAAAAAGACTAATTAGAACCATTGAATAATTATTATTTCTTTGTATATAAACCCTACAAATTTTGACTTGCCATATTATATCTTGGATCACCTTTAAGTGGTTAAACTTACAAAGAAGGTGTAGCTCTGATACCAATTGTTGGAGGTAAAATAACTAAGAGGGGGGTGAATTAGTGATGAAATACAATTCAAACTCAATTATAATAATTATAAACCCTTAATCAATCACCACATGTATTCAAAAATCATACAAGTTATTCATGACAATGAACAAGAGAGATAATGCAAGATCAAACACACTGCACATAGATTATATGGGAAAGTCTCTTGGGGAATAAAACCCACTCTCAAGCCTAAAAACATATGGACTACTTATCCTATAACATGATAAAAACACAAGACCTTTTAGTGAAGTACCCACTTCACAAGGAACACCCACCCCTAAGCATGAACAAACACAAAATTGTTCTAGATGTTGAGCACCCACACAACACCTATGAAATCAAAAGATCCATAACTCTAATTACCTTTCAATCTGATGGAGAAATAATGTGTAACACCTCTCTTCAATACTTTACACTCTCTTAAGCTTGATCACACAATCAAATCATCAAAACACCCTTTTGGATCACTCTAAACTTCTTCACTCATCCTCAATATTCTAACCTACATGATGAGTATTATTAAATCAGAATTATGACCTATAGGTCATACGTAGAATCCTAAACATACTATACTCATCATTCCATCCACTATACCCACTCACACTTTTATATCCTTCACCTCAGTCCCTTACACACCTAACCATAACCTTTGATTTCACTCTTTATAGAGCCTTCATAAATATCATCTTCTTGGTCACCATAAGACTTGACTTAACCTTTAAGGATTATATCATGCTAAGACATAGCTCAATATTAGACTCATAGGTCAGCCATAGTATCCATGGGTCACTCTTAATTAGTTACACCTTTCAATTAGGAATTAGTAGCCCTTATAGATCTCATGGAGACCTATTCACTAATTTAGCACTTCATAGAGCAAACTAAGAAAATAAGACCTCTTCCAAATACATAGGTATATTATACATTACACCTGATACACCTTCAAGTGATTATATTAATTACTACACTCTTTTTTATATGCACAATCAACTCAAACATTAATATTGTACACATGAACATCATGATCGAACAAAACAAATAATTTATAGGCAATTATTCATACTAAATATGGATTGGTCAATCCTCCAAAATCCACATATATGGTCTTAATGGAGTATAAAACACTATATAATATCTAATTCATCAAGAAACATTCAAATATCATCAGAAAAAACTTGAATGACCTTCTCATGTTCTTAACAAAAGATGGTCAAACCCACCATCAACTTTGGAGATCAATAACTACAATTGTACAAATAGTCAAACCTTACATTAATTTTTTTTGGATGTATCTTGAAGTAATTTACAAGTTTTCTTTTTATTTCATCAACAAATTCATCTTACAACAAAGTATATATCTCAAATAGTCAATGATGGTGTTGATGGCTAAGTATGTATCATAGGTGCCCAGAGTGTTCTTAAACACTTCTCATTTTATAATTCTAAGAATTAAATGCATGAGTTATAGGTTGTGATAATATTATTATCTATTGATAGAATAGAGGCAAATAAAGTGGACTATTTGATGATATTTATAATGTTTGGTGGCTGGGAGCCACCATGGCCAAATAGTTGATCTATGCAAAATATGAAATATGATATGCTAAGAACTATGAATTATGATCAAGAACTAATCTAAAGACTAATATAAGGTGGATATTTACAATGAGAATTAAGTTAGAGTTAATTGGTTAAAGAAGGAGAAAAAGTAAAGGTAGGGCAGAGAATAAATGTAGCTAATCATTATTCCAAACATCATGACAAAGCTTAAATATCATCCAAGCATGCACTTAACTAATGTATAACATGAAATAAAAAAATATCAAATCCTATTATACATCAGGCAAGGTCCTAAGGAATGTGGGAAATGATACAAATAAGAACCGTGTTCACTTTAAATATTTAACCCTACAAGTAAACAACATTAGCCCAAATGCAAGAAGAGTAAGAAAATGAAATGAACCTAAGAACTTTCAATTAACCTAGAATTGGCACAAGTTAAAAACTCTACATTTAAATGTACAAACTAAGAATTCATGAGAAATATTCAAATCTAGAAGTTAGAACAAACACATGAGAGAGAAGCTAGGATAATAAAACACACAAGCAAATTCTGACAATCTTTGTAGAATTCCTTGCTTGTAATAATTGCTAAAATCTTAAAATGTAATTTTGGTTCTAAGAACTCCCCTCTATTTTTACAAATGGTAATAATCCTTTTATAGAATGTCAAGGAAGTATACCAGTTATTCATATCCCATTACAAAAGTATATGTGTCAAGGACAACTAACCTTTTACAAAGTTCTAGAATACACTAGACTTTTCCCTATGGACTAACATATAGGTAATGTGCTTTACAAGTTGCACATGCATTTACAAAAAAAACCATATTTTAAAATATTAAAATATTTTTATAGAACAAAATATTTTAAGTCAACTTGCTTGACTTAGGGCCTTTTTTCTAATGAATTCCCCTATTTCTGTTATAGTATCATCATTGTTCTCTGGTGTTGTTTATCAATCAGCTTGAAATTAATAATAGGTTCTATGATGAGCTCCTCCTCCTGATCATCCAGGTCTCCAAGGTCCCCATCATTTCTTCCCAAGGCTTCTTTAATGCTCCTAGCTTTAAAAATCTTTTCCACTACTATTAAGATCATATCCATGACCATATAGTTGTCTATTCTATATTTTCCTTGGCTTTTTCTCCTTACTTATTATATGACCAGGGTGGTTCTATGTTTGAAATCTTCATCTGTGATGAGGCCCATGGAATTAAGTGTAGTTGGTTTGAAGATCATTGTCTAAAGGAAATTTTTCATCCTATCTAACATCTCCTTTTCATCCTTAAAAAGTTCAAGATCCTGATCTTATCCACAAGTAGTACTATGACTATGTTCAAATGAGCTAGGCTGATGGTTTTGAAATTGGGGATTTGATCTTCCACCAAGATGTTGATCAATTCTTTCATTTTATCTCTTGAATTATACCAATGGGTGATTAAGTCCTTGTATGAAGCATCTTGTTGACTCAATACATTATGTCTTAACCTTGTTGAATTTAAGGAGTCAAACATATCATAGAAGGATGCCTCCAATATCTTAATCATAACATATGAAATTGATAATACAACTAGTTCTTCCAAATTTTTCTTTTACCTCTACAGATTCACTATTTGTTGATTCATGCCCTTGATGGTAGCTTGTAATTATGTTGATTGAGCTTGGGCTAATTCAATCACATTCTTCTTAAAGATGGGGTTTTCACCTTTCCTTTGTCCTTCAACAAAAGGTAGTCCAATAAATGGTTCTAATTTTTAGAAAGTGAACTCTTCTCCACCTATCATGGCTTTATTTTTAGTTACTCTTTTAACCTAGTTATTTTTGGGTTAAACTTGACATCAACTAAAGATTGTGTCACTTGAAGAGTATGGGTTTCAATCTATGTTCCATTCCATTCTCCTAGAGTAGCCATCCTTTTTTCATCTTCCATTTTCAAAGCCACAATACATGATTTGAGATCATCATGCACATTTATGTTTATAGACTTGGTTATTACCCAAGGGTTGTGTAGAGTTGGAATTTTATATAACTTTACATCTGTGAACCATTAAGGAATGGTTGGGCTATGGATTTGGCTCTCATCATTGAAAAGGTTGACCTCACTCAAAGGATGAGTGAAATTTAATTTGGGTATCTTTTTCCCTATTGGATCTAATGCTAGCTCATATTTTATCTTTGGAATAGTTATGGTAATAGGGACTAAATCTAATGCAACTTCCTCCCCCTTCCTTTCTTTTACTTCCCAAATCTAAGTTTCCACTATTTATTCTTCTTCATTTGATTGATAAACACTACATAACATTTTTAGTGCATCCTCAACTATTTCATCTGGGTCCAAGGATATCACATGAATCTCCTCAACTAAAAACTCTAGTTCTTGTGCTTGGGCTAAATAAGAAACAACTTCACTAGGTATCCTTTCTTTTAGCCTCGATGACTCAAGATTTTAGATTTATATTTGTGGTTGTGGAGGTCTCGATGACTCTCCATCAAGCAAATGGTATTGTCTAGATCATAGCTACCACTTGTCATTACTTCCTTTCTATTCCCTTTTCATCCAAGCTTCTGGAGTGATGTTGAATTTATTTAATATTTTCAATACCTCGGTGAAGGAAGAGGCCTTTATGTACATTGGGTCATAGACTTTGGGCTGGTGTTCATAAGTCATGTTTATCCCTTTGGACATTAGATACCCCTTAACATTGTCCCAGGGATCCCACTATCTTAGTTCATCCAGTTGTAGATTGAAAGAGGTCTTGTGTCTAGACGTTGCCTCTAAATTTTCCCATTTATTTAATATGTTCCTTATAATATTAATTGGGAGGTTGTGGATGAGTCCTTTCTTCTTGGTTTTGCACAAACTATCTATGCCATGGAATAATTGGCAAGCTACCTCTTGTTTTGTAAGCTTGCTAGGGACATTAAAGGGTAGCCTAAGGTGTTGGCCCTAGATTCCTTCAACTCTGATGATGGTGCAATTTGAATAGAAACATATGTCACTAATGGATTCAATTGGTTTCTTGACCAAAGGACTTACTCTTGCCACTGGATTTCTTGTTAAGGCTTGATATACATAGCCATAGATAAAATGGATGTGGCCCCTTTATTTAAATATCTGTAATTTTGAATAATATTGGGAGATAATCTATGTCCCTTCAGGTGACCATTCTCTAAGTTTGGGTTTCTTGGTAGTGGAAAGAAAGGTATCCAACAAGTATGACATCATGTAAAATTAGCCACTAGTCCTTCTCTTGACTATGGAAATATGTCTACGCAAATAAGTGCTAATAACTTCACCAAGGGGAGGGGTGAGCTCCCTTTCAACCATAAAATATACCAAGGGCACATAGATTTTCTCCACATAGGTGGTGGTTGAATTCCCACATAGCCTATTCATCAAGGTCATAATTATCCTAATCCCAGGTCTGAATTGGCTAATTGGGATGTTACCATTGAAGTATGAGAATACTTGATTCCCAAAATATAGCCATGGGGTAAGGATGATATTTAGGTAATTTTCCTAAGCCTAATTATTTATGGTGGTCATGGCTATTTTGGGATTATGTAGTTTATAATAATTCTCAAAATCTATGGTTGAGACATAAGTTATACTTTTGTGTGTGTGTTTATAGATTAACATACCTTTATAGATTTTGTAATCTATAAAAATAAGAAAGAGAATGCAAATACAATGTATTACCTCAGGATTGACCACTGCAAAGTATAGGATTGTCATTTAAATAGCCACTATGTCATAATATATCCTTCTCACAGATAGGTTCTTCTCCTCTTCCCTTGTGATGATTGGTTTTTCCTCAATGGTCTAGAATAACTTGGACTAGTTGTTGTCTCCAATGTTTAGAGTAGTGGCATCAAATTTTATATCTTTAAAGGCTCTCCCCTTAGCATCTAAAGTCATATATAGCTCTACATATTCCCTGAAAGTGCCTTTTTAAGCCACCATCATCTAAATTATTTTAAGTTATTCATTAGTGGACTGCTCTTTAGCTCTAGATTAAATTTCTCTAGCTCATATGATAATTCACTCTTCTAGGTTTGATTGTACTCAATACAGGGTCAAATTGGGGATTTTACATGAGCTAGGGATTTTTTGTAAGTCCTACCAAATATTTAATGGTGGAAGCTTGTTCAAACTTAAGTGAGTTTGTGCCTTATATTTGATTTGGATCCTTGTATTTATACCTTTAACTTTTTGAACTCATAATATCTTTAGATTTGTTGTTTTCTACTTATGTGGCACCATCGTCATATATTCATGGCACTTTCACAACACTTTGTTTGTTAATTTTAAAAAATTGATCATTACCTTTTGGCAATATTACTTTAATCTTGTACCATTTAATTATCTTGCATGGACCAATGCAATTTATTGATATTGATCTACAAGATTTAATGTCATTGGTCTAATCTTATTGAATTATCCATGTTGAATAGCTATCTTAAAATTGACATCCATGCACCCATCATTTGACATCTACATGAACATATTTGAAATTTTCATAAATGTCAAATTTAAGATAGCCCTTAAGACTCTTAGCTGAGCTTAATTCTGATGTCCACATTCTAATCATTTGATGTCCACATGATAGTCTTTGACATTCACATAACCATCAAATTTAAGCTAGCCCTCGAGACTCTATTGAAATTAATTTTGATGTCCACACATCCTTCATTTGATGTCCATGTAAACATATTTGATGTCTGTACAACCATCAAATTTTAGATATCCCTCAGGACTTCTGAAACCTGTTAACTTTTTAACTTGAACTACATGTCAGTAGATTAAATTTATCTGAGTAAACATGGATCATTGATTCTGTAGACAAGCATGAAATTTAGGCTTGATAATATTTATAAAAACATAGCGTAAAATATTTAAGATAAGTTTTAAACCTCATACACAGGACCCTTGTGAATGATAAAAGTCATAACATATGGTCTTAGCCTAAGGTTTTAATTCATAACATATGGCCTAAGCTAAGTTAGGAACATATTAAAGGGGACACCATCAAATTAAAAGACATAACATAAATTCATAGCCTAAGGTTCTTATCATATTAATAAATATGACAAATCTTAGGGTAAAGCTTTAGGCCAAACTTTATAACAAAGGGACCATGCATTTACTTAAGCCAAACTAGGATAGAAGGGAACAAAGGGGTTATAGGACATAAAAGAGACCAATGATAAGATTTTAGCCTAAGGTCCAATCATGTTGAGAAATATGACTAAGCCTTAGGATAAAAATTAAACTACGTCCATGGCATGAAAATTGTTCTTGCAAAAAATGTTCCCACCAAATTTGAATTTAATTCATTGGGCCTAAGCTAGGGTAATTAGAGTTAGAGTTTTAATAAGCTTAAACATGGATTTAATTTGATTTCCAATATACCAAAGGCTAGTAATATACCAAACCATTCATTAAATAATATAATTGCGATATTGCTTATTCTAAATAAACTCCATTAGAGTTGTGACCTGAAACATAAAGATCAAATGTTATCAACTTTAGGAAAGATTAAAGTGGAATCATGAACAAACATGCCAACTAAACCAGGTGTAGATGATATTCAAATAAAGATAGTGTAGTCATGCTAATGACACTCTGATCAAATGAATTTTGAAATTTAGGGTACAAATTTACACTATTTAACACAAGGGTCCCCATTTTTTACAAATGGGGGTATGTTGACCTCAACAAATGGAGACTTTTGAGGAAAACATAAAAATATGTCAGAATTTAGAGACTCTAGTTTAGACTAATAACTAAGCTACTTATTATATTTGATTAGGCATCATTATTATAAATACTCCATGGTTAGAACAAATCTTACAAGTACAAAATTAGGATCAAACATCAAGATATAGCCATGTTGTGTATGTGCTTTGATTCCACTTAATTATTGCCGTAAGATTTAGAGAACAACTTCCAAATTCAAGACTCTAATCATTAACACTAACTTTTAACATGTTTATATATTCATTGAGAGCCATGTTTTAGCTCAGGGAAGGCTTGGAAATTACTCTACTATTAGCTAGGTATCCATAGTCCCAATAGAGATGCCTTTATCTCGACTTAAGGCCTTGTTCCACTACTAGTTAAGCATTCATAGCCCTGATGGAGATTGATAGAATCACCTTTGCTTAGAAAGCTGCTAAATATATTAAAAAGCCCTTATTTTTGTATTTTTCAAGTCATTTTGACTTTATAGCAAAGGTTGGGAACTAGGTTAACTAGGTTTTGGGATCTGGTCAAGTGCTTGATCTTCAACCAATCATCTTAGGTTATAAACATTGTCATAGGAAATTAATATTCTTTAAGTGCAAGCATTAATGTATCCCAATAATCTCATCTTTAACCTTATACATGCAATCTTTCTTGAAACCAAGCTTAGATCAGAATAAAGTTTATAATCTCAAGGAACAACTAACCTATTCATTATACTTTACTAGTTTATTCGAGATATAACATTATAATCATATTTCAAAAATCCATGATCAACCAATGTTGAGAAAACATGCCAACATTCTTGAAATATGAGGTTTCTTGAGAAATCATATGAATCTTAAGCTAAGGACTATCCACAAGGACTTACTTAAAGCAAGGAACAAAATAGGGAAATCAAACACACCAAATAGAAATTAAATAAATAAGTAGACAAATATATACAAACAAGGGATAGGAAGGAAATAACATAAGGAAACTAATCTATCCTACCTACATTAGCCCTAACTAGTCTTAGAGTTTACTCCATTAAGACCCTAGGTGGGACAATAGATAAATAGTGCTTGAGGTATTGCCCATTGTTGGGTAATGTGAAATTTGTTCCTTGTAATTATTTCATCTTGAAGGTGTTATCTCCAAGTGTCTCAATAATCTGATAGAGACTTATCCATAAAGGTGTGAACTTCCCATGTTTACCTTTAGTCTCAGATGCCTTGTCCCAAAAAAGAACTAAGTCTCCTTGTTTGAACATATTTATTTTTAAACATTTATCAAACCCCCTTTTGACTATGGTTTGGTGTCTGCTAAAATTATAAAAAACCTCCTCACTTGTATCCTCCATCTGTATGATATCTAAAAACCTTGAATTTGTAAATTCTTGGTCTTCCTCCATATACTCTTACATGAACCTATATGTTGGTAGCTTGAGGGTGATGGAGAAGATGGGTTCTTGACCATAAAATAGAAATAATGGTGATGCCTTGAGAGCATATTTGATCATGGTCCTATCTACCCAAATGTCATACTTAAGTAGCTTGTGACATGTTTTAGGTTTATCCACTACAAACTTCTTTATGGCTTTCATCAAGTTTGTGTTCGTTGATTTAGACACTCCATTACCTTCATGGTAATGGTTTGATGAGAAATTTATAATGATGTTATCATCATATTCCCATTTTATCATATTTATGGATATAAAATTAGATCCATTATCATAAACTAAAGATACAAGTGTCCCAAATAGGGTGTATATATTTTCTTCTAAAAACTTGATCACCTCTTTAGTCCCACATTATTTAGGTATTATTGCTTTAGTAAATATAAAGTAGTAGTAAATAGTATTTAAAATGTACTTGTGACCATAAGAGGAATTGGGATTAATGACCCCCACAAAATCTAGTCCCCACTGGGTAAAGGGTTTATCAATCATCACTAGATTTAGTGGCATTGGCTATCTTGGGCTCTTTAGTATTGAAGACTTGACATGAGTGGCACTCTCTTACATGCTTGTGATCATCCTTGAATATTGTAGGCTATTAGTAACCTACCCTTAATATTTTATGTGTTATTTTCCTTTCAGATGGATGTTCAATTCCTAAATTCTCATGAAAGGTGCTCATGATTATAGTTACTTCACTTTTGTAGGCACATCTCAAGTAAATGCCTTCAAATTTATTCTTGTATAGAATTCCATATTTGATCAAAAAATTATTTGCCTTGAGTTTCAAATGAGTTTTAGAGATCTTCTTTGTTCTTTATTTAACCCTCTAGGACAAGAACCATTTATTAGTAAATGGATAATGGGATCATACCAATCATTGGGTCTAAAAATTTGTTGCTCAACTTGCATAACACTTAGCTTGGGATTAGTATTGGCAAACAACTCAATTAAACCTTGACACCTTACCAATTTTAGTCTTCATCTCAGTGTCATATTTTTGGAGAATAGACATCTACTTACCTCTCATTTTTTTGATTTCTAATTGACTAAGCATGAGCTTAGTAGTAGGGTCTGGTAGTATTACATGTACCTTATTTCTAAGGATATAATGCCTAAATTATTTCATTGCCTTGATTATAACACATGCTTGTTTGTCAATCAAAGAGCATTTCAAATCAAAAATTTTAATGTTAGTGCTCATAAAATCTATTGGATGGTCACATCCATCTATCTTCTATGTTAGAACTATATCTATTATATGATCTAAAGAAAATGAGTAAAGATACAAATCTTTAGTAAAGTCTAGACTTATCAAGACTAGGGCTTGTCTGATTTCTTCCTTGATTTCATTGAAGGCTTTCTTTATCTCCTCATTCCAAGTTATCTTAGCATCATTCTTCAACATGTCATTCAGAGATGTCTCTATCTATGCAAAACCATAATTAAACTTTCTTACAAAGTTTATCTTGCCAAAGAATGACTTTAATTACTTCATAGTATTAAGGGAATCTATATTAGATATTGAATTTACTCCATCAGGGTATATAGATATTCCCTTGTTAGTGATAACATGTCCTAATATTTTGCCTCAATAACAAAGAAAATATCATTCTTTGGTTTGAGAGAAACCCCATACCTTATGTATCATTTTAATAGATATTGGAGGTACATAATGTGATCTTCCCTATTTTTAAAAAATAGATTTAAATCATCCATGTATATGATAATGCACTTACCTATAATACCTTAGAAAACATGATCCATATCCCTTTGAAAGGTGGATCCTACATTTATAAGTCCAAAAGGCATTCTCTTGTAGGAAAACATGCCCCACTTGGTACTAAAATAAATTTTCATTTGGTGTTCTTGGTTTACCGACACCTAATTATACCCTAAAAATAAATCAAGAAAAGACATAATGGAAAAACTAAAAGAAATTGGATTACTTGGTCAAGATAAAGTAGGGTTACTTATCTTTTTTAGATGCCGTATTTAGATTTCTAAAATCAATACACAGTTTGATTTCACCATTTTTCTTCTTGATTAGGACTAAATCAACAACCCAAGTGGAATGCCTAAAGGGAAACATAATATTGGCATCTAAGATATTCTTTATCTCTTTATATATTAGTGGTTCTAAGATCAGGTTGACATGAATCTAATTTTCTCTAAAAGGTTTGTAGTTTTCCTTTAAAGGTACTGTATGTGTTATGACTTTTAGATTAAATATCTTTAGGTCATCTTATGACCATGCTATGACATCTTTATATTTAGTCAAAAATTATTTGGCTCTTTTGGACTCAATTATTGTATAGGTTATAATAATGTTAACCAACTGAGGTTGTCCTTGAAGTCCAAGATAAATTGCATTATAATCCTTCACACTCACTTTGGGAATCTTGGTAGCCTCAACTAGTCTATCTGAATCAAAGAGTATTTATAAGGTTATCATGCATTTAGGGATCTTATTGTCATTCAACTAAATGACCTTGTCATCAAATTTTCCTTCAACTTTGTCATCATAAAGGATAATGGTTTTATCAATAATGTGACCTCAAACACTCTTGAACTAGTCATGAAGTCTATAATCTACTGATCATCACTAAATACCTATAAGTGGTTTACATTATTAGGGACTGAGGGACATGGGATTAATTAAATTGTAAGGCTTTGTAATTTGAAACTTTGATTGGGCATAAGGTTGGATATAGCTGAAGTAAGTTCATTAGTAGCCTTAATTTCTTTCGTAGGGATTGACACAATGTTGAAAACATTAAAAAATTCAAATGAGTCCCACACTCTAAACTTGTAATTTTTGAGAGAAAATAAATTCCATTAATATTTATTCTTGACCTGATTAACTCCTAGTTCAGAATCACCAAAAACTAATAGTTCCTTGGCCTCATGTTTGATTGCAAATTGTAATCCAAGAATAAGTGCTTCATACTCAGCCAAATTATTGGTGCATAGGAACTAAAGTTTGTAAGAGGCATTGTATTATTTCACCATGGGATTGATTAATACCAATAATATTTTAGAACCTAATTTATATCTAGCACCATCAAAATAAAGTTTCCATAATCTAAGCAAAGCTTGAGAAATTTTAGAGTTACATGCCTTTGTGGTGTTGAGAGTGTAAACACCAAGATCTAAAATAACCATGTTGACCCTCTCATTGATTGCATTGTACTCAGTTATCACATGCTTCATTTTAGGTTCCCTTTATATCCTAATTTGGTTGGGGAATCCCTTCCAAGGTAACCACATATGTGAATAATCTATTGACATGTAACTGTTTAAGCTCCTATTCCAGTCTCTGCTCAACAATACCCCATAGGCATTAGGGATGTCTACTACTTGGATATCAATGATCTATTAGATCATTGGATATGAGGCAATATGCATGTGAACATTCAATAATTCACCAGTCACTTTGAATCTTGACTTATCTAATTGAGTTATAACTCTATTAGATTTAATGGGAGTCAAACCTAATTGTTCATAAATACCTTTAGACATAATATTTTTAGATGCAATAAAATCTAACAAAAAGTTATACAAATTCTTACTAATAATCCTAACTATAAGTAGAAAGGGAGGAACATATACCTTAATTTTGTGTATTGCAACATTAGCATGTGCAGACTTTTGAGACTTATCAAGCTTCTTAGATAAAGATTCTAAGAACATATCCCTTTATTCTGTGATCTAAGTCAACTCATGCAAGGTTATGTTATCTTTGATCTTCTTCATGTCCTCTACTATGTTATATCTAGTATTATTAGAAGAATTATATGCATCAACATTGGATTTAGAAGTACTTCCTTAGGAGGCTCTAGATTGTTGTTTGATGTAGTATGAGGAGTATTTTCAAAGTTATTTGGAGGAATCAAAGTGGTTAATGGTTGATTATTCTCCCTGTTTATTAGAGGATAAGTTTTATTTATAAATTTTTGAAAATCATGAATCTCTTCAAGAATATCCTTAGGTTCATTATACTCTTAGAAAGGGAACTCAAATGTCTCCACCATGAGAGTTGAATCCGATGATCTAAATGACCTTGATGAACCAGATGTATTCGCATCACAATATTTATTAAAAACAACTTCAAAAGTGTCTAATTATTATTGAAAAGCTTCAAAGGTATTAAAAAATTCAACACAATCTATTTCCCCATGCTTATAAGTGCAATGGACTCTATAATAGTCAGGTAAAGCAACATCAGTAAGATTTATATCAGACACATTCTTGCTATTGGATGGCTCATTGTTCTTATTCCTATGGTAACTATCATTCTAAAATCTATTAGTAAGCCTATTGAACCTTTGAAAATATAAATTCCTACTAGTGCTTTCTCTAGTATTGCTTACCTATTTTTGCAACTGAAGGAAGTCAGTGTCATGTTTTTAACTATTTTGAGGATAGAGTCACTCTCATTCTTTGGTGCCTCAATATTATGAAATTTAGCTATAGGAATTAAAGTTTTTTGATCCTATGGATGAGATCCATTGGAAACATTATTTAGTAATCCCAGGTTTTGATTAGGATGTACATGACTCAAAGATAGGTCATTCAAGACTAGAAGTTAGTTCAGGGTAGGCACATTTTAGTTGTCATTAGGAATGACAATCAAAATAGGTAGATGTGAGTTGAAATTAGGAATGGAGTATGCTAATTGTACTTGGGGTTACATCTCATCATTAATGATCACAACCTTGACATAAGCTAAATCTAATGTAACCATGGGCCTAATAGCTCTCTTTATAAATACCAAAGTAATGGGATCTAAGACATCCTTATAGATCTCTAAAGATAAAACATCATTTAGTCTGTAGAGAACTATAGTCCTACTAAACATATTTTGAAATCTAACATTTAAGGCTCTTATGGGCTCATTTATATCTCTTTTTACTATATTAAATTCTTGGTACAGGACACAAGGATTAATGATACAAGACACAAGGATTAATGATTTTACCAAATCGATCAATGAAAACATTGTTAAAGTCAACCCAATTGGTAATGTAGTCTTTAAAAAAATTTAGAAACCATTCATATGAAGCATCCTTAAAATTAAAAGGAAATAGTATACATGCTACATCTTCATGAGTCACATTCATCAATATTAAATCAGCTTTAAAACTCTTAATGTGTTCTTCAACAGTTATAATGCCATTAGGACTAAATGTTGACAAATATTTTTTAAGATTATGAGGGAGGTCATATACCAAACCTAGTATAGTAATTGGGGAGCCACCTATCCAAGACATACCTTGATAGGGGTTGAACATCAAAGCACCTTGAATTGGAAAAGTTGGCAAGGACTTTGAAAGCCTATGCTTACCTTTATCTTTCCTAGTTCTCCTAAAGACTTCTAATGAAAGTAGAGGTTCCATAGTATATGAATGTGACTGTGTCCTGATATTTGGTAATTCCATCTTGCAGGCTTTGAATCCTATTTGAAATATGATTTGTTAGTTTTATCTTTATAGGAAACAATGATTAGACTTACACATGAAGCAAATTTTATAAGATTTATATAAAAGATGACAAAGGACATCAATATTTAACTAAGTTATCTCAAATATGTATCCAAACATGTAAATGTGATTGATCTTTACATTTTTAACCTAAAACAAACTCAAATTTGTAAAGGATCTACCAATCTTTGATCAAAAAAACTATTACTAACCTCAAACCCATTGAATTGACAAAGCTTAAGCCATATTTACCATAATTAAGCATATACCTTCAAAGAACATTGATCTTTGTCTAAATCAAGAACAAATATTGATCAAAGACCACAAAGATCAATGATATTTACAAAATTATGCTCAAAGGAACACAAATATGCAAAGAATACATCGATATTTGAACAAAATTCACAACAATGAGAAATGATACTTTAAATATACAAATATCTAACTAGAATCCCTCCTTATAGTGCCAACAAAAGCTCCTCTTGTTGATGCCTAAGTATGTGTCAAAGGTGCTTAGAGTGTTCTTAAACACTTCTCATTTTAGAATTATAAGAATTTAGTGTGTGAATTGTAGGTTTTGATAATCCTATTATCTGCTGATGAAATAGAGGCAAATAAGGTGGACTTTTTCATAATACTTATAATGTTTGGTGGTTGGGAGCCACTGTGGCCAAATAATTGATCTATGAAAAATATGAAATATATTATGATAAGAACTATGAATTATGAGTAAGAACTAATCTAAAGACTAATCTAAGGTGGATATTTACAATGAGAATTAAGCTAGAGTGATTTGGTTAAAAAAAAGAGTAAAAAGAAGGGTAGGGCAGAGAAGAAATGTAGCTAATCTTTATTCCAAAAATCATGACAAAGTTCAAATATCATCCAAACATGCACTTAACTAATGTATACCATGAAATATCAAAATATTGAATCATATTATACATCAATAAAGGTCCTAAGGAATGTGGGAAATGATGTAAATAAGAACCATGTTCAATTTAAAGATTTACCCCTACAAGAAAACAACATTAACCCAAATGCAAGAAGACTAAGAAAATGAAATGAACCTAAGAAATTTCAATTAACCTATCATTGACACAAGTTAACAACTCTAAATTCAAATGTACACACCAAGAATTCATGAGAACCATTCAAATTTGGAAGTTAGAATAAACAAATGAGATAGAAGCTAGGATAACAAAAGACACAAGCAAATTTTGACAATCTTTACAGAATTCCTTGCTTATATTAATTGCTAAAAATTTACAATGTAATTTTGGCTCTACAAAATCCCATCCTTTTTTTAAAAATCATAATACATATTTGATAAAATGCCAAGGAAGTCCTTTATCCTTCAATAGGATGTAGTCCAATGAATAGTTCCACTTTGTAGAAAGTGAACTCTTCTCCATTTATCATGGCCTTCTTTTCAGTATCTCTTTGTAACCCAGCTACTATCGGGTCAAAATTGAGACCAACTAAAGATTTTTCACTTGAGGAGTAGGGATTTCAATCTGAGGTCCACTCAATTCTCATGGATCAACCATCATTTTCTCCTCTTCCCTTTACAAATCCATAATCCATGGTTTGAGCTTATCATGTATAATTATGTTTATAAAATTAGTTATTACCCAAGGATGGTGTAGAGTTATAATTTTCTATAACTTCCCATATATGAACCATTCAAGAATGGTTGGGATCTGTATTGGGTTCTCATCACTAAAAATGTTGACATCACGCAAAGGATGAGTGAAGGTTAACTTGGGTCTCTTCTTCCCTATTGGATCTAATGCTAGCTCAGATTTTCTCTTTGGGGTAGGTATGGTATTAGGGACTAAATCTAATGCAACTTCCTTCCCCTTATTTTCTTCTACTTCCCTAGTCTAAGTTTCCTCTATTTGGACTCCTTCCTCATCTATTTGATAAGCACTAGATAAGATTTATAGTGTATCCTCAACCATTTTACTCAAGTCCAAGGTTATCACCTAAATCTCCTCAAATGGTGATCTAGTTCTTGTGCCTAGGCTAAAGAAGAAGTAACTTCATTGAGTCTCCTTTAATTTGGCATTGGTTCCTTAGGATTTTATATTTCTATGTGTGGTTTTGGAGGTCTAGATGACTCTCCATCAAGAAAATGGTATTATCTAGATCCCAGTTACCACCTGTCATTACTTCCTTTCTATTCTCTTTTCATTCTATCTTATGGAGTTATGTTGAATTTCATTAATATTGTCAAGACCTTTGTGAAGGAAGAGGCCTTTGTGAACATTATGTTATAGACCCTAGGCTGGTGTACATAAGTCATGTTTATCCCTTTGGCCTTTAGATGCTCCTTGAGTCCTGAGGATCCCACTATCTCAGTTCATCTAGTTGTAGACTAAAAGAGGTCATGTGTCTAGATACTACCTCTACATTTTCTCATTTCTTGAATACAGTACTTATAATATTAATTTGGAGGTTATGGAGGATTCCTTTATTTTTGATTCTACAAAAATTGTCTATACCATGGAATAATTAGTAAGTTACCTCCTATTCTGCAAGCTTGTTGGGGACATAGATGGGTAGCATGAGGGGTTGGCCCTAGATTCCTTCAAATCTGATGATGGAAAAATTTGGATAGAACCATATGTCACCAATGGATTCAATTGATTTATTGACCAAAGGAAAAACTCTTTCCACTGTATTCCCAGTTATGGCCTTAGTTAATGTTGGATAGACATAGTCATAGATGAAGTGAATGTGGTCCCTATATTTGAATATGTACAACTTTGAATAATATTGGGAGACCATCTATGTCCCTTCAAGTAACCATTCTCTAAGGTTTGGGATCTTGGTGGTGGTGAGCAAGGCATCTAATATGTATGACATCATGTAAAATTATCCCCTAGTCCTTTTCTTGAATGTGGAAATACATCTACACAAATAGGTGTTAATAAATTCAACAAAGGGATGGGTGAGATCCCTTTCAACCATAAAATATAACAAGGGCACCCATATTTTATCCACATAGGTGGTGGTTGGATTCCCACACAACCCATTCATTAAGGTCATAATCATCTTGATCTTGGGTCTGAATTAGCTAATTGGGATGTTGACATTAAAGTTTGAGAATACTTGATTCCTAGAATAAAACCATGGGGTAAGGATGGTATTTAGGTCATGTTCCTTAGCCCAATTATTTATAGTGGTCATGTTTATTTGGAATTTAGGTTGTTTATAATTATTCTCAAAATCTATGGCTAAGACATAATATATACTTTTATGAGTGTGCTTATTGATTAACATGCCTTTATCAGTTTTACAATATCTACAAATAAGAGAGAGAACATCAATACTATGTAGTACCTCAAGCTTGTCTACTATAACGTGTAGGCTTGTCATCTAAATAGCCACTATGTCATAACATCTCCTTCTCATAGATAGGTTCTTCTCCACTTCCCTTGTGATGGTTGGTTGCTCCTCAAAGATCCATAATAGCTTGGACCAATTGTCATCTCTTATGTTTAGGGTGGTGGCATCAAATTCTATATCTTTAAAGGCTCTCCCCTTAGAATCTGAAGTTAGATATAGATCTATATCTTCCCTAGAAATGCCTTTTCAAGATACCATGGTCTGAATTAAGTCAAATTGCTCACTAGTGGATTTCTCTTCAGATTTGGAATAAATTTATATATCTTAGATGATAATTCACTCTTCTATGTTTGATTGTACTCAATATAGTGTCAAATTAAGGATTTTACATGAGCTATATATTTTTTTCAAGGCCTCTCAAATCTTTAATGGTGGTAGTTTATTTGAACTTAAGTGAGTTTGTGCCTTATATTTGATTTGGATCCTTGTATTTATACCTTTGCCTTTTTAAACTCACAATATATTTAGATTTATCATATTTAGCTTATGTGGCACCACCATGCTGTCTTCATGGCACTTTCATGACACTTTTCTCATTAATTTTCAAAAATTGACCATTGCCTTTTGAAAATATTGTTTTAATCTTACACCATTCGATTATTTTTCATGAACCAATGTGGTTCATTAATCTTGATCTACAAGATTGAATATCATTAGTTTGAGCATGTTGAAATGTCCACACTGAATGAATATCTTAAAATTGATGTCTATGTGTGCATCACATGACCATCAAATTTAATATAGCCTTCAAGACTCTTTGATGGGATTAATTTTTACATCCATGCACCCATCATTTGATGTCTGCATGAATGTCTTTGACATCTATGTGACCATCAAATTTAAGATAGAATTTGGGACTCTACTGAGCTTAATTTTGACATCTACACGACTATTGTTTGATGTTTGTACGAATGTCATTGACATGTATATAACCATCAAATTTAAGATATCCCTCTAATTTTGGAACTTAATGACTTTTCAACTTGAACTATGCACCATTGGATTAAATTTATCTGAGTAAATGCAGATCATTAATCTTACAGAAAAACACAAAATTTAGGTTTGATAATATATATATATATATATATATATATATATATATATATATATATATATATATAACACTTAGGATGAAATAATTAAGCTAAGTTGTAAACCTCATACATGGGACCCTTGTGAATGATAAAATTCATAACATATGGTCTTATCCTAAGGTTTTAATTCATATTAATAAATATGAATAAAGCTTTAAGCTAGAGATAAGTTAGGAACATATTAAGGGGAATAGACACCACCAAATAAAAATACATAGCATAAAGGCATAGCCTAAGGTTCTTATCATATTAATAAATATGATAAACCTTAGGGTAAATCTTTAGGCTAAACCTTATAACAAAGGGACCATGTATTTACTTAGGCTAAGCTAAGATAAAAGGGAAGAAAGGGGTCATGGGAAAAAAAAGATACCAAGCATAAGATTTTTAGCCTAGGGTCCAATCATGTTGAGATATAGGAATAAGCCTTTGGATGAAAATTAAACTAAGTCCATGGCATGATAATTGTTCTTGCAAAAAATGTTCCCACCAAATTTGAATTCAATTCACTGAGTCTAAGCTAGGGTAATTAGTGTTAGGGTTTTAAGAAGCTTAAACATGGATTTAATTTGATTGCTAATAAACCAAAGGATAGTAAAAGACTAAATAATTAATTAAATCATGAAACCTTGATATTGCTTGTTCTAAATGGACTTCATTATAATTGTGACCTTAAACATAAAGATAAAATGTTAGCAACTTTAGGTAAGATTAAACCAAAATTATGAACAAACATGCCAACCAGATCAAGTGTAGA
The DNA here is from genome assembly GCA_037957365.1 of Torreya grandis. NCBI lineage: Eukaryota > Viridiplantae > Streptophyta > Pinopsida > Cupressales > Taxaceae > Torreya > Torreya grandis. The sequence goes on along the minus strand of JARHVA010004666.1, from coordinate 512,764 downwards.
TGATCTACAAATAAAGATAAAGTGTGGTCATGATAATGACACTCTGATCAAATAAATTTTCAAATTTAGGGTGCAAATTTGAATATTTATCGCAAGGTTCCTCATTTTTCATAAATGGGAGTATGTTAGTCTCAACAAATGGTGACTTCTAGGGAAAATATAGTAATATGTTAGAATTTAGATAGTCTGGTTTAGACTAATATGTAAGCTACTTATTCCATTTGATCAGGCATAATTATTAATATCACTTCATGGTTATAAAAAATCTTTAAAGTGTATAATTAGGATAAAAAATCAAGACATAGACATATTATATATGTGCTTTGATTTCACTTATTGATTGCCACAAGATTTGGAGAACAAATTTCAGGTTCATGACTCTCATCAAAAACATTGACTTTAGCATGTTTATATATTCATTGATAACCATGTTTTAGTTAATGTAAGGCTTGGGCATTACTATGATGTTAGCCAGGTATTTATAGCCTTAATAGAGATGCCTTTGGCTCCACTCAAGGCCTTGCTACACTACCAACTAGGCATCCATAACCTTGGTGGAGATTACTAGAATCACCTTTGCTTAGAAAGCTCTTAAATTTTGTAATAAGGACCTTATTTTTGTATTTTTCAAAGTAATTTTGACTTTATAACAAATGTTGAGAACCAAGTTAGCCAGGTTTTGGAATTTGGTCAGGTGCTTGATCTTCAACCAATCATATTTAGCTATAAACTTCATCCTAGGTAATTAATGTTTTTTAAGAGCAAGCATGACTATATCCCAATAATCTAGTTTTTCAACATATATATTCAATCCTTCTTGAAAACAAGCTTAGATCAGAACAAAGTTTATAATCTCAAGGAATAACTAGCCTATTCATTATCCTTTACTAGTTTCTCTAAGCTATAACATTGGACTCATATTTTAACAATCCATGATCAACCATGTTGAGAAAACATGTTAGCATTCCTGAATTGTTAGTTTTTTTGAGAAATCATATGAATCTTGATCTAAGGGCTATCCACAAGGACTTACTAGAAGCAAGGAACAAAGCATGGAAAATAAATACATCAAATAGAAAGTAAAGAAATAGGCAGACAAATATATACAAACATATATTCAAACAAGGGATAGGAAGGAAAGAATATAAGGAAACTAATCTATTCTACCTACATTAACCCTAAGTAGTCTTAGATTTTAATCCATGAAGGCCCCAAGTAAGACAACAGAGAAATAGTGCTTGAGGTATTGCCCATTGGTGGGTAGTGTGAACTCTATACCTTGTAGGTCTTTTAGCTTGAATGTGTTATTTCCAAGTGTCTAAGTAAACTCATAGGGACCTATACACAAAGGTGTGAACTTCCCATGTTTACCTTTAGGCTTATATTCCTTTTCCCAAAGAATAACTAAGTCTCCTTGTCTGAATACCTTTATTTTTGGATGTTTATCGAACCACCTCTTGACTATGGTTTTGTGTCTACTAAAATTAGAAAAAGCCTCCTCTCTTTCATCCTCCATCTGTATGATATCCAATAAACTTGAATTTACAAATTCCTGGTACTCCTCCATATAATCTTGCATGAACATCTATGTTGGAAACTTAAGGGTGATGGGGAAGATAGGTTCTTGACCATAAATTAACAAGAATGGTGATGATTTGAGAGCTTATTTGATCCTAGTCTTATCTGCCCAAAGGGCATACTTAATTAGCTTATGCCATGTTTTAGGTTTATTCACTACAAACTTCTTTATGGATTTCATCAAGTTCTTATTCGTTGATTTAGACACTCCATTACCTTGAGGATAATGGTTTGATGAAAACTTGAGAATGGTGTTGATATCAGATGCCCATTATATTATCTCTATGGATATAAAAATAGATCCATTATCACAGACCATAGATATAGGTGTCCCAAACCTAGTGCATATGTTTTCTTATAAAATCTTGATCACCTTTATAGTCTTGCATTGTTTATTGGCTATTGATTTAGTCCATATAGTCCAGTAGTTAATAGTAAATAGAATGTAATTATGACCATTAAAGGAATTAGGGTTAATGAACCCCACAAAATCTAGTCCCTATTTGGAAAAGGGTTTATTAATCATTATTAGCTTTAGTGGCATGGCTACCTTGGGATATTTAGTATTGAAAACTTGACATGAGTGTCATTCTCTTACATGCTTATGAGCATCATTAAAGATTATAGGCCATTAGTAACTTTCCCTTAATATTTTTGTTGTTGTTGTTGTCCTTCTAGATGGATTTCCACTTCCTAGCTTCTCATTAAAGGTGCTCATTATCTCAGCTACTTCACTTTTGGAGACACATCTCAAGTAAATGCCTTCAAATTTATTCCTATATAACACTCCATTTTATTAGAAAATTATCTACCTTGAGTCTTAGAGCTCTTCTTTGTTATTTGCTTAACCTTTCAGGATAATAACCATTTATTATTAAATGGAAAATGGGATCATACCAATCGTTAGGTCTAAAACTTTATTGCTAAACCTGCATAATACTTAGCTTTGGATTAGTATTGGCAATAAAGGAAACTAAACCCTAGCACCTTGCTAATTTTATAGTATTCATTACAATTTCATATTATTATAGAACAAACATCTACTTACCTCTCCTTTCTCTATGTTCACATTGACTAAACATGATCTTAGTGGCAGGGTCTCGTAGTATTGCATGTACTTTATTTCTAAGAATATAATGCTTGAATTTTTTCACTACCTTGACTAGAACACATACTTGTTTGTCATTAAACGAGTATTTACACTCAAAAATTTTAAGGTTAGTGCTCATAAAATATATTATATGGTCACACCCATCTATCTTATGCATTAGAACTCTAGCTATTATAGGATCTAAAGCAAACGAGTAAAGATAAAGTTCTTAGTAAAGTCTAGACTTATCAGGACTGGGGCTTGTCAAATTTATTACTTGATTGCATTGAAGGCTTTCTTTATCTCCTCATTCTAATTGATATTATCATCTTTCTTTAACATGTTATTCAGAGGTCTCACTATTTTTGTAAAACTAGAAATAAACTTTTTTACAATGCTTATCTTGCCAAAGAATGACTTCAATTCCTTCCTCCTATTAGGGGGATCTATATTAGATATTGCATTTAATCTATTAGGGTCTATAATGATTCCCTCCTTAGTGATAACATGTCCCAATAGTTTTCTCTCAGTAACATAGAAAATACTTTTTCTTAGGTTGAGATAAATCCCATACCTTATACATCATTCAAATACCTATTGTAGGTGCATAATGTGATCTTCCCTATTTAAAAAAAAAAGACAATTAGATCATCCATGTTTATGATAATACATTTACCTATTAGACCTTGGAAATCATGATCCATGTCCCTCTGAAAGGGGTATCCTACATTTATAAGTCTAAAAGGAATTACAATTTTCATCTAGTCTTCTTGGTTTACCAGCACTTGGTTATACCCTAAAAATAAATCAAGAAAATACATCATGGTAGAACCATAAACAAATTGAATTACGTGGTCAAGAGAAGGCATAGGGTAATTATCTTTCTTCGAATCCCTATTTAGATTTATAACATCAATACACAGTCTAATTTCACCAATTAGTTTCCTAATTTGGACTAAATTATCAACCCAAGTAGAATGTCTAATGGGAAACACAATCTTATCATCTAAGATATTTTTGACCTCTTTGTATATTATTAGTTCTAAGATTAGATTGATAGACCTCTACTTTTGTCTGAAAGGTTTGTAGTTTTCCTTTAAAGGTATGGTATGTGTTATGACCTTTGAATCAAATATCTTTAAGTCATAATAGGAACATGCTATGGAATATTTATATTTAGTCAACAATTATTTGGTTATTTTGGACTCAATGCTTGTACAAGATGTACCAATGTTAACCAATTGAGGTTTTCCTTGAAGTCCATGATCAATTGTATTATAATCCTTCCCATTCACTTTGTTAATCTTGGTAGCCTCAGTTAGTCTATTTGAATCAAAGTTTTTTTCTAAGGCTATCATGCCTTTTGGGATATTATTATCATTCAATTGAATGACCTTGTTTCAAAGTTTTCCTTTAACTTTGTCATCATCATGGAGACTAGGTTCATCAATAATGTGACCCTAAAACACTCCTAAAGTAGTCATAAAGTCTATTAACTACTGACCATCACTAAATACCTACAAGTTGTTTATGTTATCAGGCACTAAGGGACATGGGATTAATTCAATTGTAATTATTTATATCTTAGAACTTTGATTGGGTATAAAGCTCGTTGTAGCTGAAGCAATTTCATTAGTAGCCTTGTTTTCTTCCCTAGGGATTGACACAATGTTGAAAGTATAAAAACATTAAATTAAGTCCCACACTCTAAACTTGTACTTCTTGAGATAGGATAACTTGCCTTGATTTTACCCTTAACTTGATTAACTACTAGTTTAGAATCACCAAAAACTAATAATTTCTTGGCCTCATGTTTGATTAAAAATTGTAATCCATGAATAAGTGCTTCATAATCAACCAAATTATTGGTACACATGAACTAAAGTCTATAAGAGGCATTGTATTATTTCCCCATGGGATTGATTAATACCACTCCTACTCCAGAACCTGATTTGCATCTAGCACCATCAAAATAAAGTTTCCATAATCCAGGCAAAGCATGAGAAAATTTAGAGTTACATACCTTTGTGGTGTCAAGAGTGTAAACACCAATATTTGAGTTAACCAAGACCCTCTAATTTATTGCATTATACTCAGTGATCATATGATTCATTTTAGGTTCCCTTTCTATCCTGATTTGGTTGGGGACTCTCTTATAAGGCAACCACATATGTGAACAATCTATTGACATGTAACCATTCAAGCTCCTAGTCCAGTCTCTACTCAAAAACATCCCATAGGTATCAAGGATGTATAATAATTGGATATCAATGAGTTGTTGGATCCTTGGCTCTGAGGTAATATTTATGTGAACATTTAAAAATTCACCAATCACTTTAACTCTTTACTTGTCTAATTGAGTTACAACTCAATCAGATTTAATGGGAGTCAAACCTAATTATTCACAAATACCTTTAGGCATAATATTTGTAGATTCAATAGAATATAACAAATAATTATGAAAATTCTTACCAAATATCTTGACTATAAGTAGGAAAGAATGAACATCTACCTTACTTTTGTGTATTTAAACATTAGTATGTGTAGACTTTTAAGACTTACCAAGATTCTAAGACAAAGATTTCAACAATAGATCCTTTTATTCTATGATCTGAGTCAACTCATGAAAGTTTATGTTAGCTTTGATCTTATTCATGTCCTCTACTATGTTATATCCACTCCTATTGGAAGAATTAGATGCATCAACATTGGGTTTAGAAGTACTTACCTTATGAGGCTCTGGATTGTTATTTGATGTAGTATCAAAAGGAGTTTTAGATCTATTTGGAGGAGTTAAAGTGGTTAATGGTTGCATTTTCTCCTTGTTTATCAAAGGATAAGTTTTCTTCAAAAATTTATAAAAATCATGAATCTCTTTAGGAATATACTTAGGTTCATTATCCTCTTGGAAATAGAACTCAAATGTCTCCACTATGAGAGTTGAATCAAATGATCCAGATGACCTTGAGGAAATAGATGTACCTACATCACAATATTTATTAGGGACAACCTTAAAAGTGTCTAATTCTTCTTGAAAGGCTTCAAAGGCATTAAAAAATTCAACATAGTCTATTTCCCCATGATTAGAAGTGTAATGGACTATACAATAGTTAGGTAAAGCAACATCAGTAAGATTTATATCAAACACATTCTTGCTAGTAGATGGATCCTTGTTCTTGTTGTTGTGTTAACTATATTTCTAAAATATATTAGTAGGCCTATTGAACCTTTGAAAGGATAAATTCCTACTAGATATTTCTCTAGTATTGCTTACTTGCTTTTGCAACTAAAAGAAGTCATTGCTAAGCTTTTAAACCATTTTGAGGATAGAGTCACTCTCATTCTTTGGTGCCTCAAAATTATGAATTTTAGTTGTAGTTGTTAAAGTTTTTTGATCCTCTAGATGAGATCCATTGGTAGCATTGTTCAAGATTCCCAAATTTTGAGTAGGATATGCATGACTCAAAGGTAATCAATTCAAGACTAGAAGTTGGTTCAGGGTAGGCAAATTTTGGTTAGCATTGGGAATGACATTCAAAATAGGTAGATGTGGTTTGAAATTAGGAATGGAGTATTCTAATTGTCCTTGGGTTTGCATTTAGTCATTAATTATCATAGCTTCGACATAAGCTAAATTTAATGTATTCATGCTCCCAATAACTCTCTTTATAAATATAGAAATCATGGTATCTAAGGCATCCTTATAGATCTATAAAGATAAAACATCATCTGGTTTGTAGGGAGATATAGTACTACTAAACATATTTTGAAATCTAGAATTGAAGGCACCTATGGGCTCATTTGTATCTCTTTTTACTATGGTGAATTGCTATTACAAGACATAAAGACTAATGATTTTACCAAATTGATCAATAAAAACATAGTTAAAATCAACCCAACTGGTAATGTAGTCTTCAGAAAGATTTAGAATCCATTCATATGCAACATCCTTAAAAGTAAAAGGAAATAGTCTACATGCTACATCTTCATGAATCACATTCAAAAATATTAAATCAACTTTGAAACTCTTAATGTGTTCTTCAGTAGTTATAATGCCACTAGAATTAAATGTTGACGAATATTTTTTAGGATTATGAGGGAGGTCATGTACCAAACTTGGTACATTGATTGAGGAACCACCTAGCCAAGCCATACCTTGATATGGGTCTAACAAAAGAGAACCTTGAATTGGAGAAGTTGACAAGGAATTTGAAATCTTATGCTTACCTTTGTGTCACCTAGTTCTTATATGAACTTAAAATGAAAGTAGAGGTTCCCTAGTCTCTAAACATGACCGTGTCCTTATCCTTGGTTATTCTAGCTTCTGATATTTGAATATTGTTTGAAATATGATGTGTTAGTCTTATCTTTCTAGGAAAAAATGATTAGACTTGTATACTAAGAAAATTTTGTAAATATTTATATAAAGGATGAAAAAAGACAACAATATTTAACTAAGTTAGCTTAAATATGTATCCAAACATGTAAATACAATTGATATTTACATGTTTAAGATTTAAAAACTCAAATTTGCAAAATATCTACCAATATTTGATCAAAATACCTATTACTAACCTCAAACCCATTGAATTGACTAATCTTAAGCCATATTTACCACAATTAAGATTATACCTTCAAAGAACATCGATATTTGTCTAAAGGAAGCACATAGTTTAGTCAAAAACTAAAAAGATCAATGATATTTACACAATTATGCTCAAAGGAACACAAATATGCAAGGAATACATTGATCTTTGAACACAATTCATAAGAATGAGCAAAGACACTTTAAATATATAAAGATCTTACTAAAATCCCTCCTTTTAGAACTAATAACGGCTCCTCCTGTTCATGCCTGAGTATGTATCATATGTTACCAGAGTGTTATTGAATACTTCTAATTTTAGAATTCTAAGAATTCAGTGCCTGAGTTTTAGGTTGTGATAATCCTATTATCTGTTGATGAAATAGAGGCAAAGCAAGTGAACTATTTCACAATATTTATAATGTTTTGTGGTTGGGAGCCACTGTGGACAAATAGTTGATGTATGCAAAATATGAAATATGCTATGCTAATAACTATGAATTATGATCAAGAACTAATATAAAGATTAATCTAATATGGATATTTACAATGAGGAGTAAACTAGAGTTATATGGTTAAAAAAAGTGTAAAAGGATGGGTAGGGCAGAGAAGAAATGTAACTAATCTTTATTCATATCATCATGACAAAGTTTAAATATCATCCAAACATGCACTTAACTAATGTATAACATAAAATAGTAAAATAAGAGCAAGGTATTAAAGAATGTGCGAAATGATGCAAATAAGATCCAAGTTCACTTTAAATATTTACCCCTACAAGCAAACAACATTAGCCTAAATGCAAGAAAGGTAAGAAAATGAAATGAACCTAAGAAATTTTGATTAACATTGCATTGACATAATTTAAAAGATATGGATTCAAATTTACACACTAATAATTCATGAGAACCAATCAAATCTAGAAGTCAGAACAAAAAAATGAGAGAGAATCCAAGATAACAAAAGACACAAGCAAATTTTGACAATCTTTGCAGAATTCCTTGCTTATATTAATTGATCAAAAGTTACAACATAATTTTAGATCTAAGAACTCCTATCCTTTTTGACAAATGGTAATACTCCTTTTATATAATGCCAAGGTAGTATATCGATTAGTCATATCCAATTACAAAAGTATAGGTGTCAAGGACAACTATCCTTTTATAAAGCTAGACTATAATACACTAGACTTTTCGTTATGGATTGACCTATAGGCAATCTGTTTGACAAGTTACATAGCCCTTTATAAAATAATATTCTATTTTAAAATATTATAATGCTTTTGTAGAATAGAATATTTTAAATCAACTTACTTGACTTTGGGGCCTTTATGCTGTTGAAGTCCCCTGTTGCTATTATAGTATCTTCATTGCTCTCTAGTGTTGTTCATCAATTAGCTTCAAATTAACAACAAGCTCCATGAAGATCTCATCCTACTAATAAACCATGTCTCCAAGGTCCCTATCATTTCTTCCTAAGGATTCTTTAATGCTCCTAACTTTAGAAATATTTTCCTCCGCTATTAGGATCATATCCATGACCTTGTTGTTGTGTGTTCTAGATTTGCCTTGGTTTTTTCTCCTCACTTATCACATGACCAGGGTGGTTATATGCTTGAACTCTTCATTTACGTTGAGGCCCATAGAGTTGAGTGTAGTTGGTTTGAGAATCATGGTCCCAACGAAATGTTCCATCCTATTTAGTAGTTCCTCGTCATCCTTAAAGAGTCTTTCCAAAATTTTAGACCATTTGTTCAACCTCCTGATCTTTTCCACAAGTAGTCCTATGACCATGTTTAAATGAGCTAGGCTGATGGTTTTGAAACTGGGGATTTGATCTTCCACCAAGATGTTGATTAATTCCTTCATTTTATCCCTTGAATTCTAACAATTGGTGATTAAGTCCTTGGCTTCTGCATCTTATTGACTAATACATTCTATCTAGACCTTATTATCTTTAAGGATTCAAACATATCATAGAAATATGGCTCATACATCTTGATCATAACATCTAAAATTGATAATATATCTATTTCTTCCAAATTTTCCTTTTACCTCTATAGATTCTCTCTTTGTTGTTGCATGTGATTCATGGTAGCTTGTAATTGTGTTGATTGAGCTTGGGCCAATTCAAGCACATTCTCCTCAAAGATGGGGTTTTCACCCAGGATTTGTCCTTCAATAGGAGGTAGTCCAATGAATGGTTAAACTTTCTAGAAAGTGAACGCTTATCCACCTATCATGGCCTTCTTTTTAGTAACTCTTTGTAACCCAACTATTGTTAGGTCAAACTTGACACCAACTAGAGATTATGTCACTTGAGGAGCAGCATTTTAAATTTGAGTTCCACTTGATTTTCTTGGAGCAATCATCATTTTATCCTCTTCCCTTTGCAAAGACACAATCCATGGTTTGAGCTCATCATGCACAATATGTTTATAGACTTGGTTATTTCCCAAGAATGGTGTAGATTTAGAATTTTATACAACTTACCATATATGAACTATTTAGGAAAGGTTGGGCCCTAGATTGGGTTCTCATCACTGAAAAGGTTGACCTCACTCAAAGGATGAGTGAAGGTTAACTTAGGTCTTTTCTTCCTTATTAGAGCCAATGCTAGCTCAAATTTTCTCCTTGGGGTAGGTGTGGTAATAGGGACTAAATCTAATACAACTTCCATCCCCTTATTTCATTTTAATTCCCAATCTAAGTTTCCTATATTGGACTTCTTCCTCATCTAACTAATAATCAATAGATAACATTTGTAGTGCATCCTCAACCATTTCACCTGGGTCCAATGTTATCACCTAGATCTCCTTAATTGGTGACTCTAGTTCTTATGCCTAGGATAAAGAAGAAGCAACTTCACCAAGTCTCCTTTATTTTAGCCTCAATGCCTCAAGATTTTGGATCTCTATTTGTGGTTTTGGAGGTCTAGATGACTCTTCACCAAGCAAATGGTATTGTCTATATCCCAGCTACCACCTATCATTACTTATTTTTTGTTCCCTTTTAATCCTAGCTTTTGGAGTGATGTTGAATTTATTAAATCTTGTTAAGACCTTGGTGAAGGAAGAGGCATTTGTGTACATTAGATCAAATACTTTGGGTTTGTGTTCAGAAGTCATGTTTATCCCTTTTTCCTTTAGATGCCCCTTGACTTTGTCCTGGGGATCCCACTGTCTTAGCTCATCTAGATGTAAATTAAAATAGGTCATGTGTTTAGATGTTGCCTCTATATTTTTCCATTGCTTGAATATGGTCCTTCTAATAGTAACTAGGAGGTAATGGAGGATTCCTTTCTTCTTGGTTTTGGACAAACCATCTATACCATGGAATAATTGGTAAGTTACCTCCTATTCTATAAGCTTGTTGGTGACATAGATGGGTAGCCTGAGGGGTTAGCCCTAGATTCCTTCAACTTTGATTATGGTGCAATATAGATAGAACCATATGTCACCAATGGATTGAATTGAATTATTTACCAAATGACTAACTCTTACCATTAGCTTCCTAGTTATGGCCTCAGTTAAGGGTGGATAGACTAGTCATAGTTGAAATGGATGTGGTCCCTATATTTGAATATGTGTAGTTTTAAATAATATTGGTAGACTTGGTGTTGGTGAACAAGGATTCCAAAAAGTATTACATTATGTAAAATTGGCCCCTAGTCCTTTTATTGACTATTGAAATTTGTCTACACAAATAGGTGCTAATAACTTCACTAAAGGGAGGGGTGAGCTCCCTTTCAACCACAAAATATAGCAAGGGCACATATATTTTATCCACATAGGTGGTGATAAGATTACCACATATCCTATTCATCAAGGGCATAATCATCCTGATCTCAGGTCTGAATTGGCTAATTGGGATGTTGCCATTGAAGTCTGAGAATACTTGATTCTAAAAATATAACTATCGACCAAATTTAACTTTTAAGTCAAATTAGGGAACCTATAGGTAAAAAAATGACTTTTTATGTCTATAGGGGGTGTAATATGAGTGTCATGGGATGTATTATATGTAAATTAATGTTATACTATCTTTGGTCATTAGTTTTCTTAGTCCTTTTAGTCATTTTGAGTCATTTTAGGGGTCAAAAGGTGCATTTAATGAGTTGTATAGGTTTATTGGGAAGTGTGAAGGTTAAAAAATATGATTTCATACCCCATGTGTCACTATAATCTTAATTAACTTACAAGACTAAATAATGGTAGGTTATGCAAAAGAAAAGGCAATTTTCTTGAAGAAAAAGAAGAGTTTAGCACTTGTATGGCCTCCTTGGGAAGTGTGCCACATGGAAAATGGTCAAAAAGTGCCTATTGTCATTACCCATGATTAATTACATTAATTTTTTATTTTATAGTGTCATTTTATACTCAAAACCATTCAACTCCCTTTTCATCTTTCTTGGCAAGCAGAAGTGACCATGTTTTTACTTGGTACAAACAGCTTAGGAAGCTTTAAGGAAAATGATTTTTAGAGATGATATTATACTAATATAAATTTATTTTCATAATAATAGTTATAGGTTTTATCAAACATTATTTATAAACCATCCTTTTCAAGTTGAATGTGTTTTGTTGCTTGCAAATGTGTGAAACTTGTAGGTTTTGCTTGATTCTAGGAAATTCCATATGAAAAAAATACTAAGGGTGATAAAAAATGATGTTATATTAATTATGTAATGTTACCCATGATTTTTTTCACTTTAAAAGTTGATTTTATGAGAAAATCACCTTAAATTTATAGACTAGTCCATTCTGTGTTGGAAGGTTTCCATTATTTTTTGAATTTTTATGCTTTGTGAATGGTCACAGAGGGTTGTGATAGTTTAATTTACACATTTTCAAGGTTTTATTGATTCCATTAACCTTTATAATTAATTATTAAAATAACATTCCATGATTTGGAAATCATAACCACACAAACAATCAATCTACCCTATGACTGCCATACACAGTCAACCAAGTAGAGTATGCAAAGTCCTGAAGCATGTTTATGGAGTTTTGGTAGAGATATTAAAGTTTTTATCACATAATCATGGAAAAATAAATCAAGTGAAGTTATATCATTGGAATTATGAAGACTATAATAACCAATCATCCCTACCTTTGCTAAGTATGCATCATGGAGTTACACCTACAGGTGCTATAAAGGAGGTTTTCAAAATTCTATAGAAGTGTGAAAATTGTTTTAAGATTTGAAATAATTGGATATTACATCTGAGCATCAAAAAAATATGGGATCAATGGGCATATAAGGTAGTCTCCTTGAAAACACTACCCATACTCCTTTTCATAGCTTGCATATGTGAGAATATGCACTTATAGGTGATGTTGCAAGAGGTTGAGAGATATCAATGGAAGAGTTAGACAAGTAAAGACCTCTCTTAGAGTCTTAGATTGTTTAAGAGACCATATTTACATGATTTAATCCTAATATGGATAAATAAAAGTGAAAATCATGCCCCAAAGGGTCAAATGATAGTATTCAAGGATCAATTCCCAAAAGTAGCAAAACAAAGATCCAAGTCATTTTGCCAAGGTCAAGAAATAGAGTTATATTGGTTTCTATGATATATAGATGCACTCACCTTAATTTTTTATATTAGGTAGAGGTACTATGCCTAGTTTAAAGAGAATATGACAAGTGGAAGATGGTCATTTAGAATCCTAAAAGTTGTCATTTACACACTAAACTCCAGTAGTGATGTCTATGGGACTCTAATTCAAAATGAACTTACACCCAAGATTGATGATTCTAGACTATACCCACATGAAGATGATTAAAAAATAATTAAAATGAGAATTAATGTTATATAGATCATCTAAAGGAGAATATCATCCAATTTTGATTCTTAGACCATTCTTAGTATGTACACTATAGAAATACGCACTTATTGCAAGGTAGGTTGACAGTGGCCCAAAATTGATGTTCAAGTGGTGTTCTAAGACCTTAAAGTTAAGTGAAAGTTTAATCATGTTTTTTTTAACTAAGGGGGTTCATGGAGAGTGTATTCACACCATAACTAATCTCAGTAGAAGCTCACACACACCTATAGGGGTTATTCAGGTAGAGTGTCTCGGTCCTCATAGAGAAAGCTCAGTTTGGTGAGCTCAAAGGATAATAAGGGGTTGAAATTGTAAATAAAACCCATTAAAACATTTATAAAATCCATAATTATATAAATTAACCCTTATCAATGCAATAAAAATTTACTGAGATCTCTTAAGACCCTAACCACATCTACAACCATTAGGGATGACTGTGTAGAAAACAGTGAACAAGTTTTTGATCCTTTTGAGGTTGGCACTACAAGTTGGGGTGAATGTATAGGATAAATAAGTGGATGATAAATAACACAAATTATTGTCTTGTATCATCCATTTTCAATACCTAAACATGCATAGCTACCCTTAGGCAGGATTTAAGAGACAACAAACATAGTCAAGGCATAAAACTAGTTAGACGAAGGGCAAGGTGTATGAGGTGTTCTAGAAATATTTTACATTGGAATGTGGTTGGAATGGATTAAAAAATGGAGAATTAACATATAATTAACCTGATAAAAGGATTCAGAGAAAAATAGACCCATTTTCAATGCATACATAGTCAAAACCAAAACACATTCCACCTTGAAGGAGCTAGTTTTGGATTTTAGGGGTTTTGAAAGGTCAAAACACTAAATCATCAGTTGAAAATTTGTAGGGGGAATAATTAAAACTTGAATAAAAACCTAAAATACCCATATATACTAAGAAAATAGGGGAAGTACCCCCTATTTTGTCGCAGATGGGAGTATTGCCCTAGAGTGCAAACTGTCAATATTTTGATGAGTGAGGTGTAAAATATAGACTAAGGGCTAAGGGAAATTAGTTGGAAGGTATAAGAAGCTAGAGTGAACCTATTAAAACTTTTAAAACAACTCATAGGTTTAGGGGACCATGTAAGATGGTCTATGTTTTTGAGTTTGTAGATAGAATTATTAAGTACATTTAAGGCCTAAAGGCCAAATGGAGGATTGCTTCCATTTGAAACCTTATAAGATAATTATAATAAATTTGGATATGCATATTAGATAATATTATAGGTTTTTGATCTTGTGAAATTCAAGGAATCTTAGTTTAATGGCCTAAACATCAAAAGTTGCAGGTAGGCCTATTGAACAAGGTGTAAGCCTAAAGGCAAAGGAGGGGTCACTCATAATTCTAGACTTAAGTGAGATTTAAAACCTATTTAAAAATGTGAATGGGGTCAAAAAAGAGGTGAAAAATCCATTTAAAGGCATATAAAACCAAAATAATCCATTTTTGGGATCCAAAAGCAACCCATGCATGCAAGAAATAAACAAATGAGCTCAATAAGTCATGTTGTGATACTCATATATTCTTGGAGGCTTTGCATGGGTGATAAGGGAGTTTAAAGATGTTATAAAGGTCTTTAAGTCCATGTTTTTGGAGGTTTTTTTTAGGTTGGATTAATGATTTTTATGAATGAAGCTTAAGAGGTTAAATAGGCCTAAAACCCTCCTAAACCCTTGCAAGTGATCAATTTTTGAAAATGGATTAAGAAATGAATTATAATGGCATAGTTTGGATATGAAACCTATTTTAACATGGAGAGGAATATCTTTGGCTCCCTCACATACTTCTAAGTTATACAAAACCTGTACAAACATGGCAAAAATAAGGTGTTTTTGACTTTTTTTGTGTTTTGTAGGTTCTAGGAGGAGTCTAAAGATGAAACCAACTTTGGGAGAAATATTAATAATTTTTAAAACTAAAAATATTAATTTAATTCCTAAGAGAAACTCCCAAGTTCCTAAATAATATCTCTCATCTTAGCTAGCCAAAACTGGCATATTGGAAAAGTTAGTGAGAAGTGTGAAAACTCTTAAGGGAAAGTGATTTTAAGAATGCCTGATGCCTCTAAATATATGGAGGGTCTTTAAAATTATAATTCACTCCCTCCAACATATTTTTATGAGAAATTGATGACAATTTTGAGGCCAAGTGTGTAGGGTGTATGGAAAAGTAGTTTTCTTGGTAGTAGATGATGATAGCTCCTTTCTAGGTGATTCTAGATGACAAATCATACAAAAAATGCATGGAGAGGCATGTATGATTTCATTAAATTTAATTCCAATCATAAAACCTGATCTCATTTATCTATAAGGCACTCAAATGGGGATAATCATGCAGGTAGTTTTCCTGAACTAAAATGAGGAGTTTCTTGTCACTTTTCATGATGTTTATGACTTGGATTGACACTTTTATATCCTAACCTTGCATGGTTCATCCCAAATCCTCTTCTCATGCAAAAATAACTGATTTTATTAGATCAAAAAGTGTCCTTATGACCTTTGGACTTCTCTCTCTCAAGCTCTATGAGAACTAACCATTTTGGCCATTATATTCTATGCTCCACCTGAGTATGGTGAAGCCCTACTCAAATTTATACATTTTGATTAATAATAATACTAATGTTTACCTCATCCATGACTATTCTTAGTGTGTTCATTTTAAATGTTTTATTTTTCTTAAGTGAAGACTATGGATTCCTTAGTATGTCATTTCATTATATCATCTATTTCTATTTGGAAAGCTTCTTTTTGAAGGGCATGTGAAGTTTTCTAGGAGATGTCAAGGATTGAGTGAGTTATTATATTCATTATTGACCTCATAGGCCTCTTGTCTAGTCCTCCTAGCTTTTCACATTCATCTATAACCTCACAATGTAACATTGATGTGAAAAGATGAAGATTGGAGAAGTGTATTTTCATTTTGTCCTTTGATTTGAACTGTAATATGCATATGGTTGGAAGTCATAAATTATTTTGGTGTATCACCTCCCTTAGGTTATTTTTATTTCAGTTATCTCTCTCCCTTTTCACCCCCAAAGTTAAGTATAGTTTCAATCCAAAGTGATACATCAAGGAAACTAGCCCTATCTATAGATTCACCCCATACTTAGGCTACCCACAAACCTAGAGGTGTTTCCATTATTTCACTTAGATGAGGATATATTTTCCATCTTCTCAAAGGGTGAAAATCCAAGTGACAACAATTTTTGGCATACCTAGTGGGACTCTTGGTCTAAGAGGTTGGAAGATTTTTGGTGTTGTCTTTCAACAATCAACCTTTAGAGGCCTCTATTCAAGCATCAATGGGGACTCTGAAGATATATCAGCTAGTCAAGCAGCCCAAGTTATCCCTTGATTATTGTTAGCAATGAATTTCTTTATTTTCTTGCTTTCAATGAAGTTTCATGGTTGACTTTGGTGTTGAGTTTTTCTCTATATAAGTTGGTGAAACATTCCAAGCTTATGCCATTCCTTATTAATATGAATAAGTCTTTGGAAAATATTGTCATGATCCTTACTAGCCTTAATATGAATTTCATCAGCTCCAATATGATCCTTGTTAGCCCATGTATGAAGTATATTAGTCCTACAATCATCCTTATCCATGTCTTTTTCCTAGTCAACCTAGCCACTCCTCAACACAACCTATTTCCACCTTCAAGAAGACACTCTTAAGCTATAAAAGGTATATGTTGGATCTTGATACTCAAACAGGATGTGTAATAGAGGTTCCTAATCATGTCATTCATAAGGTGAGAGAAGAATTATAGTTGGTCAAAAGAGTATGGGTACCTATTGAGAGAGCCAATTGGCAAAGGCTCACAAGTGAGATGCATGATGTGAGTGGCCTAGTTTTTTATTTAGAGGATAGGCTAAGGGTTCATGAAAGGAAACCTCACAAAACTTATCAGCCTTCACACCCACTTCCCTAAGTTTATTATCAGCAATATATGACCTCTACTCATGAGCCAAATCAAAGATATCAAAGTCATCCTTTTCCTAATCAGTTGGAGGAGAGAGTTGAAAAGATAAATCTTGAGTTTGAAGCTAATCTTAATAGGAAAATTAAGTTGGCTAATATGCATTTATAGAAGTCCATGCTATTATCCAATTAAGTGGATTTCAAACCCTCATTTACCTCTCATATTGCATCCCCACCACCTCAAAAAGAGACCTCTAATCCTAACATCCTAAGCTGGAGTAAGATAGTAGAGTCATGGGGAAAGAAAGAGAAGAAAAGTCTTGACAAAGAGTGTGAAGTCGAGAAGGATATTGATCCTATACAAACCCCTCCCACCCTTCTTGAAGAAAATATTTATAATCCTAACATCCAAAGTTGGAATAAGATAGTAGAGTCATATGGAAAGAAATAAGATAGAGGCATTATTAAGGAGTGTGAAGTTGAGAATGGAGTTGGTCTTTTTCAAGTCTCTCCTACCCTTCCTCATGAAGCTTTTTTTGTTCCATGTCAGCCCTCATGTATTCCCTATGCTCATGATGACTTATATGAACTTCAAGAGAAAATTTTCAAAGAAAACCTATCCAAACAAATTGAAGAGTTGGAGTCAAGGATGAAGTTACTAAGCCAAGGTGTGATGGAAGGTTTAAAACCTAAAGAAGATTATATGCCTAAACACACCCCATATAAACTTCCTCAAGAGAGTCCTCAAGATAGATTATATGTGAATGAAATGGTTGTCAAATAGAGGGAAGAAAATTAGGTTGTTTAGCCCAAAGCCTGCCTCCCCTTCTTCAAAAGCTTCCAAAAGAATTCCCAACTTTACATTCTCAATCTAATTTTGAGCGCTATGTTCTACCTCCACCAAATAGTTCCTTTTTTCCTCATCCCATTACCCTTTGCCTTGATTTAATTATGGTGTGGAATCCCCAAGAAGAGAAATTGGTTAAGGAAAATTTAGAAATCTTACATGAAGAAAATGCAATTCCTTGGCATCCTTATTGGGCTAGGTCACTAGATTTCAAGATGCCTAGTCTTGGCATCACTAAGAAGGAGATTAAATATGTTGTATCCCTTGAAAAACAAGATCAGATTGTGACAACTGAGGTACATTTTGAAAATCCTCAAGAGGTGTTAAGTGATGAATAATAGGTGAGCTCTTGTGTTACATCTCCTTGTTTAATTGATGGTGAAGCATAAATTCCTTATGTTGAGGAAGAAATCTTGGAAAAGGCCCTATTGAAATATAAACAAGAAGATGAGGGAGTATTTACTATTTTTACCCTTCATGATGCTGACCAAAGTAAAGATGATGATTTGTGGCAAAGATTTGAGGACACTTGTAAAGAGGTTGAATCTTAAGCGGTCTACAACTCCTTTAGGACTAGTTACAAGTGATGGTAAGAATGATGACATTGTCCAACATGTCATAAGTGAGCAAGAAAAAAGTCCAAATCAACCTTTTGAGGTAAAGATGAACCTCTATTGGCCTCAACTTTTCAAAGAACAAGAGAACATTCCTTTTGAGACCATGCTTGCAAATAAAATGAAAATTGATCATGAGAAAGAGCGTGGGTAGTAACATGAAGTATGTAAATAAGGTCAAGAGGAAAATGGATACATTGGAGACCTATTTTAAGATGATATAATTGAGAACAATTCAATTGAAGGGCCAAGGAATAAGTCTTGTCTATCAAGTGTTCAATCTAAAGAGAAACATGCTTGGTACCCTTATCCATCTCATGAAAAAAGATAATCAAGAAACTTTCCTTTTGATCTTGGAAAGGGAGGTATGATTTGTTTTTAGTTGTATATAATATTTGTTTCAGATTCCCCTTAGTTTTTTGAGCACATGTGTGTGTGTGTGTGTGTCTTGTTAGTTTTCTTTATTTATTTTGTTTGTGTCCTTTGCTTTGTGTGTTTGAGGTAGTCATTAGTTAATTTTTATTGGTCAATGGTCAAAGGTTTCCTTATTCTTCTCAATCTTAAGATGACTCCCTAATCCCAATGGACATATAAGGCTACTGGTTTAGTTAGTATAGCAGGTGTACTACCCCTATGAGTCACTAATTTATTGACCAAATTTGACTTTTAAGTCAAATTGGGGAACGTATAGGTAGAATATTGAATTTATAGGTCTATGGGGGGGGGGTGTAATATGAGTTTCATGGGATGTATTATATGTAAATTAATGTTAATTGATGTTATAGTATCCTTGGTCATTAGTTTTCTTAGTCTTTTGTCATTTTGAGTCATTTTACAGGTTAAAAAGGTACATTTAATGAGTTGTATAGGTTTTTGGGAAGTGTGAAGGTTAAAAAATATGATTTCATGCCCCATTTTCCCCTATAAGTCTTAATAAAATGACAAGAATGAAAGATGGTAGGTTATGTAGAAGAAAAAGTAGTTTTCTTGAAGGAAAAGAAGAGTTTGACACTTCTACAACCTCCTTGGGAAGTGTGCCACATGGGAAATAGTCAATTAGTAACTATTCATATTACCTACGCTAAATTACACACTTTTTTTAATTTTTAAGTGTCATTTCTTTCTCAAAATCGTTCAACTCCCTTTTCACCTTTCTTGGCAAGTAGAAGTGGCCTTTATGTTTTCAATTGGTACGAACAACTCAAGAAGTTTAAGGGAAAATGATTTTGGGAGATGATATTATATTTAGATAAATTAATTTTCATAAAAATATTTAAAATATTTGTTAACCATGCTTTATGAATCATCCTTTGCAATTTGATTATGTTTTTTTGTTCGCAAATCTATGCACCCTACAGGTTTTGCTTCATTTTGGGAAGTTTAGTATGAAACAGATGCTGAAGGTGATTAAATATGATTTTAAATTATTTATATAATTTTATACATTATTTTTTTCACTTTTCAAGTTGATTTTATGAGCAAATCACCTCAATTATGCAGACTAGTCCATTCTATGTTGTTGACAAGTTTCCATTATTTATTGAATTCATGTACTTTGTGAATGGTCACAAAGAGTTTTGATAGTGTTAGTTATAATTTTTAAAGTTTTTATTTATTACATTCAAATTTTTACTTCATTATTAAAAGCACACTCCATTATTTGGTAATCATAGCCACACAAATAGTCAATCTACCCTATGACTGCCATACAGAGTCAGCCAAGTAGAGTATGCAAAGTCCTGAAGCATATTTATAGAGTTGTGGTAGAGGTATTAAAGTGTTTATAACATCTTCATGGAAAAATAAATCAAGTGAAGATATTTCATTGGCATTATGGAGACTATAATAAATAATCATCCCTACTTTTGCTAATCCTGCATCATGGAGTTACACCTACAGGTGATATAAAGGAGGTTTTAAACTTTATAGGGAAGTGTGAAACTTATTTTAAGATTTTAAATAATTGGATATTAAATTTTAGAATAAAAAAAATTGGATCAATTTTCATATAAGTTAGTCTCCTTGAAAACACTGCCCATACTCCTTTTCATAGCTTGCATATGTGAGAATAAGCACTTACCGATGATGCTATATGAGGTTGAGAGCTCTCAGTAGAAGAGTTGGTCAAGTAAAGACCTAAATTTGAGTATTAGAGTGTTTAATAGACCTTATTTACATGATTTTATCCTTAAATGGATAAATACAAGTGAAAATCATGCCCTAAAGGGTCAAATGATAGTGTTCAGGGATCAATTCCCAAAAGTAGCAAAATAAAGATCTAAGTCATTTTGCCAAGGTCAATAAATAAAGTTATATTGGTTTCTATGATATGTATATGCACTAACCTTGAAACATATTCTAGGTAGAGGTAATATCCCAAGTTTGGAGTGAATATGACAAGTGGAAGATGGTCATTTGGAATCTAAAGTTTGCCATTTAGACTCTAAACTCCAACAATGATGTCTATATGACTCTAATTCAAAATGACCTTACACCCAAGATTGATGATTATAAACTATACCCACATTAATATGATTAAAAAATGATTAAAATGAGAATTAATTTTATAAATATCATTTAAAGGAGGATATGAATCATGTTTTGATTCTTAGACCTTTCTCAGTTCGTACACTATGTAAATAGGCACCTATAACAAGGTCGGTTGACAGTGGCCCAAATTTGATGTTAAAATGATGTTATATGACCTTCACGTTAATTTAAAGTTAAATAATGTTTTTTTTTACCTAAGGTGGTTTATGGAGAGTGTATTCACACCACAACTAAGCTTAATAGAAGATCACACACACTTACATGGGTTATTCAGGCAGAGTGTCTCAGTCCTCACAGTGAAAGCTTAGTTTGGTGATCTCAAAGGATAATAAAGGGTTTAAATTATGGATAAAACCCATTGAAACATTTATAAAATATATTATGATATAAGTTAACCCTTTTAAATGCAATACAAACTTACTAAGACCTTTTAAGACCCTAACACACATCTACAACCATTAGGGATGACTGTGTCACAGATAGTGAACAAGTTTTTGATCCTTTTGAGGTTATTAATAAAATTTGGGGTGAATGAATAGTATAAATAATAGGATTATAAATAAAAAATATGAGGATATTATATCCATTTTCAATACCTAAACATGCATAGCTACCTTTAGGTAGGGTCTAAGAGACAACAAACATAGTCAAGGCACAAAACTAGTCAGACAAAGGGCAAGGTGTATGAGGTGTTATAAAAAGAGTTTAAATTTGAATGGATTAAAAAATGGATCATTAACATATAATTAACCTCATAAAATTATGTAGAGGAAAATATAACCCTTTTCAAAGCATACATAGTCAAAACCAAAACACAGTCTACCTTGGAGGAGCTAGTTTTGGATTTTAGGGGATTTGAAAGGTAAAAACACCAAATTAGGGGTTGAAAATTTGTGGAGGGAATAATAAAAACTTTAATAAATACCTAAAATACCCATATATATTGATAAAATAGGGGAATTACCCCCTATTTTGTCTTAGATATGGGGTACTTCAATAGAGTGCAAACTGTCAAAATTTTGGTGAGTGAGGTGTAAAAGATAGACTAAGGGATAAGGGAACCTATTTATACGGTATGAGAAGATAATTAACCTATTAAAACATATAAAACACATCATAGGATTAGGGAACCATGTATTATGGTCTAGATGTCTGAGTTTGCAAGTAGACTTGTTAAGCACAATTAAGGCCTTGAGGCCAAATGGAGGGTTGCTTCGACTTGCAACATTAGAAGTGAATTATAATACATTTGGATATGTATATGAGATAATATTATAGGTTTTTTATATTTTTAAATTCAATTAATCTTATTTGGATGGCCTAAACATCAAAAGTTCCAAGTAGGCCTATTAAACAAGGTGCAATCCTAAAGCCAAATGAAGGGTCACTCATAATTGTAGACTTAAGTGAGATTTAAAAATTGTTGAAACATGTCCATGGGGTTGAATAAGAGGTGATAAATCCATTGGAAATAAAATAAAATAAATATAAGCCATTTCTGGGGTCCAAAATCAACTCAAGCATGCAAGAAACAATAAAATAGGCTTGATAGGTCAAGTTATGATACTCATATCTTCTTGGAGGATTTGCATGGGTGCCAAAGGATTTTAAGGATATTAGTGGTGGTATTAAAGGCCATGTTTTTAGAATTTTTTTTCAACTTGGATGTCTGGTTTTTATGAATAAAGATTAATAGGTCAAATAGGCCTAAAACCGTCCTAAACCCTTGCAAGTGACTAGTTTGTAAAAATGGAGTTAGAAATAAATTCTAACAGTATAGTTTGTATATTAAACCTATTTTAACTTGGAAATGACTCTCTCAGGATCCCTCACATGATTTTTAGCTATATAAACTTGTATGGACATGGAATAAATAGGGTATTTTCAAATATTTTTTGTGTTTGACAGGTTTTAGGAGTCTAAAGATGAAACAAACTTTGGGAAAAATATTAAGACTTTTTATAACCCCATATATTTATTTTATTCCTTATAACAAATCCTAAGTGCCTTAATAAGATATCTCATCTCAGCCAATCAAAACTGGCATATTGGACAAGTTAGTGAGAAGTGTGAAAACTCTAAGGGAAAGTGATTTTAAGAATGCCTAATGCCTATAAGGACATGAAGGGAATTGAAAATTTTAATACACTCCCTCACATGGATTTTAATGAGAAATTGATGCCAATTTTGAGGCCAAGTGTGAAGGGTACATGGAAGAGCAATTTTCTTGAAAGCATATGATGATTGCTCCTTTCCAGGTGATTCCAAATGACCAAGCATACAACCAATGCATGGAGAGGCATGTATTATGTCCTTAAAATTAATTACAATCATCAGACCTGGTCCCAATAAGTTATAAGGCATTCAAATAAGGATAATCATGTAGGTGGTTTTCTTGAGCCAGAATGAAGAGTTTCTTGCCACTTTTCATGATGTTTATGACTTGGATTAACACTTGTAGCTCCTAAACTTGCATGTTTCATCCTATATCCTATTTTCATGCAAAAATAATTTATTTTATCATCTTTACAAGAGTCCTTGTGACCCTTGGACTTCTCTCTTCTCTTCTCTCTCTCAAGTTCTATAAGAACTAGCCTTTTTGGCCATTGTATCCTATGCTCCACCTAAGTATGGTGAAGCCCTAATAAAATGTATACCTTTTGATCAATAATATTACTAATTTTTACCTCCTCAATTAATATTATTTGTGTGTTCATTTGGAATGTTTGATTTTTCATAAGTGAAGGCTATGGATTCCTTAGCATGTTATTCCATTCTATCATCTATTTGTAGTTAGAAAGCTTCTTTTTGTAGGGCATGTGGAGTGTTCTAGGAGATGTCAAGGATTGAGTGAGTTAGTATATTTATTAGTGCCCTCATAGGCATATTTTCTAGTCTTCCTAGATTTTTATATTCATCCATAACCTCACAATGTAACATTGATGTGAAAAGATGAAGATTCGAGAAGTGTATTTTCATTTTGTCCCTTTGATTTCAAGTGTAATATGCATATGGTTAGAAGTAATCAATTATTTTGGTGTATCACCTCCATTAGGTTAGTTTAATTTTAGTTATCTCTCTCCCTTTTCACCCCCCAATGTTAAGTGTAATTGAAATCCAAAGTGGTACATAAAGGGAGCTATCCCTATCTAAAGATTCACCTCATCCTTAGGCTATCCACAAGCCTAGATGTGTTTCCATTATGCCATTTAGATTAGGAGAGATTTATCATATCCTTAAAGGGTGAAAATATAAGTGAAAAAAATAGCCATGGGGTAAGGATGGTCTTTAGGTCATTTTCCTTAGCCTAATTGTTTATGGTGGTCATGTCTATTTGGGGCTTAGGTAGTTTATAATAATTCTCAAAAGATATGGCCAAGACACAAGCTATAATTTTTCAAGTGTGATCATCGATTAACATTATCAATTTTTTAAACTTTAAAAATAAGAGAGAGGACATCAATACAATGCATTATCTTAGGCTTGGCCACTACAAAGTGTAATCTTGTCATCTGAATAGCCACTATGTCAGAATATCTCCTTCTCATAGATAGGTTCTTCTCTTCTTCCCTTATGATGGTTGGTTACTCCTTGATGGTAAATAATATCTTGGATTAGTTTTTGTTCCCTATGTTTAGGGTGGTGGCATCAAATTATGTATCTTTAAAGGCTCTCCCCTCATCATCTGAAGTTAGATATAGCTCTAAATCTTCCCTAGAAGTGCCTTTTTAAGCTTCCATGGTCTAAATTAGGTCAAATTAATCACTAGTAGACAAATATTCAACTCTATATTAATTGATTTAGCTCAGATGATAATTCACTCTTCTAGGTTTGATTGTACTCAATACAAGGTCAAATTAGAGATTTAACATGAGCTAGGGATTTTTTGCAAGTCTTATCAGAGATTTAATGGTGGCATCTTATTCAAACTTAAGTGAATTTGTGTTATAGATTTGAATTAGATCCTTGTATTTATACATTTGCCTTTATAAACTCACAAGATCTTTAGATTTCTCATTTTTTATTTATGTGGTTCTATTGTGGTGTATTTATGGGATTTTTGTAGCACTTCACTCATTAATTTTCATTTCTTTTTGAAAATCTTGATTTAATCTCACACTGTTCAATTATGTTACATGAACCAATGTGGCTCATTGATCTTGATCCATGAGATCAAATGTTATTGGTCCAAGCTTGTTGAAATGCCCATGTTGAATGGATATCATAAAATTAATGTCTGCACACCCATTATTTAATGTTTGCATGAACATCTTTGATGTCTGTGTAACTGTCAAATTTAAGATAGTCCTCGTGACTCTTTGCTAAGCTTAATTTTGACGTCCACGTTCTCATCATTTTATGTTTTCATGAATCTATTTGACATCTGTATGACTTCCAAATTTAATATTTCCCTCAGGACTTTGTTAGGCTTAATTTTAACATTCATGCACCCATCATTTAATGCACTCATTAACATCTTTGACATATGTATGAATGTCAAATTTAAGATAGCCTTTGGGACTTTTGGAGCTTGCTAAATTTTCAACATGAACTATGAACTATTGGATTAACTTTATCTAAGTAAACATGGATCATTAATCCTATAGACAAGTATGAAAGTTAGGCTCGACAATATATATAAATAACTTGGATAAAATACTTAAGCTAAGTTTTAAACCTCATATACAGGACCCTTACGAATGATAAAAGTCATAACATATGGTCTTAGCCTAAAGTTTTAATTCATATTAATAAATACAAATAAATAATTAGGCTAAAGCTAATTTGGAAACATATTAAAGTAGACACTACAAAATAAAAAAGACATAGCATAAAGGCATAGCCTAAGGTTATTATCATATTAATAAATATGATAAACCTTAGGGTGAAGCTTTAGGCTAAACCTTATAACAAAGGGACCATAGATTTACTTAGGCCAAGCTAGGATAGAAGGGAACAAAGAGGTCACAAGACATAAAAAATACCAAGCATAAGATTTCTAGCCTATGGTCTAGTCGTGTTGATAAATATAACTAGGCCTTAGGATAAAAATTAAACTAAGTCTATGCTGTGATAATTGTTCCTAAAAAAAATTTCCCATCAAATTTGAATTCAATCCACTAGGCCTAAGCTAGGGTAATTAGAGTTAGGGTTTTAGGAATCTTAAACATGGATTTAATTTGTTTCCAATAGACCAAAGGCTAGTAAAAGACTAAATCATTCATTAAATCATAAAACCTTGATATTGCTTGTTCCAAATGGACTCCATTAGAGTTTTGAATTGAAACATAAATATCAAATGTTAGAAAATTTAGGTAATATTAAATCAAAATAATAAACAAACATTCTAACCGGATTAGGTGTAGATGATCTTCAAATAAAAATAAAGTGTAATCATGCCAATGATACTCTGATCAAATGAATTTTCAAATTTAGAGTACAATTTGCACTATTTAACACAAGGGTCACCATTTTTTAGAAATGGGGGTGTGCTAACCTCAAAATTTGGTTTTTCCTTTGTTAATTTGAAAATTTAAATTTCAACTATCACTGGTCAATGCAAAAATTGTAGACACATGTCTTCATCTCATGCCTCCTTGAAACTAGATCAAATATGCTCCATTAATCTCCTTATGAGTCTCTTGGCTTTAACTCTTCAACACTGACCATTGATCCTTGATATAGGATTCCATGATTAAGATACCTGGAAGACTCACATGCCTTCTATGAACACTACTATTAGTCTCTACTCTTATTCCACTTGCCAATCCCATGTGCCTTCTAAGCATATTGACTATTTGACTTAATTTTCACCATCAATATCCATCTATATGATCACCTACATGCCATTGATTTGCTATCAATTCACCATGTTTATGACACATGTCACTATCACATGCAATCTCAAAAACCTTTGACATATTTGCTTTGGTACTCATCATTAGATCATATCTACATGATTGAATGCTCACTATTAGATCTATCTTGACTAGTTGAACCCAAACTTCAATGCAGTTAAACTTGATAGTGTCTGACACATCATAGTCTATAAGAGCAACTTTGGATGTTTATAACTTGAGCTAGGAAACACTTCAAGACTCCTAATCTTTAGGGTACCTTCTTGGCACTATAGACAACATTACCATGAAAACCTTTGACCAATGTTAACTTTATGAATGCTTACAATAAATGAATAATATTTCTAGGTCATTGATATCTTCATGACATGTAACAATGTTCTGGATTCTCTTCAGCTAGAGGATGCTTATTTCTCTTTCTAAATGATCAAATGGATACACCAAAACTTCACCAAGACATCTAAAGATGCCTCACAACCTCTTATTTATCCTATAAAACCTTCACATATGCCATATACTCTCCAAGATATCAAACACAACTTATTTATCATTAATGCAATAGTACTTCATGGTCTCTTTGATATTAATGACAATCAAAGACATCGATGGCCATGATCAACACATAATAATGAGTTTTCTATCATATCCAAATGTCTCTTAAGAGACTAAAAGTTTGTCTATGGGAGGAGTATTTTGGGTCTCATTATCTAAAATTAAAAACCATCTATCTCGATGCATGTAGGTGGTCATTTTAATGTTATAATGACCATCCTCTACTCTCCATCAGGATCTAGGACAAAAATTTGTAGTTGGTTAAGAGAAGCTTCTCATCCTTGAGTGGGAAAATTGAGTGAACTTATGCCATGTATTGAAGGGATAACTATGATGGGTAAATGTTATCCATTAGATAATATATTTGCATGGGTGAGTCCTCTTAACATCCACCCAAGGATTTTATGGCACTTGGGATGAGTGAGACATGATGGAAAGTTTTATCTCATAGCTAAATATCTCTTAAGAGATAAAAAGTTAGTATATGGGAGACATATATTGTGACTCATCAGCCCAATAAATAAACCATCTATGAAGACACATCTAGATGGGAGTTTTAATGATGGATTTTCCACCCTCCATTATTTGTTAGGACCTAGGACCAAAAGTTACATTTGGCCAAATGCATCCCTTAAGAAAATCTTTGCATCCGTAAGTGTGAAAAATAAATGAAATTTTACCATACATTATAGGAGAACCCTGAGAGGTGGAGAGGATATGTTAGCCTTATAGTTGTATACATGAGTCCTATTAACATCCACTAGATTATTTTTTGGCACTTGATCCTAGTAAAACTTAACAATGAGTTTTATATCATAACTAAATATATCTCAAGAGACCAAAAGTTGGTCTATGGGAGACATATATTGTGATTCATTATCCCAATCGATAAAATACTTATGTAGATGCATCTAGATGGGAATTTTAATGTTATAATGACCACCCTCCACTCTTTATCAGGCCCTAGGACCAAAATTTATAATTGGCCATATGCATCCCTTAAGAAAAGCTTCTCATCTATGAGTGGGAAAACTAGGTGAAATTTTGTCATGCATTACAATAGAATTGTGATGGGTAAAGATGCATTGTTAGCTCTTATAGTTACATAGGTGATTTATATTTACATCCATAAAAGGATTTTATGTAACTTAGGATGAGCAAGACATGACTATAATTTTTCTCTTGCAACCAAATTTCTCTTAAAAAACTAAAATTTGGTGTGTGGGAGGCATATCTTGCGACTCATCAGCCCAATTGACAAACGATCTATGAAAATGAATATATATGGGAATTTTAAGCCTATAATTACCACTTTACACTCTATATTATGCCCAAAAATAAAAATTTGTAATTGGCTGGATACATCCCTTAAGAGAAGCTACTTATCCCTGAGTGGGAAAACTAGGTGAATTTATGTCATGCATTATAGTATAATTATTGAGGGGAAAATATGAGTAATTATATCCTATAGTTTCATAGATGAGTCCTCTTAACATTCCTCATATGATTTCATGGTACTCAAGATGAGTGAGACATGAAGGTGAGTTTTATTTTACAACCAAATTTCTCTTTAGAGACTAAAAGTTGGTATGTGGGAGGCATATCTTGTGACTCATTATAATATCATGAACCATATATAAATACATGTCAAGATGAGTGTTTTAATGATATAATGTCTACCCTCTAATCTTTTTCAAGTCCTGGGACTAAAATTTGTAGTTGGCTGAACACATTCCATAAGAGAATTTTCTTATTATCGAGTGAGAAAATGATTGAACTTATGCCATGCATTGCAGGAGAACCATGATGGGTAGAGAGGATATATCTGATATAATGGTTTCATGGGTGAGTCCTCTTAACATCTCCTAATTAATTCCATGGAATTTGGGATGAGTGAGACATAGTGGTGAGTTTTCTCTTGTAGTTAAATGTCTCTTAAGAGGCCAAAAGTTAGTTTGTAAGAGGTGTATCTTATGACTCATCAGCCTAATAAATAAACCATTTATGAAAAAATGTGTATATGATAATTTTAATTATATAATGGATACCATATTCTCTCTATCAGGCCCTAGGAATACATGTTATAGTTTGTCAGAGGAATCCTTTAAGAGAAGCTTCTCATCATTGAATGGAAAAACTACGTGAACTTCTACCATGTGTTATAGGAGAAATGTGAGGGGTAGGTATGAGATTTCAGATCATATAGTTTTATGAGGGAGTAATATTATCACTTTTTATAATATTTTTTTCCAATTGGGATGAGTGAGAAATGACATCAAGTTTTCTCTCACAGTTAAATGTCTCTTAAGAGACTAAAAGTTGGTTTGTAGGAGGTATATCTTTTGACTTGCTATCCCAATAGATGAACCATCTTCACTGATGCATCTAAATGGTCATATAAATTATTATATTTTAACCCTCCACTTTATTAGGCCTTGATGTAAAAATTTATATTCATTTTGAGGCATCCCTTAAGAGAAGATTTTTGTCCCTAAGCGAGAAAATTGAGCAAACTTCTATTGTGTATTTCAAGAGAACTATGAGGGGTAGATATGAGACATTAGTGATTAAAATTTCATATACAATTCCTCTTATCACCCCTATATTATTTCTTACCATTTGAGACTAGTGAAACATTTCACTAAGTTTACTCTTGCAACTAAATGTCTCTTAAGAGATCAAAAATTGGTCAGTGAGAGGTGTATCTTTTGATTCACTAGCCTAATTGATGAACCATAATTTCAAACACATCTATATAGGATTATAAACTAAATAATGGTGAACTTATACTCTAATTGATGCCCTAATAATTAAAATTTTAATTGTTTGGAGACATATCTTAACAGAAGTTTCTTGTCCCTAAGTGGGAAATAGATTGAACTACTATTGCACATTGCAAGAGAATCGTGAGGGATAGAGACAAGTCATCAATTCCAAAATTTGTACATACAAGTTATATTATCACCCCATAGATGATTATATGCCACTCTATATGAGTGAGATATGGAAACAATTTTTCTATTGTAGCCAAATGTCTTTGAAGAGACCAAAATTTAGTTAGTGGGAGAAATATCTTGTAACTCGCCAGCTTAATTGATGAACTATCTTCACTGACACATATGAATGGCATATAAAAACTAGAATGGTCACCTTTCACTCTTTATTAGACCCCATGAATTAAATTTTTAGTCATTTTGAGGCATCCCTTAAGATAAGCTTCTCGTCCCTGAGTGGAAAAATAGACTAAACTTCTACCACATGTTATCAAAGAACCATGAGGGGAAGAGAGAGACGTAACTACCAAAAATTATATGATAAATTTATATTTTCACCTATATAATATTTAATACCACTTAGGATGAGCGAGAAATGATAACAATTTTTATCTCATAGAGAAATGTCTTTTAAGAGACCAAAATTTAGTCAGTGGGAGGTGTATCTTTTGACTCGCTAGCCTAATCAATGAACTATCTTTGCCAATACATATAAATGGGTATATAATCATTAGAATGGTTAACCTATACTCTATATCAATACATAAGGTTGAAATTTACAATCATTTGGAGGCATCCTTGAGGAGAGGCTTCTTGTCCCTGAGTGGGAAAACTAAGCGAACTTTCACATCACATTGTAGGAAAATTGTGAGGGGTAGAGATGAGACATTAGATCCTATAGTTACATGGAAGATTTATATTTTTTTCTTCAAAGAGGATTTAATTCCAACTATGATGAGTGAGACATGACACAAATTTTTCTCTCGTAAACAAAAATATCTTAAGAGACCAAAAGTTTGTATGTAGGAGGCATAGCTTTTGACTCACTAGCCCAATCGATGAACCATCATTGCTAATGGATCTAGATGGAAATATAAACATTGGAATGGTCACTCTATACTCTCCATTTATTCCTAGGAATAAAATTTTTAGTCATTTTGAGGCATCTTTTAAGAGAAGCTTCTTATCCTTAAGTGGGAAAATAGACCAAACTTTCACCACATGTTACGAGAGAACTGTGAGGGGTAGATACAAGTCATCAAAGCCAAAAAATAAATGGTCAAGTGATATTATCACCATATGGAGGATTATATTCCATTTAGGATTAATGAGACATGATTATGATTTTAATCTCACAATCAAATCTCTTAAGAGGCCAAAAGTTGGTCAATGGGAGGTGTATCTTTTGACTCGTTAGGCCAATAAATAAACTATCTTTATTAATGCATCTAGATGGACATATAAATTCTATAATGGTAAAAATATAATATTCCTCTAGACTTGATGTTGAAATTTTATATTGTTTGGAGGCATCTTTGAAGAAAAGCTTCTTGTCCCTAAGTGATAAAATGGACCAAACTTCTACCATATGTTGTAGGATAACCGTGAGGGGTAGAGATGAGTCATCAGCACCTAAAGTTACATGGGAGAGTCCTTTAAACACTCCTTAGATGATTCCATGCCACTTTCATTGAGAGAGACATGGAAACAAGCATTAACTCAGATCCAAATATCTCTTAAGAGACTAAAAGTTGGTCAATGGGAGGCATGTTTTTTGAATCACTAGACCAATCGATGAACCACCTTCATCAACATGTTTAGATGGGCATACAAATTCTGTAATGGTCACCATCCAATCTATATTAGTCCTGAAGATTTATAATCATTTTGAGGCATCCCTAAAAATAAGCTTCTCATCTTTAAATGGGAAAATAGATAGAACTTCCACCATGCATTATAAGAGAACCATGACGGGTAGAGATGAGTTTTCAGTGCCTATAGTTGCATAGGAGAGCCATATAAGAACCCCATAGAGTATTTTTTTCCACTTAGAATGAGTGAGACATGGAAACATAGTTTTATCTTGTAGCTAAAATAAACCAAAATTTGGTCAGTGGGATGTGTATCTTTTGAATTACTAACCCAATCGATGAACTATCTTTGTCAACACATCTCAATGGATAGCGATGAACCTTCAAATCCTATACTTATATAGGCAATTCCTCTCATCCTCCCATAGGATTATCTACCACTTGGGATGAAGAAGAAAAGTATATACTTAACATGTGTTATTTTTTAGGCTTCTCTCTATTTCAAAAAGATGATATTCTCCACTCATGGCACCAACCACATGAAGGTGGAAACTCATCTAGTACCACTAATATACATTAAAATTATTAGTAAAAATTAAAACAAGAATTAACATATTGATAATAAAATTCAAAATTAAAATTTAATAAATAAATTAACTTTAGTAATTTAAAATGAGAGATGCATTGAATACTAACCTTACCAAATTAATCAAATGTTCTTTCAAGAATAGCTCTACTTTGAAGTGTTTCAAGAATTACTTCATGTTTAGATTCACTAACTTTACACAAAATTTTGTTGTGAGTGTTTTCAAAATATTTGATCATTTGAATATTTGTAGTTATAACCAAATTTGAATAATGAAGCACCACCCTATATGTTTCAAAGTCCACATAGCCATTATTTTATTTTTTTGTTAATGTATCTATGAATCCAAGATTCTATAACCACCATAGATCTAGTGGGATAAACTAGGTCCTCTCTATTCGTGATAGTTATGGTTAATTTCTTTTTTGCCTCTACACAATGACACAAGTAGTAGTATATTCCCTCATCATTGTCCTCAAGTGAAATTAATTAAAAAATGTGCCTTACATTTAAAGTATAATAAAATTTTAAGGACATGTAAGAAAAAATAAGGTATCAATAATATAACTAAGGCTACATTTAAATTATAAATAAATTATACCTGGTTGCATAAGATCTGAGATGCGGTTAAAGATAACCAATAATGTAATCTCATGGTCCCCTAGTGGTTGGAATTCATCTCTAGCATCCATAGGTGTTATGGGTGTACAATGTCATTCATCAACCTATTATTTTGACTCACATTCATTTCAATTAAATTCCACACAACTTGAACAAAAACATGCCATATCTCTAGTATAAATAGTCCATGAACTAGAATTTGAGATTCAAATGAAGTGGAAAATTCTCGATCTAGATATTGTATTATAATATTCAAAAATTATCTTTTCTTCTTCCTATATTAACCAAAATAATCTTTACAGATGAGAATATTTATTTGATCCATGAGAAAAAAAGTCATTACACCAAGTCACAATACTTGTAACATTGATCAAATTAGCACCATTATTGTGTTTTCCCTGCTCTTTTTTAAGGTTTTTTTTTACACATGCATCTACACCATCATGTTCCTCTTTTCCATGCCCAGTCTCAAATAAACTCTAAAAATGTTGAACCCATTTTTTCTTATTTATCCTTCTTAACCAATAAAACATTTAAAATTTCTTAAACTATTTTGCATAATTATCTCACTAAATGTAGTGTGTATTGAACATGATTTATATTACATTCATATTTATATAAAATATCTCAAAATAACCTTGGAAAAAGTCTAGAGAATGTGATCTATTATTATTTAATTAAAAGTGGTGCTCCAAAATATTTATGTTGTCCTCTTTGCTATCAAGTGCATGTTTGACTATAATATGCAAAAAAAAAATATCTTGAATTGAATTATAGTATTATAATTGAACCTAGTTATGTGGTTTTAGTGTGTAGTTCTAAAGTAATTACATAACTAAATTAATGGTCCCAACTAAGAAGTTGTCTTTACAGAACTTGAATTGATTATCTAACCATTTTTCCTTGTGTGTGTGTCTTGCATATTGGCAAAAAATATTATTCTCAAATCCAAACATGAAATTAGATACAAATAA
The DNA here is from genome assembly GCA_037957365.1 of Torreya grandis. Lineage (NCBI taxonomy): Eukaryota > Viridiplantae > Streptophyta > Pinopsida > Cupressales > Taxaceae > Torreya > Torreya grandis. The sequence goes on along the minus strand of JARHVA010004666.1, from coordinate 478,537 downwards.
TTTGGTCATAACCAAATCACATCTTAATTACTCTTTTCCATATTTTAATATGTATTTTAAAGATTTATACATCTTAACATAATCTAATTACTTTCCAATTCATGTGAAATTTATTCATATATACAACTGGTCAAATTTGATAAACGACTACAAGTGTTACATATTCTATCTAAACATTACTTGGAGAAAAAATCTATCTCTTAGGTATTTGACAAAAAATACTTGGGATTAACTCTCTTAACACTTTAGGTGGGGAAACCACCATAAATTCTTGTATAATATTGTCAGTATGTAAATTATAATGTATATGATGAAAAATATCAAAATTCATAGTAAATTCAACATGGATCCTACAACAACATATGGTGTGTGTTTTATTGATTTTAATTTAGAAATGGTTTCACGTCTCAAATGAAATTTGGCTAATTATCAATTGCCCATAATTTTTTTAATATTTTTTTTATAAAATTCTATCTAGGTCATGTCTAAGAAATGTTTTACATGTGACTCATGGTTTTTTAAAACTTTTCTTATTTTAAAATGTTTTAAATTAGAGTATACCCTTGTGTTGTGCCAAAAAATTTCAATCAAATATCTTGTTCCTTCAACCAAAAACTTATCTTCTCATGGGAGTTTACCAATAAATGCCTAACAATCTTGAGTAAAAGGTCATCAAGCCTTACTCTTATTTTTATGGCATTTATTAGAGTTTTCCTATTCAAGTTCAGAGATGTCTTGTTTGACTAAGAAATTGAGCTCTAGATGCTGACTTACTCACTATAGATTTTGTTACTCCACATCTTGCCATATTACTATCTTTTTTGAGTTCTATTGCCTATTGCCTATTGTATTAAATGCATTAAATATATTCTATACTATTTCATTCTTTCATCCATATACATTGATTTTATTAAACCTAAATTATGCATCATAGGGTGCATTATTTTTATTTTAATTAATTGAACATATTATTTACATCATTTTAAATTAATTTTCTTTTCAAATGAATAGTCCATACACGTTGATCATGACGTTGGACTTGTCTTTTTCTAACAATTTATTTTTCATATGTTCTATTATTTTATCATCTACTTCAACCATATATACATTGGTGTTCATTGAATTATCCTTGGAGGTGTCAGTCTAAGATCTATATTTTGTATTAAATTGTATGGTATTACCACTTTAATCATATAAGGGATATTAGAGTGTTGTATAGGTATATTATACCCTAGAGGTGAAGTGAATTCCTCTTTAATAGGAGATAGATGAATTGGGGTCAATAAGTGATGTTGCTTTTAATGTTCAAAAAATTAATTATGGATGGATGTTTCATTAGATTATGTTTCTCCATGTGTTCCATCACTCAATGCAAATTCATTAGTTACTTGTTCAACATTTTAAATTTCATCATGAAAAAAGGATTGATTAAGTTATTTTCTCTAATTTGAAGACACATCTAAATTAAATTCCATGGCATTGGGCATGTTATTTTCATTTGAAATATTACTTGGTTTGGAGGAAGTATCTTCACCTTGTGTAGAAGCTATTATGGATGCTCTCCTATTCTTTATTTTTATCTCGACTTTAACTTCCTCAATTATTAGCTCTTTAATTGGTCTTTTGTTTTGGTGATCGACTAAATTATTTATAATTGCACAAATAACTCTAGTTTTAGAGTAAAAATTGAAGAATTTATATTAATAGAGACAAAGTAATGGAGAATTTGTAGAATTTACTAAGTGTTAGCAAAAAAAACTAGTTAAATTTTGTAAAATGTAGAATTAATGAGTTAATTTCATGGGTAAAATAAATAAATTCATAAACTATGATGGGTGTACACCCTTTTACAAAGCACGCATATCCTATTTTAGAGTAGTTATAAATGTTAAAATTCATTTAATAAGGTTTATACCATTTACGAAAGGTGTATACCATTTAAACATTTCAATATTTGACTTCTCCACTTTCCCTATAAAAGTGCTCTGGGTTTAGGCTTGGGGAGGTCCAAACCTAGCCTAAAATCAATCATGAAGCAGCCCACATGATATTGAGGAAATTTAGGAGTCTTTTTAATCTTTGTCTACACATATAATTAAATAGATTATGTGTGTGTATGGGTTTGTAGAGGGGAAAGCATAGTTTTTTAATAAATAATGTTTTTTTAATGTTAAATTATTATTTTAAATTATTACTTAATTTATACACAAGATACCTTATTATGGACTATATACATATCGTTAAAAATACCTTTATAACTTTATGATCGTTAATTGAAAGATTATAAAACTTATACCTAGCTAATATATGTATCATCGGCTATGATTTAAAAAAAAAATGACTTTCATGAAGTTATGGTAAAAATGTTGTGTTCATACACTTGAAGTTCTAATTTTCCAGATGTCTTGACTTGTATAATTAGTTGAAAAATACAAATTTATTAAAAAATTAATATAAAATTTCTTGATCAATCTTTGACATCTCATCTATCCATATATGAAATTTCATATAACAATTCATCTATTTGCATAAAAAAGTGTGTCCATACACATGAAATCTTCTTATCTTTTTTCAAAAAAGTGTCAAGCCATTGTCATAAATACATTAATTTCACATATTTGTATCATCTATTTATTGAAAAAAAAATATTTATAATATACATTCAAAATGACACAATTCATATTCTTATGTTATTGTCAAATTATTTTTTCAAGTATTTCTGAATCTCTCTCCAAGTCAATTATTGTTATTTTCATAAAAAAATGTGTCGCTTTAAGCCCCTCCATTTTATCCCTAATTACCTTGCATCTACCCTCAAATAATACTCATATTTAACCACATTTAAATTCAATCAAGTTCATTTTGAACCACATTATATTCTAAATCATGCTCATCCTGAACCACATTCCAATCTGATCAGGTTCATCTTGAACCAAATATACAATCCAAATTAGGTTCATTTTGAACCAAAGAATCTAATTATAATTCAAATCAAGTCAATCCACTCTCTTTGGGGCACACTTATGTTTTTTTCTCTTTGGGTTCCATATTATTCTAACCTAATTCCTTACATGAATCCTTGCTTAGGGGCATAATAACACAATTCAAATCATGGAATTCCATTGCTTGTTTGGGAAGAATCCTAATGACTTCAAAAATCCTAATCATGTTCTAACATTGTCATTCATAAGTCAAGATGTGATAGATAAACTCATCCATATTATCAAACAACTATCCCATTTTTATTCTATTATTGACATTTCATCCATTACTCCACAATCCAATCTGGCCTTAAAACCATAACAAATCCAAAAGTACAGACTTATTATGTCATTGCCCCCTAGAGGGCCATTATCTATTAAAGACCAATGTATGTCCAAGTCTGGTAACTATTAAATTATTATATGTCATGATCCCCTTCCCAAACATGATTAGATTCATCTACTTCTAAATCAAGATCTAGATAGTCAACCCATTTTTGACATTTTTGTTGAATCACCCATCTTTGATCAACCTCACATTGATGAGCCTCATTTTGATAGTTCAATTATATTTGACACAACAACCCTTTTTTATGAAGGGAATATCTTCGATGAACCCATATTTTAATATCTAATAATATTTGAGAAAGAACCCATTATTCATCCATTACCAAACATTCCCCATTTTATGAAATTCCTTTACCCCAAATCTTTCATTTCCAAGAAGAAGGTGAACAATGTACTTATGGACAATACAATTCAACATGCCATATTTGTGGCTACATTTACCTTAGATTTTTTTTCCATTTTAGAACCAAAATTATTTTTAGAATCAATATCATAATCAATTTATAGTTTAGAACTAATATCAGAATTGGGTTATATTCTATAACCAATATTAGATTCAACATCAGAATTAGAATTAACACCAATTTTAACATTATATTCAAATCCTATTGAGTTAAAATCATCTTATAAATTATAATACAATATTGGATATCACAACATCAACTATGCACTTCTACCAGATCCACTAAAATCTAAATTAGATTCAAAATAAACATACATTAATAGTTACTTCGACATTGGTTACACACTCCTTGCAGATCATATTGAGTATATTAGTGATATTTTTACATTTTTTTAGGATGTTTTATTAAAAAATGACACAAGTTATCCTATTATCCTATATAAGGATTATGTTGACTTTTACCCTTCAATTTACATTACACATCCCTTTAACATTAACCAAGGTAGATATTATATTGACATCCATCCCCCCACATCCATTGATTGATGTTGATAGAATCACACATTATTGGATTTTTCCTTGGCAACATATTATTTGTATAATTTATAGGGATCTAAGGAAGCACTCAATTAGAATACAAGTCTTGTAGTGAAACATTTTTTGAGGTGCTAGGGGATAATCAAAGTCTAAAATCAACATCTCCTAGTGAAACCCTCTTTGAGGTGCTAGGGGATAATCAAAGAAAAATGTTAACATCTTATAGTAATACCTTGTTTGAGGTGTTAGAGGACAATCAAAATCAATAAGAATTTATTGGTGAAAACCTCTTCAAGGGACTGATATAAAAAAACTAAGTTATTCATTAATTTATGAGGACATTATTGAAGTCAATATTGACACAACTGATAATCCAAACATTATTTAGATTGCAACATCTCTCAAGCCTAAACACAATTAAAATATTGTGGTCATATTGAGATAATTTTCAAGATATTTGGCCTTTCCATAACAAAAATTATGTAAAAATTAGAACATTTAGAATCAAAGACAATGATGTATGTAATTTTTTTTCCCAATGTCCTATGGCCTCTTAACATTTTTACTTCCTATTATGAGTCCAACATTTTTCTAACTCCTTATTATCTAACAATATAACTAAATAATTCATCCAATCCTTATCCTTCTTTGCCTTCCATAGTGGCACATTACTTTATAGATTTTATAAAGATTACTTGTTTAAAAGTTTAGAGGAAGCATAATAAACAACTAATGAATCTCATGACTATAATAGTGTAGTCCACATCAATATCAGGATCCCAACAAAGTAACTATTTAGAGTGGGTATTGATTAGACATCAAATGGTCAAAATTATGAATCTAATAATCCTTCATGAGTTAAGATACTAAAAAAATAAAAATAAAAATAAAATCAAATCTAAAATCAAAAGAGAAATAATTCATCCAACAGTGAAAACCATGTTTATTGTGCCTTGGACAAGTACCCTGATGAAAACTAGGTTTTTAGCATCATGCATAAATAATATATTGTCTAAAAATACCTTAACACTTACAACCAATTTACATTTATATCCATTCCATTCAAGTCATTTTTTCAAATTAATTATATTCCTCTAAGCCCATCATATCATGCACATCAGTTTCCCATCCTGATTTTGTTATAAAAGTAGAAGTTATATTGTGACCTATTTTAGGGAATATTTTGGCCTATTATCGGATCAATACTTTGATGATTGGATGAATTGATTCCCATATAATAGAGTACTTATATTTTATTAGTACCTTCCATAATCATCCATTATTATTCCACATCATCCTTTTCATTCATCCATTCATTATCATTCCACATTCTAGTGATAGAACATGTTTTCCCTTTATTAGTAACCTCTTGTGCATTTTGTATATACTTATTCATAAAATCAAAAAAATAAAGTATGGAAAACCAATAAAAAACATTTAGGTAACCAAAAAATACCAAAAATTTAGATAAGGCTTAAAATATCCATGAGAAATATATAGACAAAAAATCCTAAACATTTGAAAAGGTTTAAAATCTCCAAGAGATATACAAAGCCACAAAATTCAAAAACATTGGTCTTATCTTAAATCTAGTCAACAATCCCTTGATTACTTATTGATCCACTCATTTTATCACCTATTGGGATGTGTTCCCCCCATTGGGATATCTTTTTACCTAGTTAGCCCTCTTTGGGGTTAATCCATTACAGATTGTAGCTTTCACCTTCTTTGGGGTAATTTTGAGTGTGCAACATATTCCATTATATTTTATCCTCAATTATGTCCCATTACATGTGTCTTGCATAAGACACCATCCAATTATAATTATGATTATAATTGAGCCTTCACACATGTATTTTCACTTGACTAATGAAAATATGCTTTATGTTTCTTTTATTTTCAAGTTTGTATGTGTGTTTGATTATTTGCTTGTTAATTTTATGTCATTGTTATGCCTTGAATCAGTCCATATGAATCCATAGGGTGATTTATTATACTTGTAATTGAGTACATAATTTAACATATGAAAATAATGTCATTTTTATTTTTATATATCATGGTGTTTTTGTGTTATTTGCCTATTAAACATGAGTCAATCTTTATGTACATTACAGCTAGGTCAACATGGTATTTTATATCATGGTGCATACCATTATGTGCTACATTAAAAATCAAGTGTTTTAGGATTTTATAAAATGTAACACTTTAATGGTAGTTTATCCCCTTTAAAAATCATTTATTATCAAATCCAATCATTTAGGTCATCTTTAACAGCATCACATCATATCACCCTTCTTTGACATTAATCAATTTTAAACTAGACCATTTATTCAATCTTCCTTATTTATAATTGTATTTATTCCAAGATAGAATGCCTATAATGAACCAAGGTCCATTTGGACTATATAAAAAATGCTCAATCACATGACATTTTTGAGGTTATCTTGGCCACATTATTCTTATTATTCATTCATCATTATTCCATTTTCTCCCATATTGGGGGAACTACAATGGCCTAAGGTCCATTTGGACTATGTAGGAGACACTAAGTCACATGACATTTTTTAGGTTAACTCAACCATAATTATTATTATTCTTAAATCATCATCATCTAATTTCATCTCATATTGATGGAACTACATTGGCCTGAGGTCCATTTGGACTATTTAGGCAACACTTAGTCACATGACATTTATGAGGTCAACTTGGCTATCATTATTCTTATTATTCATTCATCATCATCCCATTTTATCTCATATTGGGGGAAATACATTAGTCTAAGGTCCCTTTGGACTATGTAGGTATCACTTAGTTACATGAACTTTTTGAGTTCAGCTCGGTCACCATTATTCTTTAGGCATCATTTTATTTTTCTAATCATTTCTTTCATCACTTTGAGTATTCTCGATCTAGTATTTTTTTGGATTATTCATTATTTAAAAATTCATTATACCATCACAACTAAATTTGTGTCATTCATGTCATCTTAATTTATGTAATAGGTTAAATCCATGATCTATATTTTCCAGTCAATCAATCAATCAATCACTTAGTCAATGATTAAATTTACCTTGATAAGGTAAATCAATTTAATCAATTCCACCTATTTAGAGTAATTAATCATTCAATATTTATTCTAATTCTAATATCTCAAATTTCATCTTCTTTGGGAAAATCAAAGTGTGTAGCTTGTTTCAAGATAGATCACTCACTAAGCTAGCAACTTTCACCTTATTTTTGGTATGTTAAAGTGTGTCACTTATCTTGGGATGCATCCTTTCTAATTTTTCCCTCTTTAGGGCATATCCTTTTTCTACTCTATCATAATTAGAAATAATAGCATGCAAGTATTAACCAATAAGGATTAATCTCATTCATGGGTTAATTTCACTCTTCTTCTTGTCCATTTTTATTGACTTTGAGGGCATGTCTATCAAAACTATTTTTTGGCCACTCTTTCAAGGGGGTATCATGGGCATTCCAAACATTGTTTAGGGAATCATTATGAACTCATTTTTAATGAATTAACAAAAATCTTTAAAATGTTGTGTTGTGGAGCCTAATTCAGGGGTAGCATCCCCCAACAAATTGGAGTTCAGGGGCAGTAGCCCCCAAACAAATTTCTAGACCCCTTTTAATGGGAAACCATTTTGGGTTAATTATGTGCACAGTTTTGGTACCCATTGTTTTATAATACCACTTTGTTGATTTATTATATATAGATAGATATTTTATAGGTAATACATTATGAGAACAAGGGTTTGAGAAGAAAGAATAGAGTTTGTGAATTTAAGTCCAAATTTATGAGGGTTTGTTGAGCACAACTCCAAATAATATTTATGAATTGTAATTATGAAGACATATTTGAGAGTGATTATACTCTGGTAGTTTGTAATAAAATCTGAGCAAGTGTTTCTTGGTGGATGTAACCCACATTGGGTGAAACACATTAAATCTAGTCTTCTTATTGTGAATGTTTATTTCTATTCTTTATGAATATCTATTCATATATATTATTGTGATTCTATGAAATTATTTTGCATTAATATATATATATATATATATATATATATATATATATATATATTCCCAATAATTGGTATCAGAGCTTCTGATTATATTTGTTGAAGTATTGAATCATAGGAAGGGTTATCAGTTCAAGTGGGAGCAATGGATGATGATCACAAATCAAAGGTTGAAAATTTTAATGGATAGAAATTTGGTCTATGGAAGATGTAGATGGAGGATTACCTATATCAAAAGTACCTCCATGATCTACTGAGAGGAAAAGTAAAGCAACTAGTGAGTATGATAGATGAGGCTTGGGAGCTATTTGATAGAAAAGTACTTGGGGCCATTAGGTTATGCCTTACATCTTCGTTCATTTTTAATATATCATAGGAGAAGACCACAAAAGGTATCATGAATGAATTAGGGAAGCTATATGAGAAACCCTCTTCTTCTAATAAAATATTTTTAATAAAAAAATTATTTACTATGAAGATATCTAAAAATGATTTAGTTATTGATCATATGAATGAATTCAATATGATTGTGAGTATGTTGAATTTTTTAAAAATAGATTTGATGATGAAGTTAGGGCTTTTCTTTCTTTTTCCTTACTAGAGAGTTGGAATAGCTTGGTAATGGCTATGAGCAACTCAGTCTCTAATAATGCCAAGTTGAATTTTGAGGATGTCATAAGAGTAATCCTTAGTGAAGAAATGTGACAAAAAAGCTCTGAGGAGACTTCTAATTTAGATGATGCTTTAGTAGTGGAGAGTAGAGGGAGATAAAAGTTTAGAGGAAAAGGAAATCATGGAAAGTAAAATGGTCTTAGAAGGTTAAAATCAAGGGCTAGGATGCTATGCTGGCACTGTGGAAAGACTGGACATGCAAAAAAGGATTGTTGGTCTCTTCAGAAAAAGAATAAAAATTAGGAAGATATTAAGGAGGTGAATGTGGCAATAGGTAATTTTTCTTAGGATGTATTAATTATCTCCATTGACAATATTATCAAGTATTGGGTTTTATATTTAGGGGCTTCTTTTCATGCTATACCATATAGAAATTATTTTATTGATTATGTTCAAAGGGATTTTGGACATGTTTACCTTGGTGATGATGAGACTTACAACAGAGTAAGAAAAAGAAGTGTTTAGATCAAGATGCAGAATGGGAACACTTAGATACTAAAGGATGTCAGGCATGTGCCTAAGTTGAGATGGAATTTGGTATCCATAGGACAACTAGGCAGTAAAGGTTGTATGGTGACATTTACCAAAGATTCTTGGAAGGTGACTAAGGGTGATTTTATGGTAACAAGAGGTAATAAGGTTGGTACCTTATATTTATTAAGTAGTGTTGATTATTGTAATTTAGTTGCTTCAAATTTAGATGTAACTTTGTAGCACAATAGGCTCGATCACCTGAGCCAAAAGGGTATGAAAATTTTGAAGGATTGGCTTCTTGGATTGAAAGGATCTAATTTAGATTTTTGTGAAGACTGTGTATATGAGAAACAAAAAAGGGTAAAGTTTATCAAGGTTGGACCTATGAGGAAGGATAATAAGGTGGAGTTATTTCATTTAGACATATAGGGGACAACTAAGGTATCTTATATTGGTGGGTCATCTTATTATGTCACTTTTATTGATGATGTAACTAGAAAAGTTTGGGTATATGGCATTAGGAGAAAATTTTATGTGTTTGATACATTTAAAAGATGGAAATCCCTGGTTGAGAATGAAATAGGTCTCAAGTTAAAATCTCTCAGGTCAGATAATGGTGGGTAATATTGCAACAATGCATTTTTTATTACTATTCAAGGAATGAAATTCATAAATAGAGGATAGTTCCAAGAACTCCAAAAAAAATAGAGTTTCAAAAAGGAGGAACATGACTATCACATAGCATGGTAGGAACATGAGGTTACATGCAAGATTGCCTCTTCAGTTTTGGGTAGAAGCAGTAAACATGACAATATTTTTGATAAATAGAGGTCCTTCATCTGCCTTGGATGGAGGCATACCTAAAGAAGATTTATCTAGTAAAAATATTGATTACTTATTTCTTATAATATTTGGATGTGAAGCCTTCATTCATATTGATAAAGATGATAGGACCAAGTTAGAGGATGAGTCTAAAAATTGCACCTTAATTGGTTATGGTGAGGATGACTTTAGTCTTTAGACTTGGAGTCTTAAGGAAAAAAAATCTTTAGGTCTATGGATGTTGTCTTTAATGAAAAAGTCATGTATAAACAATAGTTATAGGATCACATAGAGGATTCCAAAAAAGAGTACACAATATTGGAGGACATTTCAGATGATAAAGTATCCAAGCAACTAGTTCAGGCACCTACTCCACAAGAACCCCAAACTCCTATGGTGAGAATGTCTTCTAAGGTGAGAAGGGAACCTAAATGTTTTTCTCCATCTCTTAATTATTTATTACTCAATGATAATGGAGAGTTAGAGATATTTGAAGATGTAATGTAGGTAGATGTTAGGAAGAAGTGGGAGCAAGCTATGGATGAGGAACATTAGTTTCTCATGAAAAATGAGACTTTGGATTTGGTAACCCCACATGAAAGTAAGAGAGTATTACAGAAAAAGTGGGTGTATAGAGTTAAAGAAGATTATGGAGGTAAGAAAAAGTTCAAGGCCTAGTTGGTGGTAAAGGGGTTTGCACAGAAGAAGGGAATTGATTTAGATGAGAATTTTTTTTAGTGGTAAATATAACTTCTATTAGGACTGTTCTTGGGATAGTGGTAGTGGAAGAATTTCACTTAGAGTAATTAGATGTGAAGACTACGTTCCTTCTTGGTGATTTGGAGGAGGACTTGTATATGGAGTAGCTAAAGGGATATGAGGTCACAAGAAAGAATAAAATGGTATGCAAACTAAAGAAGAGTTTGTATGGCCTAAAATAAGCTCCATGATAGTGGTGCAATAAATTTGATAGTTTTATGATGGAGCAGGGATATTCCATGTGTCATTTAGACCATTATGTATATATCAATAAGTTTAATGATGGTGATTACATTATCCTTTATTTGTATGTGGTTGACATGTTGTTTGCAAGTAAGAACATGTAGGAAACAAAGGTACTCAAGGAACAACTTTGTAATTACTTTTCTATGAAGGATTTGGGAGTAGCAAAAAGAAACTTTGGTATGAGAATAACTTAAGCTATGAAGGAATGAAAGATAAATTTATCTCAGGAAGAGTACATCAAAAAGGTCTTGTAGAGGTTTAGCATGCATGATGCTAAACCAGTTGGGACTCCTTTGGCAGGTCATTTCAACTTATCAAAGGAGAAGTGTCCTAAGATAAAGGAGGAGAGAATCTAGATGTCACATGTACCATAGTCATCAGCTATTAGTAGTTTGATGTATGCCATGTTGTGCACAAGGCTAGATATTTCCCATGGAATGGGAGTAGTAAGCAGGTACATGAGTGATCCAGGTAGAGACCACTAGAAGGCAGTGAAGTGTATCCTTTATTATTTAAGATGGATCACAAGGATATTTTTAAGCTATAGTAGACTGGACACAAATTTACATGGTTATGTAGATTCAAACATAGATGCATATTTAGTAGTAGGAAGAGTACAACAGGATATGTATTAATTGTAGGTGACATAATAATGAGCTAGATTTCATGACTGTAGAAACTTATGTCTTTGTCAACCATAGAGGTTGAGTATGTTGCTACCATAGAGGCAATTAAAGAAATTATTTGGTTACAATAATTTCTTGAAGAAGTGGGGCATAAGAAGGAGGAAGGGAAGCTATATAGTGATGGTTAGAGTGATATACATATAAAAAATAATTTTGATTTCCACTCTAGGATGAAACATATATAGTTAAGGTACCATTTCATCAGGATAGCTTTAGAGGAAGAGAAGTTGAAGTTGAAGAAGATTCATACCAGTCAAAATATTACAGATATGATGACCAAGGTTATCACAAGGGATAAACTGAAACTATATTCATTTTTGATTGACATTCATAATTTATAGTGAAGGGTTGAGAAGCCTTCTCAGTGGAAATCAGTGTTCAAGTGGAAGATTATTTGTTATGGATCATATTTCTAAATTATAATGTATATTCAAATATTGTACATTTTAAATGTAATGTACACTCTATATGTATTCTCATCGGGGTTTAGGGGTGATAACCCCCAAAAAGCAAGGTTTGGGGGAAGCAACTCCCAAGTAAGGATTTAGGGGTGGTAGTTCCCTACAAATAGGGGTTTGAAGCGGTAGCCCCCAAAATATTTTCTAGACCCATTTTAATGGGAAACCATTTTAGATTGATTTTGCCTTGGTTTTGGCACTCATTATTTTATAATACCACTTTGTTGATGTATTATGTATAGATATATATTTCATAGGTAATACATTATGAGAACAAGGGTTTGAGAAGAAATAATAGAGTGTGTGAATTCAGGATGGTTTGTTAAGCACATATCCAAACAATATTTATGCATTGTAATTGTGAAGATAGATATGAGAGTGATTATACTCTGGTAGCTTGTAATAAAATATGAGCAAGTGTTTCTTGATATATGTATCCCACATTAGGTGAACCACATTAAATCTGGTCTTCTTATTATGCATGCTTATTTTTATTCTTTATGCATCTCTATTTATATCTATTATTATGATTATGTGAAATTGTTCCATATTGATTTTTGTATATATTCCCAACATAAAAATCTGAACACATCATTATTCAATCATTATTAATAAAATTTTCATTCTTTTAAAATATATTACTTCATCTACTGTGTCACAATGCTTTATCGAACATGGGGAAATGTAGAAACTCAATTCCCATCACTTTCATGTCAATTTTTTAATTAAAAATATTTTATCAATAATGCAAAAAATCAATAAAAGACCCAACTTAGTTCACACACTTGGAATGCATATTCTGAAACACATTGGGACCTCCCTAATTCGGGTAATGCACTGTATGTAATCATCAACTTCACTTAATTAATCCAAAGTAAAATTATGACTATGTAAGAGGTGATTTGTATTAATTAGATCTAACAGTTCTTCAAATTTCAAAAATTAGACTACTTTGCATTAATTTAATTAACTTATCTTAATTACCCTAATCTTACTCTAATAGAGAATTCCATAGCATTTGGAATTTATTATTTTCTTAATTAATTAATTGAATTATTCCTCCACTCACATGGGAAGTGGATCCAAATATTTGAAGGCATGGCATCATTATGAAATCACATGGAAATTTGTCAAACATTAGTTTAAATGCAAGAAAATATTAGAAAATGGTAGCCTATACCTAATTAATGCAAACTCAAACCCCAAATATTTATGGCATTAACCCTCCAAATTAGACTAAATTCTAGACACAAATACTGATTTTAATCTAATGATCACATTCAATTTGAGAAATATATAAATACAAGGCTCATTAGAAATTATTAAAAAACTTTTGAGCATAAACTTACTATGCAAAAATATAGCAAGATATTCAATAATCCCTCATATTGATCAAGCAAAACCACTCATAAACAAGGGGAGATGACATTGAAATAAACAAGTGACATTGATAAATACACCTAAAATTACATTCTGGGCACAAACACTCTTACATTATGGCTTGGAAAATGAATCCATTAGAAAGGTATATGTTTCAGTTTATGTCTTTCTATTTGTTTGAATCCTCCTAGAACTTGTCCCCTCTGAGGGAACATGCTTGAGATGTTATGTTTATAAATTTATTTAGGTTTATATAACTAATAATGAACTAACCTACCTTATACCCTATTTGTGTTAACTAAAAATATTCATTCATTACGGTCATGATTAATGTGTATTATTAGATAATAGTTAGAAATTAGGTTTAAAAATAAAACCCCAAGGATAAAATTTCTAACCCTAGAAGGGAACCTTGGTGAATATCAATGAGTGAATGTGTAGATTCTTTTGGGTATGAAAATCATAAATAAGATATGAAATCATGGGGAAAATAATATGAAACATTTGAAAGATGAAAATATTCTTTGTGTATGGAAATAAAAAATGAAATTTGGAACCCTAAGACAAAAAATTTAAAATCTTGGAAGGATGGTTTAATGTGTATGTGTTCACCAATATGTTTTATCCTAACTTGGATAAATGGAATCAAGACTAACCCTATTATGATATAAACTTATATAATAATTCATATATTAAGATATGACATTCAAGCATACATTTGAGTGTAAAATATTCAATCTGATTACACTAATTTTACAAGTGGAATATGCTAAATACAGTAAGTAAAATAAATGGATGATTACTTATATTTTTTATTTGGTTATTTTACTATGACTATATTGTGTAAGGAAAATCAAGGTAAAATTGGATTGTGATTTTTCCAGTTCAAGAATTGTATATCTATTTGCATAGGGTTAGTTTCATCGATATGAGTTAGTATCATCATTTGAACTAATTTGTGTTGGTTGGTACCAACCTAATAAAAAATAAGGGGATGTGACTATATGGCCATGCTTTTATGTCTCTAAATGCTTTGTATTCTTTTATCTTGAACCCCGATGATACATGCAACTCCAAAAACTAATTTTATTTGCCTTGAAACCATATGTGTGCTTGTGAAGGATAGAAACCTAAAAATAATTGAAAATAATAATGGGTTGAGATAACCCAAATCACCTTCATTTGATTATTGACCATTGCCTATGTATCTGATACTTCAAAGAGGGAAACCAAGTCACACCTATTTCTTCCACCTAGTTTGATTATGCAATTGTGTTCCTTTGGTAAATGTATGAAACTAATGATTTGGATTTGATACTTGATAATGCTTATTTTTACTTAAATTTTTCATACTTAGAACTTTCATTGTGTCTATTCCTAGTGATAGATTCTAAATTTTGGAAGAATAGGGTAGATTTTTTCAGTGTGAAATAGTCCATAAATATGTACTAAATAAGTGCCTAATTGCCTTTAAATGAGACCTTAATTTTTGTATATATGAGTCCAATTTGGTAACTTATTATGACACTAACATGCAAGGAATATGGGTTAACTCTAAGGAAAGACTTTAATTTAAAAATTAACATTTTGGGGAATTGGTTAACTCAAACAAGATTGGGCTAATATCGAATGATGATATTGACTGAAACTGAAGGAACCAACTTGTGTATAGGTAGACTAAACCAAGGATTTAGAGATGTTTATGTAGGATATTTAATAATTTTAAAATAGATAGTGAGTCTATTGTAGGTATGTAACATCATAATAGAAGGGTAATCTCATAAGATAGTATGCAAGTGTGATATAATAGTGTATTAGAAACCTTTTATATGTTCAAGTTATGCATTTTAAATGTGTGTCAAAATTATCATTGTCAAGTACTTAATACTATATTTTAATATCTATAAGGGATAGAATGAAATATACATATCATTTTCAAATAAAATCAATAATAATTATTATAATTAGAGTGTATACTCTAGTAAAGAGGTTTCAATCTTATAGAGGCATATGATGGTTGAGTCATTCCTTCCCCATAATGAATATTGAAGAGTGTTTCTCTATCTTAAGGGTATTTATTCTATTATGAATATATTTTATATGTGGGTATCTTAGCCTACCAAATATATTTTTAATTTATCTTAATTATATTATTTTGATAGTTTACATTATCATATGTAAGGTTCATAATATTTGGTATCAAAGCCCTGATTTGGGAAAAATGGGAGATTTTTTTTATACATTTTTTTTTCACAAGGAATGAAAATAACCTACAAAAGGTCATTTTTCTTACATAGGGTTTTGATTCAAACAATTTTGTTATGGATGGAATGAATACTTTTAAATATTTATGAAAAATGGTCACACTAAGGATTTTATGTAGTATCAATGGAGATATGGACATTTGAAATTGAACCTTTGAAAAAAAATCATACAATTTATCTTGGGTGTGAAAATCAACTATTTTGAGCAATTAAAAATAAAATCTAGATTTATATATGATATTATTTTCAAATCCATGGTAGAAAGTCTCTCCCTCCCACTTAAAAAAATCCAAGGAGTTTAATTAGTTTCTTAAAGATCATTGTGAAAACTAGTAATGGCTTATTCTTTACGTAAACTTAAAGATGAAATAATTGATGCTTTCGACATATTTTTCCTTCATCTCCATATCGTATAAGAATATAGAGATGAAATATATGCATGGATAAATTTTTAGGATGACTGTAGCAAATGATATGCAAAAATTTCTATTTGTTTACACGTAAAAAAATAATATGGAAGGGAAACAGATACATGGATCGATTTGGAGGATCATTGTAGAGAATAGTATGAGGATTCACTTCACTTTGATGAAATTGATTTATTTTTTATTTTTTTCAAAGAGTCTCCCATACATAAGGTAAGAAATTCTCTAATTCTTATACTAAATGAGGATCATTGTAGAGTATGGTATGAGGATTCATTTCACTTGGATGAAATTGATTTATTTTTTATTTTCTTCAAAGAGTCTCCCATACATAAGGTAAGAAATTATTTAATTATTATAACAAATGATTTAAAGTTATTCAAAGAGGTTTTTCTAATTGTTGTAAATGATTTTCCACAATTTTTCTTCTCTTCATTAGAAAATTTTGATCATATTTTTATAAATGATGCTATTTTACTAGTTGATCCATACATACATCTATATGCTACCTTTTAAAATGAACTTTAGGTTAGACTGATTGAATTTATTATGTTCATCATAATGTTTTTATATATTATCTTATCAATCAAATTAAGAACAAATAAAAGAAGAATACAATGCATGGATGAGCCTCTACTTGGTCCTCAAGATTTGAAGAAAACATATTTTTCAAGAAAAATAAGAAGTGAAATAATAAGCGGATGCACAAATGGGTTCCATTAGGTCCTTATGCCTTAAATAACACATCTTTTATTATGTAATGTAATTGAGATTTAAAATTAAAAAAAATGTTCTTCTCATGTTTCAATGAAAAAAACATTCTAAGGGGCATGAAATTTAATGTACCTAAAGAAATGATATTATAATGTATATTTATGGGTGGAGATGTTGACATGTGGCACACATCCCCTTAGTCATATGGATAACTTGTGGTATTGATTATAGTGGTCAATGAGTTGGCCTACATGGAGATTACTGGTATACCCATCCATATGGGTAACATGTAGTATTAATTATATTGGAAAATGAGTTGGCATATACAGGTATTAGTGATATACCCATCTATTATTATAATAGGATTTATATAAGGAAAGAAATATTATTATTTAATATAATGAAGGATAAATATTGTAATTATAATGTATGTTCCAGTAAGTAGGTTATTTCCCTCAAAGATTTTTGTCATAGTGGAGTGATTCCTTTTCCATAAGGAATATTAAATCGGGTTTTCATACCTTAAGGGTATTTATTCTATTAAGAATATATTTCATATTTGTGAATCTTGTCCCACCAAATATATTTTATGTTGATATCCATTATGTTTTTCATATTATTTGGATGGTTTACATTACTAAATTTGAGCTTCATAATAAGAAATAAATTAGAACAAGATATTTAAAATCAAAATTCTAAAATAGAGGATGGGGTGCAATGTTAGGAGTAGGCATGCAAGTAAAGGAACAAAGAGATGTGCAAGTAGAGAATAAATGAGAAGGAGTAGTGATTTTAAAATAATTATTATAACACCAATGTATATATATGATTGTGAACCAATGGATACATAAAATACATAGTATGGAAGGTTGATATGTTTCTAAAAGGATTTATGACAAAAATAATTATTAATAACATTGAAAGTGTAGGAATGAAAACAAGAAAGAATCGATTTACCTCTCAAGGTGAAAATCATAAGTTGAAACAAAATTTTAAAGTGAGAAATCAAACGTATCAAATAAAAACCTATGTGATCTTATTTGAAGGATTTCTACTAAAATATCCACAAGTATAAGATTGAATCAAGAGCATAAGAGAATAATACAGAGAGTTATGAAATTTTAGTGAGAAAAAGAAGAGATGAAGGACTATTTTATAGAGATAGATGAAGAAAATTGGAGTTACAAGGAATCTCATTATTAACTTACAATCCTTTTATGTGTGTGCCACTTGTGGCCTATTCCCTTAAATAGTGAAGGGAAGTGTGTGCCAAGTGAAGAAGGGAGAGTTACATGTAAGTAAATTTAAATCCAACAAGTGGATAATAGAAGTGAGTGACACCTCATAAAGGTAATAATAAAAATGTATTTACAAATATAATAAATAGACACATAACTAAGACTTAGTATAAGTCTATACACCTAGGAAGGATCCAAATAAGGTTAATTCTTCAACACTCTACCTTAAGATTATTTTAAGGTTACAAAAGTGGAGACAACATTTTAAAAATAAAGGAGGGAGTTGAAATTATATAATACTCCCCCTTAATATAAACTTACTTTAAGAATAATTACAATAGAGAGAGAGAGAAAGAAGAGAAAGTGCCACCAAAATTCTCAAGGATGCAAGTGTGATCACCAAGAATCTCTAAGAATCATCCTCAAACATTATGGTTGATCTATAATGAAACAAATACAAATAGGGAGTATTTATCCACCAACTTGTAGAACAAGCAAGCTAACACTAATCTTTTAAATTAAGTAACAATTATACCAAAAATATGATCTATATACATAATGTAATAAAATTAAATGTACAATTAGGAAATTTTGAGTAAAGATAACTTTCATAATAAAGTGTGTAAACATGCACAAAAATAAGTTAGTCACAAAAGCTATAAAAAAACATATATCCTTTGCAACAAAAAGTAAAGAATGCATACAAGATTTGAGTTAATCAAAATGGAGAGAAAAAATATGTGTCACTTGCAAAAGATATTATGCATGAAACATTAGAAGAAGTATTGCAAGAAGGCATATCAAAGTCTCTAAATGTTTCATCATTTTTAGAAATCCAACTAGTTTTATCCTTAGAGGTTGGAGATTTAGTCATTTTCTAACAATGCAGAGTGTCATATGTGGATTTACCGCAAGATTTGCATGGCTGTAATTTACAACATTTGGATAGATGATGCATGTGTTTTCAATGAGTACAAAGTTTAACATTTTTATCCAAAGCATAAGCATTAGAAGAAGTATAATCAAAATAAGATTCATTATAATTCCTTTGATGTAGAGGATAATACGATTATAAATTTGTATTAAAAATAGGTAAATCCATAAAAACAAGACCTTTACAATTTGCATTAGAAGGAAAAAAAAAAGGTTCAAGTATATTCGATTCATGCTTACCAAGACCTCCACCAGAGTACCCATGGAGTGCATTATTTTAAATATGAGGTTGGTTGAATAAGTGTTCACATGATTTTGAGTTTTTTAATAAAAACAAGGAGATCCATCATCCTTAGAACTATTATCATTAGCAAAAGATGCAAATTTGTTATTTAGAGCATCAATAGAGTTTTGCATAGTCATCATCATCTCATTAAAAAAGTTGTGCAAAGTAGTTAAAGTGTCATTTTGACATGAAATTTATGTATTAAGAGAAATAATCTCACCATTTATTTAATTTATGTGGTATGAAAACTTCTTAAAAGATAAAAATATGATCAATTTAAATGTCATTTGAGGTGAAAAATAAATCACATAAAAAATACGATTGATCTTTAGATTAAATGCCAATAAATTTCTAAAAGAAATTGCATAATATTTTAAGATCAATTAGAAGAACAAAACTTTAATTTAAAAAATTAAAACTTTAAATGATAAACCCCGCTGCAAACCAATAAAATATCATGCCATGCAAGGAATAATAGTAAATGGTTTTAAGAAAAAAAATTAAAAAAAAACTTAACCACCCAAAAGTTAAAATAAATTCATACATCGTTAAAAGACAAAATTTTCTTGGGGAATATTTAAAAAAAAAATGTTTTACCTTAAGAATCATATATGATACACAACTAATGGCATGATTCTCTTTAAGAAAAAAAGAAAAGCCAAAAAATAAAATAACGAAAGACTTTAACATGAATTTAGCCTAATAAACAAAGTCCCAAAAAGCATCGCGTATTAAATATTGATCTATAAAATGAGACAATTCATTAAAGAAACACCTTTTTGTTTTGCATATATATAAAAAAGTAGAGCTTTAAGAATTAAAATAACATTATATGAGACATGGAAAGAGTTCGGTAAAAGTTGAATTTTTGAAACAAAACAAAGTCCCTGAAGATGCCACTTGACTAAATAGGTTTTAGTGAAAGGAAAGTGATTTACATTACAAAAGTTAAATAACCACCATTACTCCATGAAGGTTCCACTTGGAAAAAAACTACTTAACATATTAAAAAATTCCAAAGATAAATTGCTAAACTGCTCAATGTATTAGAAAGAATGAATAAAGCTTCAAGGTGAAAGCTTCATTAGCATATGAGATTTAGTTAAGATAAAAATTTTAGGCACACGCTCAGATCGACCAATACACACGCTCGATTTTAGATGCTTTAAAAAAAAAAAAACTTCCTTCAAATTCAATGCATCTTCCAACTTAATGCACTGCAGAACCCAACACATCAATGCACAACACAATGCATCTGTATTGAAAAAATTAACACATCTCCAAAAATTAATGATTAAAATGAAGTGACGTCATATAGGGAGCCCAAAGGGAGCAATTGATAGTCTCAAGAGAAGGGACACAACTTAAGGATAGAATATGAGAAATGGAAAATGTAGGAAATTGAAAAAAAACCAAAAACTTGAGACAAAAATCGATTACAATGTAGAATGAGCCAAGATAAAGAACACTAACTACAAGAGAAACTAAGCTAAGATAAAATATTGTGCAGAAAATATAAAAAGCATACCCAGTAAAAAAGTTTAAAAAACTTGGTAAAATGTAAGAGCCAGAGAGGGGAGACACCAGGGATAGGAATGAATCCATCGCTAGGAAAGATGTTACCAGTAATGGTTACTTGAGGAAAAACTACCATTAAATAGGACACAACTCGCTGGAAAAGAGAAAAAAATTGACGTAGAATAACGAGAGTGCAGAAAGACACTAATTAATTATTATTATCATTTGCTTATTTTTTTTTATTAGCTAAAAAAACTTAACAAAGCAATTGAACGATGAAAATAAGAGCAACATGCAACAATTGTTAGTAGCTAAAACCTCAAAAAAAAGTAAAGATGGATTGAGATCTTAAGATAACAAAGAGGCAAAGCAAAATGGAAAAAAAAAACTTACGCAGAGAGATAAATATTATGAGGTTGAATTTAATTTTTTTAAATGCTTCATCAAAAGCATAATGTATAAAAAAATCAAATATAGAGTTAAAAAAAATGCTTGTGAATAACCTACAAGTTAATATTAGAGAAAAAACTTATTTTTTTTTAAACTTGTAAAATCTTTAAGAATCAACATTAAATAAATCATATAGCTCTAATACCATGAAAGGATTTATGCCAATAATGTTTATTAATAACATTGAAAGTGTAGAAATGGAAACAAGAAATAAGTAAGTTACCTCTCAAAGTGAAAACTACAAGTTGACACACAATTTTAAAGTGAGAAACAAATGTATCAGATAAAAATCCATGTGATTTCATTAGAAGGCTTGCTACCAAAATCTTCATAAGTATAAGATTTAATCAAAATCACAAGAATAGAGACAGATATGACTTTCTAGTGAGGAAAAGAGGAGATGAAGGGCTCTTTTAAAGAGGTAGAGGAAGAGACTAGGAGTTACAAGGAATCCCATTATTATCTTACAATCCTCCTATATGTGTGCCACTTGTGGCCTATTCCCTTAGAGAGTGGAGGAAAGTGTTTGCCAAGTGAGGAAGGGAAAGTTACATGCAAGTAACTCTAAATACAACAAGTAGATTAGGAACGTGAGTGACACCTCATAAAAGTAGGAATAAAATGATTTTAAAAATATAATAAATGCACACATAACTAAGACTTCTGACAAGCCTATAATACTAAAAAAGATTGAAATAAGGTTAATTCTCCAATAGTTTATGATAACTTATATGGTTGATGTGTTCCCATCTATGAAAGGTTGATATGTTCTTTATTCATACTTATATGATAAAAGGTCAATATTTTCACTATCCAATAATATTTATGGTTGATGACAGGTCAAAGTGCTCCCTAACCATCTATAAATTTTCATCATGTCACATGTTCCAAGTCATGTATATTAGTTCATTTCCCGATGTTTGTATTAAGGGATGAGTTTTTTAAATATTCTACATAATTAGTACTAAATAGGAATATGTTAGAATATTAAGTTTTATATATAATTCACCTATATATTATAGTGAGATAGATATTGGAGGATGAAAGATAATGATTGAGTCCTTTATAGGATTTAGAAAATGTATAAGTATCTCCCATCATTTTGAATAAATTTGAATCATTTTATTGACATTATTTGGTATTAGAGTAGAAAGCCATATTATAGGAGTGAGATATGGAATTTTTTATTTTTGAAGGGGCTTATCTTATTTTATCACTATCCATACTAATGAGAGATTATATTTTTAGAGTAGAAAATAGTTAATAGTTTAAAAATTATTATTTTTAGAATGTGTGTTTTAGTATGTTCATATAGTTTTCAGCATAGTACTCCTATAGTATTCAATCATTGCTATATGTTTTTGGAGGCATTCTGAATGCACAATTCTTGTTTCCATAATTCTCATAAGCAAAGAGGAGTTTTAACTTATATTATTAAAGAATGGGTAGAAAGAGAACCTCTTTATAGATTAGGTTTTTGAATTATATGATGCAAAGTAGAATGGTGTTATTGATTTTGGTGATTTTATTTGCTCACACTATTGTTACATGTGTCTAATATAATACATTCATTCATTCTATAACATTAACATAATATCAGCCATAATACAATTGTGTATATATAGTCATATTTGTTTATATGTAAACCCATATGATTATGCATTGTGCAATTGGAATATCATGGACCTCATGCCAATGTCTGATCTGACTCATCATGCATATAATTCATTATTCTGATTACATATAACTTCCTATGTGTAAATGATAATGATAGTGATAAGTCACCATTCATCAAATATTCAAAGTCATAAACGTGTGTTTAATTCTCTTATTACCATGCATAATCCAATTGTTCATTCAAGTTTCAAGTTTTGCCTACAAGATTCCACATTCATCATATCCATATTATGCATGTAAGTCTACCAAATTACTTAAACCTATGATCATGTATGATAAAATATATTATGGTAATGATGTCAACAAGATTTGATACAAGGCCACGATATAAGTTGTTGATTTAATAATCCTAATATAGACAAATATATAAAGCATTTAAGTGTTTTAAATGTTTCTATAATATAGTATATAATTTATTAATGTATTTTTAATTTGTGGAGGTTTATCATAGTTTAATAATAAGCCTTTATCAAAGGCATGTCTTATTTTATAGTATATACTTTATTTTTAGTTTATAGTTAGTGTTTTTTTAATGTGTTATCAAATGTCAAAATTTTATCTTTATAATAGATTTATTTTTGGGTGAACCCAACGTTTAATGGGTGTGTCAGTCCCATGAGGAAAATCTATTCACAAAAACGACATGCATTTGAGCTTAGAAACCTATATTTATGAGTGAGAAACATTTGATAAAGGTTGGAGGCAATAGAGGAAGGAGGTGTTTTAGCAATGTTGAGTTTACCACTAACTTAGAGGTTGTGTATTACAATAGTGGTAAAACAAGTATGTAAAAAAATGATTAAAGTTGAGATCAATTTCCAGCTAGAAATGGTACTATTTTATATTATTCATAATTAGGTGGTAGTGATTAGGAATGGTGGATATAAATGTGATAGTGAGGACCTAGTATTAATTTTTATATTTTAATTTTTGTGTTTGTATATAATTAATGATAATGTATTCACACTGTGAAAATAAATAAGCGTAAACCAATGTATGTATATGATTGTGAACCAGTAAATGTGTAAAGTAGATAGTATGGATAGCTAATATGTTCCCTATAACTTAGAAAATTGATGTAATTCAATCCATGGAAGGTTTATATGTTCCCTATTTGTACTTGGATGGTAAAGGTTGATGTGTTCCTTGTTATTCAACATTTGTAGTTGATGAAAGGTTGAAGTGTTCCCTAACCATCTAGAAGTTTGTGTCATGTCACGGGTTCCAAGTCATGTTTATTGGATCATTTACCTATGTATTTATTAGGTAGGGAATGTTGGAAATATTCTAACATAGTTAGTATGACATAATAATATTTTATAATATTAAGTTTCATGTTAGATACCTATTGATTAGGGTGAGAGAGAGATTGTAAGGGGAAATATAATGATTGACTCATTCTTTATAGGAGTTAGAAAATGCATAAGAATTTATCATCATTTTTAATAGATTTAAATCACTTTGTTGATGCTATAAACTTAATTAAAATTAATGTGAAAGCATTTACATCTATTCATAGGTGAATGGCATTGCACATTATAACATATGGGAGCATTGTGAGAAGTATGAATCTATTTGTGATGGTGGTGAAGAGGGTGATAGAGAAAGGAAAGAATAAAAAATGAGTTTGAAAGATACTAAAAACAAGGAGGAATTTTGAAATTATAATGTATATAAAATCAAGGGAATAGACACACCAAAATATGATAGAAAAATAATCAAATTTAGGCTAAGGTGTGAGTTGATAATAAGGATAAAGTTCAAGGTATGGTTGTAAAGTGGGATGTAAGTATAAAAACCCTAAGAACATCTATAGTTTTTGAAGATAGATTTTAGATAAAGATGAAATGTGAATCTATAAATCGTACATCTCTCCATGATCTAAAAATAATAAAAGGAACATTTGGGTTAGATTCGATAAACCTTGAGGAAGCCTACAATGAAAATGGAGCAACACCCAAAGATGATGGTTGATGGGAAAGGGTGAGTAGGGAAAATCAATTTAAGGAAAATAAAAAGGATTATGTTGGATGATGAGATTATCTTTCAAGTGTTAAAGAATATTACTATTTTGAAAATCCATTATATCATGTTAGACAAAATTAACCAAGGTAAGATAAAAACATTAATCTATACATTTATTGGAAATTGGCCAAGTATGGAATTCTAAAGCAATTGATGATGGCAAATGGAAATTTGTCCTTAGGTTATAAATTTTTTCTTGGCATAGGGGTTTTTTAGAGTCACATTCCAAAAGGTAGAGGATAAGGAATTTTATTTATAGGAGGGATTTAGTTTTTCAAATATGTTGGGTTTTTCATGAGGGTTTGGTCACCAAATTTATATTCATAAAAATATATATTGCATGAAGTGCCATTGGCGGTAAGGTTTTATAATTTAATTACATAATATTGGGATGAAGTATTGTTGACATTCTTAGTAAGTTTATATGCATATATAATTCTAATCTAAATAAATAATTAAGAACTTGTTCCCCATATGTGTCTTAATTCACTTGGATAAACCCATTCGTGAAGCAATTAGAATTGATTATGCCTATGCAATTTGGAATAAAGGCCTACATTTTGAGTGTTTTCCCTTTAGATGATTTTATTGTAAATCTGCATGACACGTTAAGAACAATTTTACTAAAAATGTGGAAAATGGGTTCAATAATATTAGAGTTAGGCAAGAGATAAATTTTGGGAACAATATAATATCCCCAAAATGATATATCTATAAAATGATTGGAAAGTTGATAAGGAGGAAGAAAATTATAATTAGAAATGTAGACTAGTTAAAGTAGTATTTGAAGAAAGAAAAACCAAATTCAAATGGATAATTCATGACCATATTATTTTTTACCCCTAGGAGGTATATTACCAAGTTTAAAAATATGATCATAAAATATGAGTAAAAAGATGATCATAAAATATGAGTCTTTGCTTGTAATGGGTGAAGATAGGGAAGGGGATAACTCACCTATTCCCAAAGGTGCTGAGTTGGAGTGCCCAAAGGTAATTGAAATGGTGAAAACCATTCTATATAAATTAATAAGAAAGAGTTATGAATAAATTAAAACTGATATTATATAAAGAAAAACCAAAAGAGATTGGTAAATAAAACAAAGAAAATCAATAACATAGACAAGGGAAAAATAGATTTGTTATATTTTGATTCAAGATTGTCAATTAGAATCCTTGTAGATATTTTAAAATTGAGAAAACACTTGGATAAAGGTAATAATAAATATAAAAATGAAGTAGGGGGTGATGAGACAAGGGATACTAGGCATTCTTGAAAAAAACAATAATCACCCTCAAGTAAAATTAGTTACTTAACCCTTCAATTTGGCCTAGAGGAGTAAGGGAAATTAAATACACAAATGAAAAACTATAATCTGATATCCAAATGGATGTGTACAAAGTCTATCCATAAGTAATCACTGATATGAACTTGGGTGGTCACAGAAATACTCTCACCATGTTGTCATGAGAATATTAAGTTGGAATGTCAGAGGCCCAAATGCCTTAGATAAATGTGTTAGGTTTGGACCCTGATTGTCTTCCAGGATCAAAGGTTAAAATTCTAATGTTATTTCAGCTGGGTTTATATCCTATTATTTTAATCCATCATGGAATGGGGGGTTGTAAGGTAGGGAACCTCCCTTACTGGGTCCAATGGGATGACCCTCTCGGTGGAGGGTCTAGGGGTTGCATGCCCTGAAGAATTTTTTTATTAAAATTGCGTTGTTAAATTTTAATTTCATAGTCAATCTAGGCCATTGATTAAAGTTTTCCAAATATGATGGTAGAGGTTATGTTTAGGTGTTTTTACCCTAAAATTTATTGATATATGGCTGAGATGGATTATTATGATGAATTAATGAAATATTGTACACAAAGAGGAGGTAGAAAAGGTAGAGAGGTGTAACAGAGATTGTTACAGGATTTTGTTTCTCCCTTGTATCTATAGAAATAATATACTGGACAAGTTTTGTGGATGTAGCCCATCTTGTATGAACCATGTTAAATTTTGTGTCTCTTATTATGTGCATGTTTATGTTTATTTTTAGAATGTTTGATTAATTCATTTCATAGTTTCTCTTGTATGTGATTTGGGGATAGATCTAGGTTTTAATTTATCCTAACAAAATATTACTTTATAAATTAATTAATCTAGGAAATAGGCCAAATATTATTCTACTTGATGGAACTAAGGTAATTAAAGAACAATTCAAATCCATAGTGAAGTAATCATGGAGGAATTTTAAATAGTTAATTGTTGAAGATTAATTTTTATTTAGGCTGATTTAGATTAATCCTATGCCTATTTTAGTTGTGCATTTATTATTATAAGAAATTTATTTATTCCATAGTTTATAAGATATTACAGCACTTTTGTCCTTTAGTAATGAATCTTAGAGTTGCATTTCACATATAACTCTCTCCACACTTATCACACACTTACTCTTAAATTTATGGAGATTCAGAACACTTGACACACACTAAAAAGGTTATGCAAGTAACTCCTTTTTCATTATAATGATATTTAATGAGACTTGTCCTCTCTCCTACTACACTTTCATCCTACTAAGATGTGTTTTAATTTGCTACTGGGTATATGTAATTTTTGGTTTTCTCAATTGTAAAAGTACATATAGTGTAATGCATTGGATTGAAGCTCTTTGGTTGAACAATTTTTGATACATTTGTATATGTTTCAGTTGTAGCATTATGTGGCACTTGATTTATTTGTAATTCTTTCCAATAAATTTTTATCAAGACATTTTCCTTTCTATGAGTGACGTTGACTTCTCATAATGTGAGATTGTTATGCCTTATTCTTCCTCACATCATTTTATAATTTAATTTATTATCTTTTCTACACAGTAATACATTTTTATGGTTTGAAAAACCTTCCTATTATTAATTTGGATTGATGTTCTCTCCCTTTTTTAATTTGAAAACCCTTTTATTACTTTTATTAACATTACACTTTCCTCCTCTAAACAAGTGGATCTATGCATTCCACTATAGCTATTTGTAATCTATAAATATATTGAATTTGAATTATTTCCATAATGTGTGAGAAAATAACTTTGTCTTATTACTATCAAGCTTTATTATATCTTTTTCAAGTGACCTATAAAGGTGTTATGATTTATGTTTTATTTAAACCAAAAAAAATCAAAACATTTTTTTAATTTAAAGCTTTGAAAAGAAATAAATGCTATTGAGGTGAGTAAGGTGCCATATTTTTTTAAAACTCTTTTAAAATGGTAAGTTTTATATTTTGATATTTTTAATTCTTTATATAAGTTTATTATTCCTTGACGCATGATTTTTGTTGTCATTTTGTTGTCAATCCATTCATTTCATAACATTTTGGTTTGTCTTTGGAAACATCTTGATACTATATTCAAGCACTCATTTTCTTCTTTTATATGTTTATTAAAATGGAGTTCTGTTCCTTTTGCATTCTTTAAATGCTTCATTTTCTTTAAATTAATTATTTGTATGATATTATTGACAAATTAGAAACTTACTTATTCAAAAAAAAAAAATACTTAGCTATATCAATTCTATTTATGCATTAAAAACATTTAAAATCTAAACTAGCATTATGTTTAAGCTTTCATACTAGTATTATGTTTAACTTATAAAAATGTTATAAAAAAAATGATTTAAAAAAAATGAAATACATAATCTTAAGTGTCAAATAGAATATCAAAACATGAATATTAATGCATTATAAAACTATTTTAATGAGAAATTAGAGAATCTGCATACCTCAATTGACACTTTGAATGTTAAAATTGCCTTTTTTGAACACAATAATACCTTTAAGGATGATATCAAATGTGATTCTAATGAAAATTGCATTCCTTTTTCATAATCATTTTATTAGTCTTGGCTTGAAAATATGGCAATCAATGGATTATAATGAAGGAGACCCCGACAAACATGGAAATGACATTATTGAGCCAATTTTATTTAAATCTAACAATTTTTTTAGGGATTGGCTTTAATTCTTCTAGTGGTAATTTGAAGTTGTATTTCCCCCCACCGAATAAAATTACATAATGGTGATTTTCAATATCATAAGACTTATGTTGATTATAATTCTTCTGACACTCATACTCTAGTTAAAAATAGTAAAATTTGTGAGCATTGTGGTAAACACGGGAATCATATTTATAAATGTTATAAATTGTATCCATGTAAATGTTGTGGTAAATCAACTCATGATATTTTAAATTGTTGGAAAACCACTAAAGTACCTCATTCAAGGGTTAAAAAAATTTGGATCCTTAAAACTATGGTATCTTCTCGAGAATTTGATGTGTTTTCTTTTGATAATTCCTCAATTCCTTCAAGTAGGATATATTCTAAAAAAAAATGACACATCCTCTTTGTCTCTATTTTGATAATTTTAAAACTAAAATTTTTCTACGCATTCCTTGATTTTGTGCTTACTTATTCTTGTAAGTTATCAAGGGAATATGCTTTTTTTAGAGCTAGTCATTTTTTACTAACTTATTTTATTAAGTAGCGGGAACTTTGTTATTGAAATTTTTACATAGATAACTTTATGGCATGTTTATTTACTTAACATAAAGATTTGGTGTTAGTGTTTATGTCTTGCAAGTTTTAGTGAATCGTTATTTTTCCATATTTTTTTTGTTAGTCTTGTTCTATTATAGATTACCCTTATTATCTAAAGATGACTCTAAAATATTTTTGATGTTTAGACCTTCATTTTTTATTGTTTCTTGGTGACACCTATTCTCTTCTCTCTTTTCTTGAAATTTTGTAATTCCTCTGGAAGTAAGTTTCCATTAAGGTAAAGTATTATGTTATGTCAACTCTCTTCTCTATGTTTAAGTTTTTATCCTCTTTTGTAACCCAAATCAAAGATCAAGGGAGAGTGTTGGAGATCAATATTTATTTACATTAATTTAGGTTAATTCTAATTAAATTTTAGTTGAGCATTTATTATTATAAGAAATTCATTTATTTTGAATTTTATGAGGTGTCACACTTATTTTTTCCTTTTGTAAGGAATCTTGGAGTTATATGTCACATGTATTTCTCTCCACACTTTTCAAACATTTACCCTTCATCTTTGGGGATTAGAAACACTTGAAACACACTAAGAAGTTTGTGAAAGTATTTCTTCCTTATAGCTCTATTTAATGAACTCTCTCCTCTCTCATTATACACTATATCTTGAGATACTTGTGTATGGATTGAGGCTTTCTCTCTTTCTCATTATATTTTCTTCTAATAATATTGTACTAGGAGAATATTATTTTTCAAGCCTTCTTAATTTATGTTGGGTTTTCTTCCATTGATTTTATTTCTCCACTTATCAATCTTGTGTCTTAAATAATTATGGTTGATTTTCTTTGAGGTAACTTTATTCCTTTGTTCATTTTACCAATCTTAGCATAATTTATAACATTAATTATGGATACATAAGGTAAATTTGATGGATTGGATTTGCTTTGGATTCATAAAACTTGTAGCTAGATTAAGTACTTAACCTTTAAAAATTGTATTAATGCATATGTCAAAGAAATAACTTGGATAAGATAGATTTATTGATTTCCAATAAACACAGTTTGATGGATACTAAATGAAAAATATATTACTAGTAGGATATGTGTAACATGAATGGAGGAAAGTAGTATATGGAACAAATTTTGGATTGGATTCAATGATATCCTTAGAATGACACAAAAAAAGGAGTTAAAATAGAGTAACACAAGAAATGTGCGACTTTAATGAGTTCTTTTAGGTGGTCAAATTGACTAATTTTAATGTAAATAGACTTATATTGACATGAAATAATAGGATAAATGGAGACAAGTTGATCCTAGATGTCTATTCACATGGAACAATATGATAAGTGGAGATAATTTGATCTTAGAAAGAATTGAAAATTTCCTTGTTAATTAATAATTGATTTCTAAATGACATAAATTTACCTTATAGGTTAGTTAATTTTATGTATTTGAACATTAGCTGATTTACCTTATGATTGAAGGGGACTTTAATCCCAAAGGAATTCCCTTAAATTTTGAATTTGTGTGGCTTTAAGTCTAATCATTCGAGGAAACCTTTAATAAATGGTGGGGAAAATATCCAAGGATTTAAGTGCATTATCCTAACTTAAAAATTGAAATATATTAAATAGGGTGTGAAATAATGGAATAATGATATGTTTGGAAACATCCTTGATAAAAAAATAATTGATTGAAGATGAACTCCAAGATTTATAGAAACAAATTAATCAAATAGATTGGTATAGTGACTTGGTAGACATGGAAAGATGCTTGATGGTAGAACTATAGAAAAATTTGAGATTGGAGGATACCTTTTAAAAATATAATTCAAAGATAAGTTAATCAAACAAGGTGATAAGAACACTATTTTTTTACATATCTCAACCATAATCACAATAAATAGAAATAGGATAAACATGATTATAAATATTGAATAAAATTTTGTTTGAGAATATGGAAACATCAAGAAGGAGGCTATAAGATTCTACCATGATTTGTTGACATAATAAAACAAGGATAATGAGACCAAGAAATCCTAGTTCATGGATAACATTCCATCTTGTATTTTAGACTTCATGAATTATAAACTAATGACCTTAGTGAATTTAATAAGGATATTTTTGGTATAGGTACTAAGAAGGATTTTATCCCTAATGGATTCTAGGCTAGTATTTTATATAATGTTGGCATATTATAGGATATGATATCATTGAAGTAATTTAATAATGTATAAAATGAATTATTATTTTTAGGTATGGGACAACAATTTATTAGTTTTAATTCCTAAGAAAGAGGAATGCCCCTTATTTGATGCATTCAGATCTATTTCATTATGCAATTAGGTAGATAATTAGATATTTGATATAATTTTCATAGTTCATTAGACTAACCACTCTCTTGGTCATAGTGGTAGACTAGGTATGTTATTAAATTTTGATATGGTTAATGATTATGATAGGTTTTTAAACTAAACTATGAACATTAGGGAAAAATGACACTAAATAAATGGTAAAACTATAAAAAAAGGATTTTCAAGTAATGACCGTCTAAAATAGTAAATGGGATCCTATTTTTCATAAAATAAAAATAGAAAGAACATGAAATTGATGAAGATAATCGATAATAATTGAATGAAAAAAATATAATAATGTGACACATCTGGTTGATGAAATGAAAAATTGAACATGGAACTAGAATATGCAATTGACTATGCATGTCTATGTCTCATCCAACTAGTATCGTTAAATTTGTACTAGGTGGATTTAGTAAGTCATAGAATCTATACTACTTGTAACTAATAAATATGTACTCAACTACCAAATATGTACTCTAATTTGTTTTAGATTCTTGATATTTTTTATATAATTTTATTTTCAAACTCCATATAGTGTTGTGAAACCATGATATATAAATGTATGGAAAAATGTGCTAAATTGTCCTAATTTTGCTTTTTGACCTAACATTGAAAATAGTATCAAGAAAAGTGTGTGAAAAGTTAGCTTATCTAGCCTATCACTTGAGGGGGTGTAGCTACATATCCTACACATTTGAATTCAAATTCAATGTATTTATCACATATGTGAGTGGAATTTCAAGGGATATCTTTGGTTCATCTCCCTAGTGAAGTGCAATGTAACTACATGAGCATTCACCTAAACCCATTTTTGGTACAAGTAGATGATGTCACAAGGATTGAAGAATATTGAAGTATCAAGGTACAAGTTATGTCAGTAGTAATAATATGATCAATGTGTGTCCCAAACTTGAATTATGGAGAAGGATTCACCATTACTCAATTCTTGAATGATAATTGACACTTGGTAAAATGACTAGGAATGATTTGTATATATAAGGATATCTAGGATAGGACATGCGAATGTCAACCATGAAAGATTGAAAAAAACTAAATTTGTGATGTAGTAAATCATGGAAATAAATTAAGGGCCCATAAAAACATATACGATGGATTTCACAAGTCACCGAATTCACCCTAGAAATATTTATGAGGTCAAATAATTTGACCCTATAGAAATAGATGCTCAAGAAAAAATGTTGATTGCTTATAAAATTTATAACCAAGACTTATAAATTGAAAATAAATAAAAACAATAGAATTATGAAGACATATATATGGTTCAAATGCTAGAGATAGTCTTATTGGGAAAAAATGTGTCCAAAAATAACAAATTATACCTGTGTGGACTAAGTGTAACAAAATGAAGAAATGACACAATGGAAAATGATCTTGTACCAAATTTGGTTGTCTATATGATGCCCCTACTTTGATGTGCATATGTAATGTGAATTCATTCATGTGTTAAAGTTAAATAATAATAAATTGAGGCATATACATTGATTTACCTAGGAAAGAATGGATTAATCAAATGATGCTTGAGAAGGACTCCACCCACATGTGATTTTTTATATTTTAAGATATGTAATACCTACAAGCATTGGCCAATTTCAAAAAATTAATGAATGTCATAGAAAATTTAAAAATGGAAATAAAATTTGAAAATAAAAATATGATCATAGAAATGAACACTTAATGGTATGCAAACCATGTTGTCATAAAAAAAAATCTTCTTGTGCTCTTCTAATGATTAGAAGTTTTAGATTAAGTCATGATAATTTAATATTAATTATTACTAAAATAAGTAGATACATACTATCTTGCCATATTTTGTGGCTTCATTTCACTTATTCTTGTTCTATTATATATCCTAGTTATTATTTAATCCAATATAAAACACCATGAAAATAGACAAAAATATGAATTGCCTTAAATATAAGATTGCAAAAGTATACTTAATCATATGTATTGTAGATGGAGGAGATGACATGTATAGTTAAAATAAGAGATATCCCTCCTTTTTTATTGGTGCCACTAAAGTTGGCATCACTAAAGGTGGAAAAACTTGTGAATGTATAAGAATATACATATGCACACACTAAATAAACTTAATATTCACACTAAAATTAAATAAAACTTAGGGTAGTTAATAGTAGAAATTAAGAGTTTTAGAATCCTTAAAAAATAAGTCCTGATAATGAGGTGTGATGAACTACCTATGTACAAATATCAATAAAATATAATGTGATTTTAAGATCCTATGCATATTCCAATCCATATTTTTAGAATACATGGATGTTGAGTTAATGTAACCATATATTTTAACTAGAACTAATGATTTGTATGAGGTTCACATAAAATAAACATGAATATTAAGAAAATGGGTAGTACAGACCCAAGGAAATTATACACCCATCCCCCCTCAATGTTGAACTAGGTATAAAATGGTGATAGCAATGGATGTATTTCATGAGATGATGTTGAAGTGTTGAAGTATGTGATGCTCTATAATAATGGTGAGCTTTACAATATTTATAGATGGGCTTATCCACACTCAAATGATGTTATGTAGAACTAAATTGAATACCCAGGGAAATAATCATGATAGATGCCTACGTAGTATGAGTACACAACTCAAAATACTTGAATACCATAGTTTTAAAATCATAAAAATTGGCTACTCATGGGTAATTTTGAATCTTGATAGATATTGTGGAAATTAAATATTGCTTGCAACATGGAAATGGTCATATTGTCAAGGAAAGTGTAATTATTTTAGAAGAGTACACCAAATAATGGAATAATAAGATGAGATATACTAAAATCCTCATATGTTTTATATATAAAAAAATTCCTACAAAGATACCCATGTACATGTGAGGAGTCCAAATTTATTATTGTGCTAAAAAAATGAAGCACATGTGCACACAAAATTTCTTATTCGTAAAAAAAAATCTCCTTGAAAATGAAATTATGTGTATAGAATTGGGTCTCAAATATCTTGAAAGGAATGGATAAATTAGATATGTTATATTAAACTGACATGCGACTTCTCAAGATGGCAAAGAAACTTACAAAAAAAATAAAAAATCATGGATGGCCCAAAATCCACTACTTTGAACATAAAAATAGACTAATGTTGGGGATGCTAGAAGTCACAAGGAATGATCATCATGTCAAAATGTCTAAAAAAATAATTGAGGAATTATCCACACAAGTGGCACAAAATAGTCTATTTGAACATATTCAAAATTACAAAAAGAGTCTTGCTATAAAATTATGATGTGAAAAGAGACAAAATTTTTAATCAATTAGATCTTGACAATGAGGCCTTGTTAGGTACCTTATAAAAATTAGGGAAAAATAAT
Organism: Torreya grandis; assembly: GCA_037957365.1. Taxonomy (NCBI): domain Eukaryota; kingdom Viridiplantae; phylum Streptophyta; class Pinopsida; order Cupressales; family Taxaceae; genus Torreya; species Torreya grandis. The sequence continues at coordinate 442,949 of JARHVA010004666.1, read as the reverse complement.
ACAGTTTTCAAAGGCAATAGATTACATAGTTGTGTATAATGCTAAAATACATGCTTTTCTAGAAAATGGCTCAAAAAATAGAATATGTATGTATAACATATGTCTCACAAAAGATAAAAAAGAGACTAAGGAAATTGTAAAATTTTATTGTGGAGGGGGGGAGGTCTAACCACTTATTAGAGCCAACCCTAGCCTCTGGTATTCAATAACACAATGTTTGAACAAATTTCACCAAAAATACCAAGTGTCATAAAAAATCTCTTTAAGATTAAAAAGATACATCTATGTAGGTGTAAAATAAAAACCTCTAGATTCTTTAATACACACAAAAGTGAATCCCCCCCACAAAGAAAAAAGGTTGGCACTTTATAAATAGTGCATACATTGATTGTTTATAAAGAAAGTTTTCCAAAAAAATGAAAAATTTATAGTTTTTGGATTAAATAAACTTGATACTAATTATTTAATGTTAGTTTTTATTTAACATTTAAATGTTATAAACATCAAACAATTGAAAATTGATTCAGATCTATAGAATATACATGATATAAATGCGAAATATAATAATTTTAAAAAAATTAAATGATATTTAAATAATAAATTGACAAATAGATATTAAAACCTAGCTTCAATTGAATTTATGTTGATTATGAAGGATGACTATCTATGAAAATTGGCTAAAAAAATTGTGAAATGTGTTGTAGTTAAAAGTAAGATTTCAAAATGTGCTAGGATAAGGCCACACTATGTGCATATGACTATATTATGGGATTTTTTATTGACTATGGTTGTATCCTAGTTTATTGTGTAATTTATATTATAATATGTGTACCTATGCTTGTCTTCAAAGGTTTTCTAAGTGATTGTGTGTCTTGATTTGCCATGCGAAAGACCTAAAAAATAAAAACCATAGCCCTTGAAAAATAAACCAAATGGAGATCAAATATAAATGGGGGAATTGAGAAATGGTAATATGCAAACTATCCTTAGAAAACCTTTCTTCATTTAATTTCTACCTACATGGCCCAAAATGGCCATAAGATGATGTAGTTCTCCTTCATAGAGTGAGTGTTTTAATCTTGATATTTGTTATATCAATGCAACTAGATATATTGAATTAAATTCTTGATAATGAGTTCTCTTTACCTAAAATATAATAGCTTCAAAATTTTCCTATGATTGTTAGAACACTTTAGAATCAAAATTGGAAAGAATAGTTCTCTTTTTCTTAATGTGTAGAAGAATTGCCTAGTGATTTTTAGATGTGTTTAAAGAGGCCTTGATGTACTTATATATAGGAATATTTTGAATATTTATATTATGAAAACTTCTTAAAGGTGAGTATTGGTAAAATAAAATGTCTTAGTTTTGAAAATTTATGATTGGAGTGTGGGGGATGAGGTTGCATTAGTAGACAAGGCCATAATGTAAACTTGTCCAACCTAGCATTGTCATATCTTAAAAAGTCAAAGACTTCTATAACTAGTCTGATAGGAGTCTATAAATAAAATATTGATGTATTAATGATGTTTTATATATTTTAAAGATACTTTTTATAATAGTGAATAATATCATAGAGATTGCAAGTTAACAAAATGGAGAATAGGCCAAACAAGGTAAGGATATCAAGATTAAACATTGTCAGGCATTTAATGACTAAATTTGAGTGTCTACAATTCTCCCACTTCATTTTAGTGATGAAATGAACTTAAATTACAAGATTAAAGGATATGTGAACCTGATTGTGTATACACACTTTTGTTTTTGATGTGAATATGAACTATGTAAGATAACTCAATCCAGAACCTACAATAATGTCATTAAAAGTAGTTATTGTTTATATTTGAAAATTGAAAATATGCAACTCAAAATTTGAAATTTGAAAAGAGATAAAATAAATTATACACCTAAAAGAGTAATAAATATAATTTTCCTATAAATTTAAAGTAAAAAGTATGTGCTCCCTTGTTGAGGCCTTTGGATAAATGTTGAACCTATGGTGAATTGAGAGTGATCAAGTCTTAATTTGAAAACTAGTGAAATCCCATGAGATGGAAGAATCATTTATTATAACTCTCATTTGAAAGTGTAAATAATTTTTTATAGTATATGAAGGGGTGGAACCACCAAATGTGGATCGCTAAAGTGCAACAATAGATATTAAGGGTCACTATATTATAACATGGCACACTATAAAAATGAAATGAATCACACCACTATAGATAGATCTAGATTTTATTTGAAACTTTGTATCTTTTGAAACTTTTAAACTTGACATATTTTAAATTTCAATGTAGTAACATGAACATGAATGAATATGTCCCATAAACTGTACTAAATTTATATAGAATTCTAATTGAATTTTATAACTATTTGAAACCTGTAGTTTGTAATTGTAACTATATTTGCACTTTCCCATGTATGTTCATCTTTTATATGTTAATTTATACTATAGGAATGTGTGCATATTCATGTCACATGCCCCCATAATCTAAAAATTATGAATCATGTTTTAATTCTAAAAATTGTATAGTACCATAAATTTGAATTCTTTTCTCATTAAGACTTGAATTATCAATGCATGTCCATTGTGATGCCCCCATTTTGAGATAAGGGACGTATCCTACAAGTCACTATTCTTAAAAGAGAAATCTGAATTAAGTGACTTATCATGTAAGTCACTATTCTCAAAAGAGAAATGTGAAACATGTAGTATCATATGAGCATCTTAATTTTATTGCATCATGAAATTGAATATATCATGAAATTGTATATGAAACATATGTTAGATTGATATAACATTGAATCACACAAGTAACATGTGCATGATATGTATCAAGGCACAATAATAAAATTAATGAATGATATGAATCATAGAACCATAGTAAAAAGTAATGAATAAATAAATAATGTCACACATAAAGCCCAAAGTCCTATGAAAAGGACATTTTAATGTTTCATAAACACACATGGCCAAGGGCCACACACGAATGTTCTGATGATGCCAGAAAATCAGTAATATGTATATGTTTCATAGATAAGGCCAAGGGGCCACACATAATAATAAAGTTTTATATTATCATTCAATAAATAATAACTTGAAAAGAAGCATATAACACATGAAACTAATCTACATTAACCATATGTACCAATGTCCTTGTTAAAAAATAGCATTTTCATATAACACAATGTAAATTATGAGTGATTAAAAAACATTTTGTATGATATATATGGTAGAAAAGTTGTGGATAGATACAACTCATTGAAGTATTCATGGAGAATGAAGAGATACCCCCAACCTAGCAAGGTTATTGGGTAAAAAGGGAAGGCTGACATCCATGTAAAAGTATGTTCTATATCACACTTAAATAAATTATGAAAAAGAGTGAATTTTTGAAACAAATGGAATATTCTATTTACTTAACATGAAATAAATAACATATTAAATAAGTAAGCTATCATCATTTAAAAATTCTTTATAGGTCCTGATTTTGGATTTTTTGAAAATATTATGATTTTGTAGATTTTTTGACATATTGATTTTTTGGTATTTTGCCAAATTTAAAAAATATTGAAATTTTTACAAAATATTTAGACTTAGAAAAATGTTAAAAATAAATGCTTTGAAAATATAATAAATAGAAGGGATTCAAACAATCCATAACAAGGTACTAAAGCATAGTGTGGCAATAAATGAAGGCAAGGAAAATGCCCCTGATGTATGTGGTAAAGAGTCATATCAATGTAACACAAATGATTTATAAATATAATAATGCACGTATTTCATAATGGATAAGATGTTATGTGTGCTCATGTAAAAGTAGAAATATATGATCATGAAAGTACAATGAAATCCCTAACATGATAAATATGATAGTAAGCAAGTCGAATGCCATAAAGAATGTGCATTGAAAGCATTGTAAGATAGTTATTTTTTGATTATTCGAGTCAATTTGAAAATAAAGAAGGTATGTACCCAAAGTGAAAATAAATTTAATGTCTAGAAGAATAATTTAAAATTTAGATAGAACAATTACAAATGAATAAAAAAATAAGAAGCTATGTATAAATAAAAATGCAAGAAACTAAATAATAATTTTATAAGAGGAAATTTCTCATGGAGTTTCTTCATAAAGGGTGTATCCACCTGCTTCATTTTGTGATAAATCACTAATTGTAATAAGATGTCATGTAGAGACATCTCATCCATTATACTATATGATAGGTGTTGTATGATTAATCTTAGTTATAATTTCATTATATGTCCTTATTGGAGTATGACTTACTTTGTTATTTTGTGTTGTCATTATGTTCCCCTTTGAAATTATGATCATTGTAGTGTCTTACTAAAATTTTAGAGAATCATAATTAGTAATGAGTGTATATCCCATTAATATTTTCCATGATATTCCAAGGATTGCATGCATTACATTTCTCTAAAGTAGGATCTATGTGAAATAATGGTGAACATGATTTAGGACCAAGAGTGATTGGTAATATGATAGACCTTATGCAATGGTTTGGTTTTTTAAATTTATTAAGATGTTATGTATCATACCCATGATATTTGAAAATAGCTAGGCTTCATATATTAGCTTCTTATAGTGAGTAAACACAACATTAGTGCATTATTTACCATCCATAAGTGGTTTAATGATGAGATGCTATAAATAGGAAGATTATTGCTTTGGTGCGTCTTTTTTAACTATATTTTAAGGAGTGACCCTAGAGATTGAATTTTGATTTGAAATTTATTTATTAAGAAATCATTTTTTAAAAATAATTTGATCTTGCTTTCATAGATGTAACTCTAAATGTTGATATAGTTGTGACTTTAGTTTCTCCTTTTGCACCTTTCCCTTACAATGTGTGATCATTATGATAATAGAATCATTCAAGTCAACTAATTAAGATATAACCTATGATATAGTATTTTAACTTTGTTTTAAATATTTTTAATATCCTATGGGTTGGAAATGGGTCTTTTGAATTTATTTTGTATACAATAAATATCTATATATTCTCCCATTCCAATAGACGTAAATAAATAATGAGACAAGTATTCATTTTCATCAATGGGATTAAAATTTAACTTGTGCATTTGATCATCTATTAGTTATTTAATATCATCACTACTATAGTAGTCCTTAAATTTATAAAAGGAATATTTAGAATCTACCAATAATGGTATTTATTTAATAGGTTCTTCTAATTTTTTAGGAATTGACACTTTTTGTTTCTCTTCTTTGATAGGATCTTCTATTTATGTAGAAATGTTTACATTTACTATATCTTCCTTGATAGGCTGATGTTTTTTTCTTAGGAATTTGAGTAACCCATGGGGTATCATTAACATTAATTTATTCCCCCACTTCATAAGTATACATTTATGCCATTGGATTTTTTTTCTTAGGTGGTATGCTAGAGACCTTATCAAATTATGATTATGTCATTTTACAATATTGAAAAGTTGTGTCATCAAATGGAATTGTATACTTATGTGTATCATGTAAAAATTTGATTCATATATAAAATTTATAAAGTATAGCTTCCATCGCATGGATCCAAGGATAGCTCAAGAGTAGATTATATTGTAACTTATTGGGTAAGACTTGAAAAATAATAATGTCATTTGTGGGTCTAGTAATAAATCTTATGTGATAGTTTCCAATATTGTTTTTGGGGTGTTGTCAAATCTATATATAGTTTATGCATATTTTTTAAGATTGGTCTCATTGAAGCCAAATTTATGTATGAAGTCAAATATGAAAATATTTATCCTAGAACCTTGTCAACTAATGCATGTTTTATTAGTTTTCCATGTATTTATTGAATTAATGATGGAATATTTTGCTCAATGATGTGTTTGGGAGGTATATATTCCTTATAAAAAATACTATATTATTTATATATTTGAAGGTATTCATGATCGAATCAAAAAAATATGGTTGTGTATCTATAGGAAGAGTGATATATCACAAAATTGCATATAATATATCCTTGTAATCTAATGTTTTTCTTTAATATCTCTAGAATAGAAATCTTAGTTAGAGTATTAAACAATTGTTGAATAAGGTCATGTCCCTTGGGTTGAGAAAATTGCCTTGGATGAGGTGGATGAGGAAAATTGTGACTAGTAGGATTGGGTTGGGAAGGTAAAGTTGGTCACCCTCTTCTAGTCTAAAAAACATACATGTGGGACTCTAATATAAGCCTTGGGCAAAAAATGGGAATAGATTAATAAATAAATGTAGGTTGAGGTCAAGGAGGGGAAAGAATAAAAGGTTGTGTACATGCTCTTGGGAATGTATTTGTGATATTAAGTAACATAGATTAGACATTATAATAATAAGTATTAATATAATGTATGATCTTAGGAGATGGATTGGGTTGATTATGTCCAAAAGAGGTAGAATCTTCATTGTATCCAAGGCACCTTATATCAATATTATGTGAAATGTTCATGCATTTTTTATACCAAATAGTATGAGATGTGACAGGAATATATTTTTATGATGGTAATCTTTTGGGATAATTAATCTAGTGTGGGATATTGAAACAATAATAATTAAAAAGTGCATGAGGGTCAATATTATACATTTTATCCTCATGATTAGATTTACATTCGATCCATGCCCCAAAAAAATGAATAACATGATGAAAATTAATATGATATGTAATAATGAATTTCATAATTATATTTAACATATGAAAGGAGGAGTCATTCGTTGATTCTATTACGAATACATTACAAAAAAAACTCAATGTATAAAGGGTGTTATATGCAATGGTTTGAATGATAATGTTGGATCTCAAATATAATTGCTTGTTTGTAGCTTAGTGTCAGCCCTATATTTAAGATCACTAAATAATAGTGTCCAAACCATTCTTATATCCCACTAATTTATTAATTTTGGGAAATTAGATGTTTAATTCCTAAATAATAAATGGGTCTAAGTAGATAAAACTATTAAATAATATGCAATAATTAAGGCACTAATTTTGTGTAAACAAATAGTATTTTTTCATTTTCTATAAATAGTAATGAGTGAGAGAAAATATGACTTAGCTTATTCTAGGCTATTACGGCTGAGATAGAGTTTGACATTGGAGGAATAGGATTGGTTCACTATTACAAACTGAGATTTGGAGTTTGTTTATTGATTGGATAGGACCATCAAAAACAAGACACCCTATTGTCTAGTGCTGTAGTCCTGGTATTGTTGCTATTGTCCAAAATACTCATAGAGATGATTTTTTTAGGTTTTGTTCATAGTATCTGTGTGATCATGTGTTACAAATTTTAGATCCTCACTATCAATAGAACTCTTTGTAGAGATAATTATTCATGTGCCTATATCTTCTATGTAATTAAATGGAACTTTGGAAAATAGGAAAAAGGGGTTAGTGTGTAAAGGATATGTTGGATGCACTTCACAACCCATGTGTGGGAATGCTACCTACATACCAATACTCTGAGGAGGGATCAAGCTATATGTAGTTCTCCCATTGAATTGATTTTTGCAATAGTGTGATGAAAATTCAAGTAAATACAAAATTGGGTGTACTTGGGATGAACAGGGGATGGTGTAGAGGTTTGAATAATCTTAAAAGACTATTGGATGGATGTATGTAGAGAATAGGGAATGGTGATTGAGTAGTCTTGCTTGTATTCTTGTTTCTCTCTTGTAAATGAGTGTCAACCCTTCTAAATGGAATCTGAATGGCCTTTTATAGGGGATTTAATGTTCATGGGTTAAATGAATTCACATTAGGTTGACATGAATCAGGATAAGGATCTAGGAAAATATGACTATTTCAACCAAATTTGCACTTAGATAATAGCACCATAAACATGACACCTTGAGTTTTAATGTTTTAGTCTATGTTTGGGTGTTGTCTTGAGGGTAATAGACCTAGGGGGATGGATTTGTCATAGAAAGATCAACATGGGTTAGCAAGGGTTCAATATGGAAGGCTATATATGATTGGGAAACTATGAAAACATGCTTAAGAGGGTTAAGAGATGAAGAATATACCTATGGATTGGGTGTCATTAGCCAAACTCAAGTTACTAAATTTCACATTTTATATGACTACATTTTCCCCCGCTTTATTATAGTGATGAAGAAAAGTGAAATACTAAGATAAAAGAAAAATAGAAAATGTACCTAAACTTACCTATAAAGGTGAAGCTCATGAAGCTGTGTGATGCTAGATATGCATAGAGAGCATGGTGTGAAGTGTGAATCTACAATGAAAAACATAGAGTAGATAAGTCCTTACTAGATATGTTATATCTAAAATAAGAATGTATAAAAGCTAGGTAAAAGAAAGAGGAAGAGAAAAGAATGAATACAACTCATTAAGTACATGAAACAATACAAAACATGTTGTGATGTTGGAGTGTTCTGGGTGTGTGCTATACCAAAAGTAATATCACAAACATAATTGAGTGCTCAATTCCCTAGAATTGGATTAAGAATGAAAATGTAGTCCCTTTGACTCCATTATCACCTACCAAGTGAAGCTAATGAATCATGTGTGTGTAAATTAATGTTTAGACTGTGTGTCCAATCCCTTTGAATAGGTGACTCAAGAATAAAAAGGCTAGCTAGTCCTTTGGCTCCATCATTACCCCATGAAGTGAAGCTATGAAGTAATATTGGTATGGAATAGATGTTATATGAGATGGATCTTGAATCTCATGAATGTACTGTGATCTGATAATGTTGGTGTGGATATCCAAATGCATGCTAGAAACTAGGCTACTCTTGGCCATTTTGAAAGATGACCATTCTAAAACTAGTGCAATAGGCTTATACAAAAGCCAACTTGAGAACTCAGGTACTCATGGAGTTAAGCTTGTATGAAAGCCAAACTTTAAAAAGGATGGCAACCACTTGTAGATGGATTAAGGCACACAACTATTGAGAAATGCTTGGGAAATAAATTGAACTTAGAAAAAGGGGAGGATCAATGTGCCGTGCAAATTTCCCCCAATCACTAGTGTCTAGAACATGGATTTTGAACTACAAGTTATATCAACTACTTAACCTAAAAATAGAAGTGAGAGCCATCATGCCACGCATGATGCCCCCTAAATTTGGATTCTTTGAGTAAAAACTATACTAAAACATGTTAAATTGAGACTGTGTTGTATTGAAAAACCTATGACTAAACTCACCTTTATGTCTATTTATAGAAAACCTATTTTTTTTGCTATATAGATAGGATTATTGAAAATAGGACACCCTGTTGTTTGGCACTATAGTCCAATTTTGGTGTTATTGTTTAAGGCCATATCTGATGACTGTTCTAGATTCTCTGTTGTCTACCTAGTCTAATGTCTAGATTTTGTTTTGAATGTTCTAAAAACTACTATTTTGATGACTAGGAGCTTTGATATCTATGAAAAAACCCTTGTTTATTTCCCCCTCTTTTGAGGGTAGGAATGAAGACCCTATAATTATTTACCTTAGAAGAGATAGCCCTACATGTGTGTTATGTTGCATTTATACATGATATAGAAATGATAATTGACAAGATATCTGGAGATATAACAAGGTTTGTATTGAGAAATTTTTAGGTCAACATGGTTATGCCTAGATAGATATAACAATATAAAAGCATGTGTAATGTACTAAACTAGAATCAAAAGTGTTAGTTGTTAGTTGTCAAGGAGGGATGGAACATGATGTCCATCATGGCATCCAAGAGAGCAAGATAAATGCATGATATGGTTCATGGCATTTGTAAACAAGGAAAAATAATCAAGCAAGAATTTGATAAAGCAAGAAGCTAAAATCATACAAGGGTGGAAAAGGGGCCAAGTAAACAAGGGACATGGGCACATGTCACTCATACTGGAAAGCAAACATACAAATCATGTTCAAGTGTTATATACACATATCATAGAATAAATATGATTGGCATGAGGGCCACAGGTACATAGATTAGTACAAGTAAGGGATATCGCAAAATGTTCAAAGGTACACACACATGAATAGAAGCAAAGGACATTGGAAAATGTCTTAAAGCACACACAAGAGATAACCAAAAACTAGAAATTCAATCCAACAAGCCATGCTAAGAAAGAAAAAAAAGAATGTAACAAATGGAAAGATAGAATCACCTTTAACTAATCAAAGCAAGAGTAAAAGTATGCAAGACATGTTAGTACAAGACTAGGTATATGCTAAGAGATACACAAGTGTTAGATACTAGTGAAATGTTGATATAGTAATTTGTGTAATCTAGTAAATAATGTACATTAACATGATAACTTGGAGTGTGTAGTGTAGGAATGACATAACTTGGATGGTGTATTCATGTAAAAGATGCCCTTAATGGGTATGTATATCTATGTGTGTCTCAAATGTATAAGTAGGATGCCCTCTCAATGGGTAGATTGAAGTAATCAAGGATCTTGATGTCAATGCACATACTCCAAAAAGATAAAGTGAATCATGGTAATGTAGATAAATTGAAAAACAATAGCATGAAAAAAAAATGTAAATCCTAGCATAGTAGTAGTAATGTAAAGCATGGATGATGAATACAATCGAAATGTTTTTATGTTTTTGAATACATATGAATGTTTTTTGATTTTAAAATGTTATATTGTTTTTGTATTTTTGAAATAAGCAATGTATAGAAAATACTAAGAAGAAATGATTCTAATTGATGAGTCTCAAATGAGACTCCCTATCATGGTGTCCTGTATCAAACAAAGGTATTGTGCATGATCACGAAGCATGATGGAAATGCTGGGACTATAAAGCTATGTGCATTGTAAATTTTTTGAAATATTTGAAGTATAAATTGATTGTGGAGTCATTCTATATCAATGATAAGTGGATAAAATTTTAGGGCTCTTAGGGACCCATTTGAAAGTAGGAAAACACTTTGAACATGTGCTCTATGTGTAGACGCATGAGATCTCAATGACAGCAATCTGGGTGTGAATACTATAGCTGGAAGTTATCTACAATCCTAAAGTAGTGGAGGTGTATGAACCCTCTACACTAGAGATATATGCCCCAACTATGTCTAAATCTATACTAGAGGAATAACTATAACTAGTGGGGAAACTAAAATTGGTAGAGAAGCTAGAACTGGTGACTACAAAGGAGATGGCTTTGAAGTGGGGAGTTGTAACTCATATGAAATTCCAACAACTATAATAACATGATTTAATGAATGAATTTCATGCATATGTGAACTATAAATGGCAATACTCAAATTTTTTGAATCCATGGATGACCAAGTAACATATCAAAAACTCCTACACTAAGAACTATGGTGACATGTGTGGTCACATGTGTTGGCCCAGTCTATAAAAGAAGTACAATCTCACCCAATGAACTTTATATGTGCCTAATGAATCTAATGATAAATATATATGTCAAAGTGATATCCTACTTTTAATAGCTCAAATGATACAATAATTTAATAGTACACATGTTGACACTAGAACCATTATCGATGAGAACACTGTGAATGCGTCGATTATGAATATGTGCTTCAATAAAGAGTGCATTGTAATCTGAATTATTCTCAATAATCTCCTAATCTGAGAAGGACATCAAAGGTATAGTTATAACCTTAGAATCATACATACCTATCATATTTATCAAAGGTTGTGACTCAATTGAAGGTACCTGGTACATAGTTGGTGGAGGATGTGCATGGTATGTGTGGTGAATACCTAATGTGTCCCCTTTCTCTTATTTAGAATGTTGTGGAAATGGATCTGAGAAGATTTTCAAAGATTTATCTTATGTTAGCTTTTCCTATGGAGTCTCAACTAAACTATCAATATCAAGTAGGTTGTCATTTATTAAGTCTTGTATCTTATGTCTCAAATTGATGCATCTATTTTTATTGTGGCCTGGTTCCCTGTGAAAAACACAAAATGCATGTTGATCATATCCCTGTGGAAGAGGATTTATTTGGTCAACTTCTCAAATAAGAGGGAGAGTGATGATGTTACATTCCAATAACTACTGCAAAACTCTAGCTGGAGAAACTGGTCGATTAGTAAATGCACGCTGAGGAGGTGCTGATAACACTACACGTTGAGGGGGCTTTGAAGCCACATTGACTATTGGTTGATTTTGATTCTTGTTATCATTGACTTTAACCTTGTATGGGACTTTGATATTAATCTTGTTTATTGTGTTTGGGATGCTTGTATACTTGATTTTGCCCATTGAAATGATTTTTACTTCTCTTTTCTCTAGTGTATAGCACAATTCAGTGAAGGAAGATAATATTTTGAACATAATAGATTCATGAAATGCTAGTAGAAGGCTCTATTTGAAGAGATCCTGTAACTCCTGATTTGCCATGGGGTTAGTCATCTTAGCCAAGATGGTCTTTTATCAAAACTCATATTCTATGAGATGGTCATTTGATTATGTTTATGTTGTGCAATTTGTGCATAAGAGACCCTATCACCAATGTTGATACTAAAATGTGCTAGGAATATGCTAGCTAAAGGATTGAATGCATTGATCAACTGACTCAATAAAATATAGAACCATTGTAAATCACTATCCTTTTGACTCCATGGAAATATATTGGTAATTAACCAATCATATGGTACATAATCCAAGCATGTTACATGAAAATCTCTCAAATGTGTCTCTAGATCACCCTTACCATCATAAAAATTAATCTTAGGTTGAACAAAACCTTGTGGTAAGGGTGTATAAGCAATGTAACATGTCAATGGTGTATGAAGAAGAGAAAAAGAATCTAAAGCCTACATAGGTCTAGTGGTACCTTGCTCAAGATGTATTACCTTAGATTGAAGAGATCTTATATCTTGCACAAGGGCTACCACATTAGGAGATAGGGATGTACTAGCTATAACTGGTGGCATTAGGGTAGGTTGGGATGCTATAGGGGGTTGTTGAGACATAGTTGCCTCCAAATTGTCATTTTCAATTGGTTGCTTTGTAGGAATGGAAAATTCAACTTGTTTAGCCTTTTCAATTTACATGAGAGATTGTAATATAAGAGTATGATCTTGAGGCTATTCCTTGAGTTTTTCTCTGAAACTTTGGAGGATGAAATATATGTTGAGTACAACTTCATTATCAACAATGGATGGAAGTGGATAAATAGTCCAATGTGGTGGAGCATGAGTATCTGTGTGTACATCATTATTGGTATTTTCATATTGATTATTGTTTGAATCATTCTAATTAAAATTAGTGTAATCAAGATATGTAAAATCTATAGCTAGAGTCTAAACTAGTTTTTTATCCATAGTATATGGTTGAGTTGATGGAATTTGAGTACATTTTTGAGGATTTACACTAAGTCTTGCACTTCTTCTTGAAATAAGAGATGAAAGGAACTTAGGTGGCATAAGGAAAATAACTAGGATAATAATAGAAAAGATTAAACTAATATAATCTAAACAAGGAACTAAAATATGCATAGAAAGGATACAGATCTCCTAAACATGTAAGGTGATACCTCAAGAAGCAAAACAGGAACTAGTATATGCAACTAAGATTTTTCAAAAATATTTTATCAAGATATTATGAATGTTTGAAATTAAAATTGAATTTCATAGATAAGTCTACAAGATAAAATTCAAAAATTTATGGGAAAGTGTTTGATTTAATGGGACCTAGTAGATGCAACTATAGTTTTGAGATTTTTTTTTTTTAAAATTACTATGAATTTTTTAAATTTAAAGTTATTTTGTAATTTTAATATGCAACTAATAATTTAGAAAATGATTGTAAAATTACTAGAAAATTATTGGGAGCTAGTTGATGCAACTAGGGTTTGAAATAAATTTATTTTAAAATTTACTAAAAAATTTTAAAATTTGAGATGAAATTTTTATTTTAATAATTAAAAAAAAATTCAAAAATTAATGTAAAAAATCAACTTAGGAATTTAACCTAGGGTTTCTAAGGTTTTTATGCAAAATTTGAAGTAAGTTAGGTTCACTAAATAATTTATTATTTTTAAGAAATTAGATTTTTAATTCATAAATAATAAATGGGTCTGAGTAGATAAAACCAGTAAATAATATGCAATAATTAAGTCACTAATTTTGTGTAAACAAATAGTATTTTTGCCTTTTCTAAAAATAGTAATGAGTGAGAGAAAATATGACTTAGCTTATTTTAGACTATTATAACTAAGATAGAATTTGACACTAGAGGAACATGAATGGGTCACTATCACAAACTAAGATCTAGAGTTTATTTCTTGATTGGATAGGACCGCCAAAAACAAGACACCCTAATGTCCAGTTTTGTAGTCCTAGTCTTGCTGCTATTGTCTAAACTACTCATAGAGATATGATTTTTTTGGGTTTTGTTCATAGCATCTATGTGAGCCTATGTATTAAATTTCAAATCCTCATTGTCAATGGACCTCCCTATAGATCTGATTACTCATGTGTTTTTGTATTTTATAAAATTAAATAGAACTTTGATAAATAGAGAAAAGAGTTTAGTGTGTAAATGATACATTAGACACACTTCACACGTTGTGTGTGGGCACAGTACCTACATACCAATACTCTAAGGAGGGATAAATCTATATGTATTTCTCTAATTGAAGTGCTTGGTACAATAGTGTGATGAAAATGTAAGTAAATGTGAAACTAGGTGTACTTGGGATGACCAAGGGCTAATGTAGAGGTTTAAATAAGCTTGAAAGAATATTGGATGGTTATATGTAGAGAATAGGGAATGGTGCTTGAGTAGTCTTTCTTGTATTCTTGCTTCTCTCTTATAAATGAGTGCCAACCCTTCTAAATGGACTTTGAATGACCTTTTATAGTGGATTTAATGATCATGAGTTAAATGATTTCACATTAGGCTAACATGAATTAGGATAAGGATCCCAGAAAATATGACTATTTGAACCAAATTTTCACTTGGACAATAACTCCACAAATAAGACACCCTAAGTTTTAGTGCTATAGTCCAAGTTTAGGTGCTATTGTCATGAGTGTAGGAGACCTAAGGGGATGGATTTGCCATGGAAATATTAGCTTGGGTTAGCAAGGGTTTAGTCTAGAAGGCTATAGATGACTAGAAAACTCTGAAAACATGCTTATGAGGGTCAAAAGAGCAAGAAAAATGGACCTATGGATTGGGCGTCATTAGCCATACTCAAGTTACCAAATTTTACATTTTATATGACTACACCCATTATCTCAACTCTAAGGGTACGATGAAATTAACTTTCCTAAGTGATACATTTCTTTCAGGTGTACCAAAAATTAAAAAGCTAAAAGAGGCTATCTATGGTATAAGAAAGGACCCTATGCGTTTCCAATATATGATGAGGAACAATGAAACTAAACTCCATTTTTAGTATTGTACAATGGCTTGAGTATTAAGGCAATACCCATCACACCATGGTGTGTGTAAAATAGATCACTATTTAGTTTATAATGATAGTAACTAAATATAATTAAAACTATTGAAACACAGTTTCTAGAAATAAACAAAAAATAACTAGAAATAAAATCAAAATATTTTTACATATAAATATCAAAAAAATTTAAAATGATGTCGAAATAAAGAGTTTCGGTGTTTGATTGTATCTGAGTTATAGGGTGATTTCTTCAATGTTGGATTAAGATCCAAGGTCAAAGAAGATTGATTCATGGTCTCAAATTTATTTCTAGAGTTCAATGTTGTTTTACTTTAGTGTTAGTAATTTAGATAATTTTTTATGATAGTCTAAGAAAAAAATCAAGTAAACAACAATCAGTGGTTTAAATAAAATAAGGGTTCACCATAATGTTTAATGTTCTTTTTGATTTACAAATTAAATGTTATAAACAATAAACTATTGAAAATTAATTTAGAGATATATATATATATATATATATATATATATATATATATATATATATATATATATATATTTGAAGTGTGAAATACATTAATGTATGGAATTTTAAATTATCTATAAATAGTAAATCTATAAAAAATATGAAAACCTAGCTATAATTGAATTTATGTTAACTATGCAGAATAACTGTCAATGAAAATTGGCTAAAAATATTGGTGAATTATGTCACACCTAAAATCAAGATTTCTAACTGTGTTGGGACAAGGCCTCAAAAGGAGCAAAAGGCCACCCTACCACCTTTTCTATTTACTTTGTTTGATTTTATGTTTTTAGTTTATGCACCTATCTATGAGGGTTTTCTAAGTGGCTACATGTCTTGATTTACTAGGCAAAAGATGTGAAAAATAAAATCCATAACTCCTAAAAAATAAACCAATTGGATATCAAATAGAAAGGGGGGAATTAAGAAAGTGTAATATCTGAGATATTCTTAGAAAAGCTCACATAATCTATGTGATGCCTACATAGACCAAAAGGTCCTTAGGCTGATGTAGTTCTCCCTCCTAAAGTGAGTTTGTGAATCTTGATATTTATTATATGCATGCAACTAGATAGATTGACTTTAATTATTGATATTGAGTGACCTAAATATACAATAAAAAACATTATACTTAGCCTATGAATATTATAATAATTCACAATTCAAATTAGAAATATAAGTGCCATTTTGCTCAATGTGTAATAGAATTTCCTTGTGATTGTTAGATATGTTTGGAGAGGCCTTAATGTGATTATATAGAGGAATATTTTGAATATTTTATATTAAAAAAATTTCAAAAATCATAATAAGTGTAAAATAATACATTTAAAATTTAAAAAATTACAATTGTAGTTTGGGAGATAAGGTCACAGTAGTAGACAAGGCCGTAATGTGACCATGTTTGACTTAGTATGATTTTATAGCAAAAGGTTAAATAATATAGTAACTTGGTTGATAGGATTTTTTATTAGAATAGGGATGTATGAATGATGTTTTTTGTGTTTACAATATAATTTTTAGAATAGTGAATACTCTTATAGAGATTTCAAGTTAATGGAATAGTAAATAGGCTAAACATGGTAAGAATGTCAAGATTAAATATTTTTAAGCACTTAATGATTAAATTTGAGTGTCTACACTAACTTAAAATAGTGTAGAGTGTGAAATAATACACATAATGGTACTCAAATCCGATGAGTGGATCAAAATATGTAGTCCTTATAAAGTGCTAAAAACTAGGATTGTGTAATTAGTAAGGTAAAAATGAAAAATTTAGGAAATATGGTTTGATAAAATTTAAATAATGATCACACTAATGTGTATATCATGATAAAATAATAATATTGAAAAAATTCACCCTCCCATGTCTTTCAGAATGAAATTTATGCTTCATGGAAGTTTGTTGGTCCAAATTAAAGTTATATTGGGGTATAAAAACTAAAGTGCATCAGACATATGTACTGATATAGGTGATTTGAAACAAATATATAATACTTAAATGGAGGTGGGATTCAACCCTTTGACCTACATATTTTTAAAATTATAAATGGAGGTAGGATTCAACCCTTCAACATGTATATCTACAAATGCCTTATAAAAAATGTTAAATCCACTACACCAAACACAAAACCTAGAGATGTAAATAGATGAAAAATTATATGTAATGGAAAATAATGAACTTGAAGAATCTTATGGGTGATGGTGTTGGTGGTAATAATGACTACATGAAATAGTGGTGGAGGATGTGGGAGGAGTTCAGCCACAATAATGAGAGGTGTTTTCCCCTCCCAAATGAAACCCTAAAATTATATATTCACCTTCAAATGTTTTCCATAGGTGCCTTTGTGCTCCAAGTTTTGTAAACCAAGTATTTTTGAAAATTTCTGAAAGAGAATAATTTTACGGTATAAACCTTGATCCATATTTATACAAAAAGGTACAAAAAATACTTTATCTTCTCTATTTCTCCTTGCTTATCCTATAGATCTAAACATTAAAATGTTAACCTAATATCATTATATTATTTAAAAAAAACATTTTATTTTTTTAAATATTTTGATTATTATTCAAGAAAAATAGTGGCATATGTATATACATAATACTTTAAAAACTTTTAACAATTACTAATGCTCTTTATCTTGTAGGAACCCATCAGGTCTCAATCTCTCTGAGTGTGTGCCTTAAGGGGTTCACCAGGAAAGGGGTGGGCATACCATTGGTTATTTACATGAATGTTATCCCATTTTCCATGTGATATATACACACTTGTCTCCTAAAAACCATTCCCCTAATATTTATCTCCCCTTTTTCACACTCCTCTAGTCTTTCACCACCTTCAGTAGCCCTTTTCCTAACCTAAAACCCCTTATGATAGTTTACCTGACTATTTTACATATGTCAACCTTACACTCTTATTGAAAAAAATTCTTTAGGGTCTAGCTTAGGCCCTAGCCAACATAGTCTATGACCTAGTGAGTTTTTGTCAATAACGATACTAGGTCGATCGGGTTGACCTTGTCAGCTAAATTTTTTAGAAGGGTTTAGGGTTAAATCCACCTATATAAACATTATCATTTTGACATTTATAAGAGAATAAAATAAGTAAGATATATTGTGTATCTACTTATCCACCATTCTACTCGAGGAGCAAGCTTATGGTCTCATACTTTCTTTAGAGATACGGATCTTGTCTTGTGGAGAAGTCTTTTAGATGCATTGATAAGTTGTGTAGCCTAGAGTAGATTTATCCTTATCATCATTACATAACAAAATAACCTGTTTTGAATCACCTTATCCAAGGGAGAGATTGAGGCTCGATAGGTTCATCTTTAAAGGTAAGTATTCCTAAATTTATTCCTCCTTTGTAAGAGTGGATATATATGCATTTGCACTTCTCTTCCATGCATTAAGATTTCATATACATTAACATGAGTATATGTTTTCTATACATGTTTAATTTTAATTTTTATTACTCCCACTTTATGCCACAATATCTGGTGAGCACTAGATTAGATTTTTACTTGTTATTATTTTAGTGAATATGAAAACATATAAACTAGTTAGGGATATTGCATAGTTTTGTTTGACTAAAGGCTTTGGAATCCTACCTAGTAATATTATTGTGGTAAGAGATACCATAATTAGGTCTAATATATCCATAGTGGTCATGAATCCAATTGTCTAATGTATCACCAATTTGAAGTGGAAGTAGGATCTATCTTATCTGAGCTAGGATTGATTTATAGATTTCATGCATTTCTCATTGCATACATTATGGTGAACCCGATATGAATCCTATCCCACCATTGTCTTCATGTTGCCACTTTATTATTATCATTATGATCACTTTGGATTCACCTTCATAATACATTTTGGTGAACCCAACATGAATCTAACCCTTGCATGTTTTCTTTCATGCTTTTCATTTATATCATTTTATTATTTTTCTATATTTGTGATACTAAGTTGACTAGGTTGATACAATTCTAACTTCTATGTGTAGGTTTAACACATAGTCACATAAAAATGACTCTTTTATTTTTATGCAATTCTTCATCAAATATAGGTCACTAGATCAAACAGGTCAACATAATACTCATACTCAATTTTAGATAAACAAACTAGGTCGAATAGGTCAATTTAGTATTGTAGACAACATCTAGATCAAAAAATGAAGTCATGCAAGTAGAATTAATATTATAATCTACTTAGTCATGTTAAATATGCTTCAACAAATAGGGAATCATAGAACTAGGTTAACCTAGTTGACACAGTTGGTAGAACTTGCAAGCAACATTCAAGGCACTTCAATAAAAATTTCAGTCCTCAGCATCTTTCAACCCACCAAGGTTCCTCTATATATCTCTCTTTAAATTTAGTACTTCATTCCAATTTTGTTTTATGGAAGTTTGAAGTCTTTAAAATTGTAATCCTAAAAGAAATTTGACTTGGTTGACTTCATTTTGAATCCTATCTTCTTTCTAAAAGACTAAGTTAACCTCATCGATTTAGTTCTTAAGGACTCTAGTTTATACATTACGATAGTCACCCTGTCAACTCTATTCTATAATATTTTCATACAGTGTCATCTAAACTAACTTTATACCATGATTAGATTAAGAATTAACAATTATATGCTAGTAATTAATGTTGACGTTGTGGATTTCACCCTTGAAATAAGGCTGGGCTTCTCTCTTCCATGTGGCACAATGGAGACTCCCCTCTTGCTGTGGGTCTGGAAAAACTAAGGGGAGAATCTCTAGATAAGAGATAACTCTATTTGATGCATCTCTGAGGTCTTTTAATATTACTACTAATAATGGGGGGGTGGTGAAAAGAGAGAGAAAATACTAAAAATAGAATCTAAACTAAATTAGTGATGCACCAAAATGGTTGGTTTACTTAGCTTTGGCATACACTTTACACCAAGAACCAGCTGATATACACTTCAATTGACATGAGAAACTCTTATGCATCAGTGTTCAATAAGGGGTCCTCTAGAGATATGGGGAGGAATCACTACTAGAGGTGTTCTAGGACACACTATGGCAGCTTGTTCACATGCACCTATACTTTGTTGTGGACACTTCTTGCTGACCTACGAAAGAAGAACTCATAACACACTAGACATGATGGAATCATTCTATGAAAGTATGAAATAAAATGACTTAACACAAGATGAAACCATATACATATGCAAAAGTGTAAACTCAAATGGAAGTAAAAATGCTATGTCTTGATTCAAGGTAAAATCCTATAGGGATTCACCATACAAGTTGAGAGATCTATTTCTCAAAATGAGAGATTACAATATATCACATCCAAAAGAAAGACTTTGGCACTTTTAATAAACAATGGCCCATGCTACGTTAAAAGTTTAAGGAAGAGGAAATTGCTCATGTTAATATCATCCTTCTAGAAATGGCTTGACAAAACTATGCTATAGATATCATAGGGCTTGACTTTAGTGCTTAAAATATATTAAATACTAATACAAAAGTATGGGTTACTTGATTGTTTTAATCACAAGGCCACCCCTCTTTAAGACTTATACGACTTTCTAGTGCAGATGCTCTCTTTTACCACTTGGGCTAATCTATTCTTTATCGTGCTTGACTGGGTGCATCTTTTGGAGCATTCTAAATGTTGTCGTATGTGTGCATGGTCATGTTCTGGATTCTCTATTTTGTTCCCTCTTTCCTTGCTATTTCTTGTCTCTTTCTAGCAATTTTGAGCTCTTGGGCTATTCTTTTCATCTTTATCAAGCTCCTTTCTCAACGATTTGAGCTCTTTCAGCCACTTGTCTGAAGGCATTATTCCTTTGGCTTCTCCTCAATGGCTGATGCATCTCATCAAAATTAACGTCTGCAAGCCTATCACTATGTAAAAAACTAAACAGCTATTTCACCACTATAAATTTGACATCCACAATCTCATCACCATTTGAAATCCAACGGCTAGTTTACTACCTTGAATTTGATGTGTGTGCACCCATCACTAGACGTTTAAATTGCCAATGGCTAGTTTGCTATGCTAATTTTTACGTCTTCAGCTCATCACCACTTTGGCAATTTTTTTGGCCTTTCATAATTTGAACCTTCTTGAAAGGAAGGTGTCCCTTTTTTTGCAACTAAGATTCCCCCACAAGGACACTTACCCTTCAGGTTCCTTTGGGCTCCCTTGTCCTTTTAATTCCTTTAGACATTTTATCTAAAGGAAATCTTTCTTCAAAGTCCCAGCCCTTTCCTTTCGGTCCTTTTCTATTGGATTTCCTTTCGAAAGAAAGTCTGAAGGAAATATTTATCCTTTTGTCTTGGTTTTCCTCTATATAAAAACTTACCTTTCAGCCTTCTTCTTTAATTATTTTCTTGAAGGTGTTGTCTTCCCTCCACAAGGGTACTTTTGGGCCCATAATTGCCCTCTCCAGCCTATTGGAATGGTCCAGTTTGCTTCTTAACTACCCTCCACAAGGTCACTTTGTCTTTATAACTTTGTAAAAGACTTTCATTATTTGAACCGGGCCATTCCCTTAACAAACGGCTTGTGCAAACTAACTGCCCAAAATAGGATAAGCCTATGGATCAACCCGAGATGTCTACAAGACTCAAGTCATTTGATTCTTTATAGAGACAGGCTTATTACAAAAGGGAGAAAACATAATTTTTAGAAGGGTGGATACATAAAAGACTGACTGCTCAAGATAGTAGGGAAGGAAGGAGATTGATTTTTTTTGCAAGACCAAAAAATGGTCAACAAATTTGGAGATTCCTAGGGGAAGCATCCCTGTTATGCTAAAAAGACTGGTATCCTCAAAGTCCATTGGCCATGGGGTTAAGATGTAGCTTAGAAAAGTTAGAAACAACCTTCTAAAGACCTATGGACCAATAAAGCTTTTACCTCAAACACAAAAGAAAACACACACAATAAAAGCTAAAAAACACTACACCTATGCAAACAACACTTAGGGAAAATAGGGAAAGAAAAACTACAAGCAAACTAATATGTACAACTAACTAGGTATATTTGCCTCCCTCCTGGATCAAAGGGAAAAATTCTTAAGTCTCCTTCATGGAAAGAAAACTTATGGTACCAAACAAATGGCTGGATGGAAAGGAGACTTGGTGATTTGCTCTTCTTGGCTGCCACCTTGATTGGCTTATATCCAAATGAATTAGGGTTAAACATGCTTCCAACATATATGTATTCATCTTGATCTTGGAAGCTTGCCTCATGTTAGCCCTTCATGCTGGTGTATCTCACCAAGAAATCAATGGCTACCAGCTTATCATCATAAGCCTCATTTAGCTCATAGCCCCTTTGACATGCATCATGGATTGACTCATTCCCTTCTGCCTCATTGAAGAGACTATCAAACTTATCTTTTGCTTCATCATTGCTTTCTTGAAAAAGGGTGACTATTGTGATGTCTGAAATGAGATCACAAATTGCTTGCTCATTCCACAAAACATCACCTTCTTGCTCAAGGCTCTCTTCTTCAAAGATTTCATCAAGATGGACATGCCTCTCCTTTTCTTGCTCAAATACCAGAGTCTCTAGTTGTTCCCATACATGTTCATGATCCTCCTCCAACTCAGGTTCCATGGCATGGTCATTATCTTCATCAAAGTAACAAGGAAGTTCATCAAATAAGGGAGGACAGAGCTTACCATGCTTACATTCCTCATCATCCATTGTTGACAAATAAAGTTTGTCAACTTCTTCTTCATATTGCTGGAACTTCTACATGTATGCATGACCTGTGTCTTCTCCATTATTGATGATGTATTCAAATGGAGCATCCATGATGACCTCATCCTCATTGTTTTTCATGATAGCCTATTGGGTAGTTGCAAATAAGATCCTCTCTTCACTTGCCTCATTCAAAACAAGTTCTTCCTTGAGAAAGAATGGAGTGGAGGGTTCATGGACAAACTCATGTGGAAGAGGAGGTAATCCTCAAGCTAGAATCAAATGATTATCTTCCTTCCATTTGTCCAAAACTTCATCTATATCAGATGTGGCCTGATAGCTCTCTTGAATGAGTGTAGATGGGGTGTGTTTAGACATGGAATTTGCTATTTGGTCTAAACCATCCTTCACACCTTGGCTGAGGAACCTCATTCTAGACTCTAACTCTGCAATTTGCCTGGTTATATTCTCTTAGAAGATCATTTCTTGGAGATCATGAGGATCACCATGAGTAGGAGCAACTTTATCTTCTTTAAGGCCCTGAGCTAGTTCATGGTATTCCCTCCTCCAACTTGAAATCTTGACATCATGTTCAAAGACTTGAGGAGGTTGAGGAAGACTAGGAAGAGACTGTTGATGTATAGGAAGAGTTTATAGAAGAGAGACATGATAGTTCATGGTATTCCCTTCAAAGGATTATTCACAACCTAAGGAATTGAGAAGGTTCATTTCCATGGGAGGCTATTCTAATGCATTTTAGTGTTGAAAATCTAGGTGCAAGGGATTAAGAGCAGGAGTGATTAATGCATTAGATGAGCTAGAGTGAGCAAGTGCTATCTGGTAGAAAGGATTTGGTGCACAAGAGGGGGCTTTCTTTAGAATAAGAGGGGGATTCTTTGGAATGGGAGAAGGCACACAAGGCTGACTACCTTGAATGAATGAACTCTTCCATTTTACTACTTCCTCCTTCATGGATTGCAAGGCTTGAGCTTGCCTAAAAAAGTACTCATCTTTATACATAAGCTCTTGCTGATATGTATCCTGCTCCTCCAATCTATTTATCTCCATCACTTACTTCTCAAATTCTAATTTTACTTCCTTTACACTAGGTGAAGGGAAACTAGGAGAGCTGCTTGAGGTGATGCCATGAACAACCTAAGCTTGATCAAAGTTATATGAAGGAAAATAAGGTCCATGCTACTGAGCACTGGAATTATACATACCAAAATGTGATTTCTTGATGGCACCAGGACTACTTAACCAGCTAATTCAACTCAGAGTCACCATTGGTGTTGGTTGAAATGCCTCTAAAGGTTGATTGGTTGAACACACCAAAAATCCTTCAAATCCTTGGACAAATAGTCCCACTGAGCATGCCAAAAACTATTGATGCTATGGATTGCACCCTTGAAAGAAGGCTAGGCTTCTCTCTTCCATGTGGCACAATAGAGACTCCCCTCTTGCTGTGGGTTTGATAAAACTAAGGGGAGAATATCTAGATAAGGGCTATCTCCCTTTGATGCATCTCTAAGGTATTTTACTACAATTTCTAACAATGGGGGGGGGGTGAAAAGAGAGAGAAAATTGAACCTAAACTAAAGTAGTGATGCACCAAAATGGTTGGTCTACTTAGCTTTGGCATACACTTTACACCAAGAACAAGCTGATATACACTTCATTTGACATGAGAAACTCTTCTGCATCAGTATTCAATAAGGGGTCCTATGGAGATATGGGGAGGAAGCACTACTAGAGGTGTTTTAGGACATACTATGGCAGCCTATTCACATGCACCTATACTCTATTATGGACACTTCTTGCTGACCTACAAAAGAAGAACTCACAATACACTAGACATGCTAGAATCATTCTATGAAAGCATGAAAGAAAAGGAATTAACACAAGACAAAACCATAGATATATGCAAAAGTTCAAACTCAAATGGAGGTAAAAATGCTATGTCTTGATTCAAGGTAAAATCCTATAGGGCTTTGCCATACAAGCTGAGAGATCTATTTCTCAAAATGAGAGATTACAATATATCACATCTAAAAGAAAGACTTTGGTGACTTATAGAAATGGCGGCTTATACTGCGTTGAAAGTCTAGGGAAGAGGAAATTGGTCATGCTGATATAATCCTTCTAGAAATGGCCTAATAGAACCATATTGTAGATATCACAAGGCTTGACTTTAGTGCTTAAAACATATTAAATACTACTGTAAAAGCATGGGTCACTTGATTGTTTTAATGACAAGGCCACCCCTCTTTAAGACTTATGCGACTATCTGCTACCGATGCTCTCTTTTTCCACCTAGGCTGATCTATTCTTCTCTGTGCTTGACTGGGTGCATCTTTTGGAACATTCCAAATGTTGTCATATGTGTGAGTGGTTGTGTTTTGGATTCTCTATTTTGTTCCCTATTTCCTTGCTATTTTATGTCTCTTTTTGGAAATTTTGAGCTCTTGGGCTATTCTTCTCATCTTTTTCAAGCTCCTCAGGCTCCTTTCTCAATGATTTGAGCTCTTTTAGCTGCTTGTCTAAAGGCATTATTCCTTTGGCTTCTCTTCAATGACTGATGCATCCCGTCAAAATTGACATCTATGGGCCTATCACTATGTAAAAAACTAAATGGATATTTCACCATCATAAATTTGACATCCACAAGACTGTCTCCATTTGAAAGCCAATAACTAGTTTGTTGCCTTAAATTTGACGTGTGCATGCCCATCACCAGACATTTAAACTGCCAATGGCTATTTTACTACGCTAATTTTGATGTCTTCAGTCCATCACCCCTTTGGCAATTTCTTTAGCGTTTCAAAATTTGAACCTTCCCAAAAGGAAGGTGTCCCTTTTTTAGTAGCTGAGAGTCCCCCACAAGGGCACTTACCCTTCAGGTTCCTTCGGGCTCCCTTGTCTTCTTAATTCCTTCAAACAAAAT
This sequence comes from Torreya grandis, assembly GCA_037957365.1. Lineage (NCBI taxonomy): Eukaryota > Viridiplantae > Streptophyta > Pinopsida > Cupressales > Taxaceae > Torreya > Torreya grandis. The sequence goes on along the minus strand of JARHVA010004666.1, from coordinate 416,931 downwards.
GTCTGAAATAATTCCTTCAGACATTTTATTCGAAGGAAATCTTTCTTCAAAGTCCTATCCCTTTCCTTTCGGTCCTTTTCTTTTGGATTTCCTTCAGACATAAAGTTTGAAGGAAATCTTTATCCTTTTGTCTTGGTCTTCCTCCATAGAAAAACTTACCTTTCAGCCTTCTTCTTTAATTATTTTCCTGAAGGTGCTCTCTGCCCTCCACAACAGTACTTTTGGGCCCATAATTTCCCTCCACAGCCTACTGGAATGGTCCACTTTGCTTCTTGACTGCCCTCTACAAGGGCACTTTTCCTTTAGAACTTTGTAAAAGACTTTCATTCTTTGAACCAGGTCATTCCCTTTCCAAACGGCTTGTGCAAACTGAATGCCCAAAATAGGATAAGCCTATGGATCAACCTGAGATGTGTAAAAGACTCAAGTCATTTGATTCTTTATAGAGACAGGCTTATTACAAAAGGGAAAAAACATAATTTGTAGAAAGGTGGATACATAAAAGAGTGACTGCTCAAGATAGTAGGGAAGGAAGGAGATTGATTTTGGCCTGCAAGACCAAAAAAGGTCAATAATTAATTCACACTTTCATTTTTAGCTATTTGTATTCTTAGAGCAGCTCACACAATCTAGTTAGGTGGTTTTTCAATATACTATTTAGTTGCATAATTCTTCTCTTTTTGCACACACTACCAAATCACAAAATTTCAGAACACATTTAAATATTTGTCTACCTAAGTCCTACCTACTTAGATTTCATCACCAAGGGGGAAGCTAACATGGTTTTATAGCCAAGTATAAACACATGTTTAATGGTATATATTATCAAAGCTCCTGCCACCCTTATCACTGCAAAATTATGAAGTGAGGGGGTATGCCCTAATACCAAGTTAGTACCATTGCCAACATAGATCCCTTTAAGCCTAAATGTTCTAAAATCATCCATAGATTGCTTTCTAGTTCCCTATTTTCAGCTAGCTTCCTTATCACGCTTAAAATAACACTTTATAATAATCAAACAACACTGTGGATGACCATTTAGTTAACATTTACTTTTTAGTTGATTACTTGCTCTCTACTCATTATATGTTGTATTGAAAAAACTTGCATTGGGCAATGTTGGTGTAAGGTTTTATGTTGTGTGCCCCAAGTGGATCACCCTCATTAATCTAATTATTTGTGTTATTTCACTTCTTACTTCAAATTACATTGCAAATTTTTTCCTTATTTTTATCATACTATCATTTTTTTTGACATAATATCTTATAGACTATATTTTTATCTAACTATAGTGATGCATCAACCTAGTCGACCCAGTACTCCTTTTTCCAATCAAGATATATTACTAAGTCAACTTGGTCAACTTTATATCCTTATTAGAGTATATTTTTTCCTATCTATAGTATTTATTTGACTTGGTCGACTCTGTGCTCTTATACCTCCTATTTTCAATACTAGGTCAACCTAGTTAATTTTGTAATCTTATTTGCCTCTTGTATCTCCTTGATTTTGCATCAAATTTGTCTTCCCTAATCTCTCTCTTTCATCATGAAATTTCTATTTGAAGATAAAATTTAGTTGAATTCAATGAATATGATGAGTCTTACCCACCCTAATAGGTTCTCCCATAATTAGCTTATGGCTCCTACCCTAGATGAAAGTTATGTGCATATATCCATTCACACTACCAACTATGGGATTCCTCCTTATTCCTATTTACATCATAATATTATCTTCTCATTTAAAGATTAAATTTAATTATAGTATAAACCATAAATTCTCTTCTTCATCAATGAGTTTCCTCAACATCGAGGAAATGATCTTTCTACTATTTACCATCTCATGATAAGTGGTCAAGTCGAGAAACCCCATTCACCTTCTCCCATGTTTTCAAACAAATTTGGGGATATTATATTCTTTCCTTCTTAGCCTCTTCCCTCTATTTTGACCCCTTCTCATACCATGACTTCTTTCTCTTTGATTTATTCCTCCTCCATGTCTAGTATCTCTATTAACATGGCAGTTTCTACATCTAGTGGGCCTCTTCCAAGACTTATTCTTCTCAATTATTCCACTAGTTCATCATTTTCTACCCATGGTAATCATGCCTCTTGTGTCATTTCTTCTCATCCCTCTACTAGTCCATATTTTCCTACACAAGCAAATTATGCCACTAGTGCCTCACTTACTAATAATTCTTTTCAAGTTCTTACTATGACCCATACTGACAGCCAAGCCTCTACTGCCAATTCTAATGCTTCATACAATGCCAATAATACAATTCAAATCCATCAAATCTTATTATAAAATATTAATCAAATGAATGTTTTTCAAACTAATAATGTAAATCAGATGATGTAAATACAAAATCTTCTTATCCATCTTCAAACCCAACCTCAATAGATGCCATGGGGCACGCATAGCCAAAATGTTCTCCCTCCTTTTTGGTATTGCCTTGGTAATATTATCCCTCAACCTCCTTTTGTTAATAAAACAATCAAGCATATTAAAAATTAACCTATTACATATCAAATTGATAATATTGATATAAGAGTTATCACCCCTACCATTTCTTATAGTGTGTCAACTGACCCTACTTTTCAATTGAAAACATTTGGAAGTCTATATAAAGATTGGGTTAAGTTAAATACCTTTTCTGCTACCAATATATTAGTAAAAACTCTCAAGGTGATTCTTTATATTGGTACAACCAAGTCAAATCTCATTTCATTACTAGTTTGGAAGATTTAGTCAATGCTCTAGTCCAAGACTTCCAAACTAGTGATCTCCTTGAGAACACATTGGCCCATTTTATCAATTGTAAACAATATGAGACCAAAAACAAACAAGATTTTATCAAATAATGGAAGACCTTGTCTAATAAATGTGAAAATAATATGGTAGATGAAAACCTATTTCATCTAGTTATGAACACTCTTTTTCCCAAGTTGCAATATTAGGTCCAGACTCTCTCTCCATATACCTTGGAAGAGGTTATTGACCAAGCCAAGAATAAATATTTCCTTATGCATCAATTCAAGCCATCCTAACTTTCTATGGGTAATTGCATGTTAATCAATAATAAGAATAATCATTCTACCAATGATGGTGTCATCAACTCTTATGTTACCATTCATACTATTTAAGCTATTGTTCTTAACCAAACTTCGAAACAAGCTTCCCTTCCCAACCATATCACTAATCCTCATTTATATTCAACTAATAACATCAATATTCATAAACCTTTATCCTTATCAGAATTATAAAAGCATCTACCAAGGCCTCTCTCATGATAACTTCATCCCACTCATCCCATGAAATCTTGGTATGATCCTAATAAATTTTGTTTGTTTAATGCTAGTTAGGGTTATTTTCATGAGACTTGTAGGAAACTTAATAATTTGGCTATGGATTTACTTCTTGGTCCTAATTTTGACATGATTATATCAGTCATAAATGTCAAAAAGCCTATTATATTGCCTTAAAATCATATTAAACACAAAATAAATCTCAATCTTTAAACCAGGTTAATGCTCATTTTTCCATCTATAAATATCCTCTTCTAAATCACCAAGATAAACAAGAAAAGCCTACCCCTTCTATAAATAATGTTGACAATCTTCTTAACCCAACACTTGAAGAGAATGTGGTCAATATGACTAATATGAAAGGATGGTTACTTTCATTGATCCTCATCCTATCCACACCCCTCAGTTATCTCAGACATTTTTTATTATCCAAGATTCTTCTCTAACTCACTTAACCGAGTTGGGGAAAGAATTACTTATATATTTTTATGAAACAATTATAACACCTCCCTTAGATAACTCTTCTCATACCATTTATGCCATTCTTCCAACCTCTTTACCTATTACTAATGATACTCAACCTTATATCAACACTTACTCTAATATATCTCAAACCACACCTTCACCAACCAACCTCTCTTCTTAAGTAATCAACAAACTTATCCTCCAATTAAACCTTCTATCTCTTATCATCATAAATTTACATGTACTTTAGGTCTTCTTTCTGAGGACCTCCTTCAACATTATGCACCTCTTTCTAATAGTCCTATTATGGGTTGTGATGAGTGGGATCCTATCAAAAAACCTACTAATCTCCCATCTCAAATCAGATCTCTCGATCTTATGCAGACCTCTCCATGGCATCGTAATCATCTTATGCATCTTTTGTTTAAAATGAGCATCTATTGCCCCCTAGTAGTATGTGAAGCCACCTTATCTGGATCAAAAGATAGCATTTTACAATAGTGAAAAAAGATGTCCAATCATGTTGATGAAATAATGGACACTTTTCTTTACCTCAAATTCCCCATTGCTTTTATGATCCTCAATAAAATTCTACTTCGTGCAGATTATCTTCCTCTTTTTATCAGTGTCTGAATTGGTGATATCCAATTCGAGAGTGCTTTGATTGATGAGGGTTTTTGAACTTGTGTTACCTCTCTTAATTTCATCAAAACCCTTGGATATTATGAATGTAATCTTAAATCCGCATGTAACATATGTCAAAGCTATGATTGAATGAATATGCCTCCTTTATGTTGTGTGTGGCTCCTCATCATAGTCCCACCTATCACCATTCATGTGAAGGTGATGATATTCAAATTTACTCCATATTACAACATTTTACTTGGTAGGCTATGGAATCATTTCATGAGATTATTGCCTCTTCCACTTGTCAATGCATCAAATTGACTCATAATAGATTCATCTACAAGATTCAAGGTGACACTAATCCTTGGAATTTTAAACAATTCAAAGACCATGGTGTATTCAGGATTCCTACCCTTGAACCCTTTATTAAGCATTCCATTTAATGGATATAAATGATTTAACTTTTTTATTAATTATTCCCAACGTTACAATGATCACCCCAAACTCATCAAGAACATACCCCTAACCTCCTAGATTTTGATGATGATGAGCCCGATGAGACCAACCTCAAGATTAAAACCTCTAATCTCTTAGCTGATCTCATTTCTCATCTCCCCCATTATTTGAAACCTCATTCCCATCAATCACCTTGTGATGATATACCCATTGTCTTAACTAAGACGTAACATTCCATTCATCACACCACATCAAATGACAAGATCATCCCTACTTGCACCATCAATCTTCATACACCTAATTATGATGATTGTTATACCTTAGAGGATCTCTTATTATTAAGTGTTGATCAAGCCCGAGATTCTAAAATTATTAATTATCATTCCTCTTTGCTTCAGTCTTCTAATATATCTTCTAGTATTTTGTCCTATATATTCATAATTTTTTTGTATTTTCCCTCTTAATCATAGGGTATATATGGTACACACACCTCCAATTTTTGAATAATCTCATAGGAGTATGCTTATGTATCATGCTATGAATGGTCCCTATTATTTTGATAGATACCAAGACCCTTATAGCTGACTTATCCTTGAGATGCTTGCAACTATCCTTTAACCTTTCATATATCTCGTTACACCCTTAATAGAGCCCAATTCGGATCCCATTCCCACTCTCTTTATAGCTAAGTCTCTTCCTATTTATAATCCTATTAATATTTTAGTTTAACCTTTTCAAGTCTCTCTAGAAACCCCACCTTCCCTTGGTGATGGTTTACTCCCTTACTAAATTCTACTCTTTTTCCCATCAAATGGGTCGATTAGCCATTTTGTGACATTCATAAAGTTGTTAGTAATTGGAAAAAATATTGTTCATTATACCAATCTTCCTTAGCTTCTATTTCCCTTTCCTATGAGTACACCCACCAAGTACAATCATAGGCATATCTATTACTTCCAGGGCATAGATAACCATTCATCCACACATTGTCAAAAGTTGTGATAGTATATTGACACCTTGCATCCTACCACTCCTCAGCCCTCAAACAAGGCTATACCTCCCCTAAAAGTCTTACCTATATATCTTACCAAATATAGAGAGGTATATTGTCTCTAGCACCAATGTGTTACTGTTCACACTAATCATTTTTGCATCCTTTAGTAACATCTTAAAGATCATTTCTTAACCATTCTTGCACCTTTTACCCTTCCTACCATAGCTAACCCTCATAATAAGGCTCCCATTTCTTCCCCCATGGCTCCACCACCTATGGTCCCTTCTCCACCTACTATTTCTCCACCCATGATTCCCTTACCTATGGATCCTGTTTCACCTATGGACCATTATCCATCGATGACACCTTCATATCCTATAGATTCCACTCCCATCCATTCTCATAAGCATCCCCTACATGATATCCCTCATCAGCATGATCCTCTAAGTATTCCTACATTTTCTATCAAAGAGAGTTGATGTGAATTATTTTCTCAATGTTCCTTAAATATTGATGAGAAATTAGTTATAGTTCACATTCAACTTCATAGAGGCTTATCATATGTTATGGATAATGTGTGTGGATAAATATATTAGTAATTATGAGCACAAGCATGGTGTTCTTACATTTTCATTTGGACTAGATGTGTGCTCCAACTTTACATTTATCTATTTTATATCATTTGACATTGTGTCAAATTCTTACCTATCTTACATAGTGAGTTTTGTTTTGCATTACATGTTACTTATATTATCATTATTCTTCTTATGTTCTCTTATGGGTTATTTTTTCCATCTTTGTTCTTATTAACTTTATTCCCTTGTTTTGGTTCTTGTAGACATCCAATTCCTAACACCATTTGTGTTGAAATTATCCATCTTATTCAAATTTCACTCAAATGCACATTTTAGGTCAAAATCCATAAAACATCCTAAATGGTTCAAACTTTTCACTTACAAGTGCCAATTCAAGTCAAAGTATCCCTAAATAGGGCAATGCATTTTATGGGCCAGCTAACTTTGATCAAATCATTTTGAGTTAAAATGACCATTTCACTATTTAGTGCTCTAGATCACTCTTTTTCTTCTAATTCAATGGTGCACGTAATGTACCTTTGTTATTTGGTGCTGGCAGCATCCTAAATGGGAATACAACTCCAATGCATCTAAAATTTCCTTGTAGTTCCTTTATAGTCAAATTATGACCCAGTAATATGACTTTTTGACTATTTTGATTAACTGAGGGCCAATTTTCAAATAATTGCACAAATGATGATTAACCTTGTTTAAGGCTAGTTAATCCAAATCAAGAGCTTAAGTGGATTTTCCATGAGAGTTGTTGAATATTTCTTTTTGAAAATTGATTCTTATTATGTGCATCACCTAGTGATATCATCTATGGGGTGGCATCCATCAAGTCATAAGTACATAAAATATTAGGATTATGGGTCACCCATGCCTAGTTAATGCCTCCCATGCCTCTTTAATGCTTATTTATCTTGAGGATATTTATGGATTTAATTCCAAATATTAGGATTATTCTTAACCACACATCTTCATCTCAAGATGGATGGTTCAGGTTGATCCTGACCAATCTCAAAAATCTATAAATAGAGAGTCCATGAACATCATTTGAAAGCTATTTTGGTGCAAGGTTATTATTCTCAAATATCTTCAAAGCTTGAACATTGCAAAGTTATAATGCTAAATTGTTTCCACAAAGCTTCATTGATATGGTAGTTTAGTGATTCCACATCAAGAGCCTAGGTTTTATAGAGTGTTCTTGAGGCATTGGAGGAGCTTACCACCATTTTTGATAAAGACAAGGATTCTTTTTCAAGGGAGATCATGTTTTTGAGCCACATAGGTATGGTAAATCCATTTGGGAAGGTAATATGGTGATTGATTTCTTTGATTTGTTTCTTGTTATCCTTTATAATTCCCATAGGAATAGATAGGATTGGTTAGTTAGTTCTTTATGCATATTTCATTGTTTATGGACTAATGTTTCAATAACTATCTTTGTAATCCTCTCTACATCTTGGCACACCTGGGGGGACTAGATGGATCCTACACACGAAGGAGATATTTTAAAACCCTAAAAAAACTTATTTGAGATTTTAAAACTCTTAAAAATTGGTTTTCTAACTTTATTTTGCCATTTTTGGTTACCAAGGTTTTACATAGTAATTGATGTCGACATAAATACTAGCATCAGTTACTTAGATTAAATGACATCGATTAGCAAAACTGACATCAGTCAGATCTTGGTTGGCATTAATCAATGTCGGTGGTATTGACTGATGTCAATCATTGTGTTTTTCCAAAAACATAGACCCAAGACCTATTTTTTCAAATTTTGTTGTTTCAAACTCAAAATGGCTTCAAAGCTAAGGGACAAGCTAATAATTTTGTTGCATGACCAAGTAGGATATTTCTCAAAACATGTTTAAATCACTTTTGCATGCTTAAAATTTGATTAGGAACTTTGTTTTGCTGTTTAACAAAGAATTTAGGTGTTTTTGATGAATGTTTTTCAAAGTTTGAAACTAAGACCAAGGGGTAAAAAAACCACCAAACACTTTATTTGGGTTTAAAATTGAACGCACTTGTCATTTTTTTCTTACAATAGTTGTTTAATTAGATTTTGTTTGGCAAAGAGAGGAATGTTGCGTGTATTCTCTTCCATTTTTCACCTATAGGGAATCCTTGGAATCAAAAGTGCCATTCTTATTACAAGTAGCCTAGTCCAAGGATTAGAAAGAAATTCATCTAAAGCATTTCCCAAAAAATCATCAAAGTTTAGGTGACCTTGAAAACAACCCTAAATTCTTTCTACTTTCATTTTATTTCTTTATTTTTATGCATCTTGTCTTGCAAGGGGGACTTCATCACCTCCCACAAGTTATTTAGGGAAACTTTGACATGGGGTTTCATCTCCTAACATTGACTTAATTTGGCTCCTTTGGAGTTTCACATGGGATGTAGTGGCACTTTGGACATCGCACTACATTGAGCGAACATCAAGATGTAGTGTTTGCAAAAGGGACTAGACCTTGTTACAACAAGCCAAGTGATATGGACCCAAAATCTGTGCTTTTATTTTGCATTATTTGGCATGAAAGTCAATATGTAATTTATTCCCCTAGAGACATTCAAAACTTTCTATTTTTAGTCAACCCCATTTTACCATACCTTTTCTAGGATTTGGACGACTATACTCAGTGTATTTTGGTCATTTTTGCTTGGTATGTTTTGAGACTAATTTATTTTTTATTTTTTCATAAAGCCATGTCAAAACCAATTTGTCTATACATCAGTCTTTTGTCTAAAGAGGTGTTATGCTAGCCATTTTACACCAGACTTTTGCCTTGAAATGTTTTCCTAAACTTGTTTGTGTGTGTGTCATTTGAATTGTAGAGGGTAGTGTTATGCTACCCAAATCATGTTAAACCATTTTGAGCCTTTTAAGTCTTTTGAAACATAAAATTGACCACATCATTTGAGAATGCTTATACCATTAGGTTACTCAATTTATTTCAAGACTTGTTCACCATTATATCAAAACCATTTGTTTCAAACCATTTTATGTATACCATTTAGACCTCTATCTTGTGCCGTCATGTTGTCCATTCTTGTCTACCCTATTTGGTCCAATCCTAATTTTTAACATTGAGTTTTCAATTAGCCTTGTCAAGTTTGGATCCAAACATTGATTTATTTCTATTTAGATCTCAATTGATGGGGTTGATACATAGATCTTTGTCTTTTGGGTTGTATAACTTCAGTTAATCGATTACCCAAATTTGAAAACTATTGATGGTTTGTTTGTTTAGTGCCTATCCTCATCATTGTTTGTGCCTTTATTTGGGAGAACACAACATTTTTCAAAGATACTTTTGTATTATGCCTTATGATAAATGATCATGTTTATGTGTGATTCTATGTGTCGGGTCTATGCCAAAGTTATTTCCAAACTTGTTAGATTAAATCAAATGACATCAGCCTTTGTTTCAAGTCTAGATTTTGACATTGTTTGGACAAGAGTCCTAGCACATGCCTATCTTTTTGAGCCTATCTTTTGACTCCACATTTGGAATAAAGACCTAACAACTCAAATTTTCCCTTTCCTAGTTTAGACCTTGTTTGGAACACTTTGACCTAGACCTTTGACATGTTGGTTTTAATTTAGATGCTTGACCTTTTGTGCATGTGACATTTGACATTAGACATTTGATGTTAGGCTATTTTATGCCAAGTATTTAACATAACTAATTTTGGAGATATGGTTCCACTTTCAAACCACATTAGAGATACAACTCCACCTTTTGACCAAGTTAGACCATGTTTAAACCATTTGTCCTTTACATGGATATTTCATCATTTACATGGATATGTCTCACTACACTTATGGTGGAGTCACTTACAATCTGAATTATGATAGAATGGCTACAAAAAATGACTTTTATGGCTTTTGTTAAGACCCCAATGATACTAATATGGTTTGTGAGATAGATTTTTATTTGCCTCATATTAATCACTCATGGGAACAAAGTCATGAAGAAACTTATGACCCAACTCAAGACCTTGATTGGTATGAAGAGGCTTGTGAAGAGGAATTTGAGGACCCAACTATATATAATGTTGTTTGGGATACGAATCCATACCTCCTTTACAAAAATTAGTACATGGAACACAATCATGAACTAGCTTATGATCCAAATCACACTTAGGATGATATGGTTTATGAAGAAGACTTGGATGCTTTTACTTGTGCAAGAAATAAAGTTACAAAACGTTATTTTATTATCAAATCATAGGCTACCCCTAACCCTCCTTTAGATTATATGAGCTATCAAGCTCCATAATATCCAAGGAATACCATTATCATTGTAGGACCTAGTCCTTTGGCTTGTGTGAGCAATCATGCTCCACACCACCCTATCATTACCATTTCAGGACTTGATCCTTTGGATCACATGAGAAATCATGTTCCCCAATGCCCTACCATTATCCAACCACAAATCATTCCTTATCCAGTACCAATCCCAACCAAACCTCAATCGATCAAATCTTTTGAAGACCAAGCCATGTTTAGAACTAGTATTTTCTAACTCATTAAAAACCAAGGCCAAGAAAACCAACCAATCCAAGATGTTTCTATTGAATCAACCATTTTTGATAAATTAACCTGTGATAAATTCCTTATTAATCCTATACCATTTATCGAGGAGTCTCACTCTGACAAGCTAGTCTGTATTGAGTCACTTCTTAATGATTATAAACACCTTTGGAAAAATCATTACCTCGATCATGTGCCTATTTTTCAAGAGCCTCATATTGGCAAGCCAGTCTTTGAGGAGTTTTCTCTTGACCTATTTCCCATCCTAGAGGAGTCTCACTTTGACAAACTAGTTTTTGTGGAGCCCATTATTCCATCACAAGTTGTTACTTATCTAAAACCAATTATTAAAAAAGACATCATTGTAATAGAGTACCCATTAGATGAAGAATCAGAGTTAGATTCAGGTTCTATTCTTGAACCAAAATTGGATTTAGCATCAGAATCAAAATCAACATCAATCTCAACATCAGATTCATAGTCCTTTAAGTTAAAATTAGATTCAGAAGAAGAATATGTTCATAGCTATTATAACATTAGTTATACATGCCTAGTAGATAAATTTGAATACATTTGTGATCCTTATATGGTTTTTAAGGATGAGTACTTTAGCTTTGACACAAGTTCTCCTAGTATCTTCTACAAGGATTGTGCAACCTCTCCCCATTCCATTACCATTCCATAGGTCATTACCATAAACCAAAATAGACATAGTATTGACATTCCATTTCCCATAAGTGTCGATTGGGATTGATAGAATCAAAATTTATTGAACTACATCCATGGTGACATAGCAGTTGAAGAAGAGAAAGGAGGCCAAGAAAAAATTCATGTAGTAGAAGAACACTCTCCTAGAGGGACGTTTTCAAAGGTGCTAGGGGACAATCAAAGTCGAAACTTAGCATCTTCTAGGGAGACTTTTTTGAAAGTGCTAAAAGATAATCAATGTCAAAAGGCACTATTTATTAGTGAAACATTCTCAAAGGTGATATGAGACAATTAAGACAACTTCATTGGTGAAAACCTCTTTAAGGTACTAATAGTTGAGCATAAAATTTCTTCACTACTTGATGAAGACAAAATCAAAGAGAAAATCAAAATAGCATCCAATCTATAGCTTAATCAGATGGTAGCTACTCTCAAGATCAAATAATAGAAAAGCTTGATGGTCCTATTGAGAGAATAAGTATTTATCCCTACCATAACCAAAATTATGTGAAATCTAGCATCAATAACATTACATGTGACTGAAAGTCCTGATCTTTATTTGTTTCCCCACCATTATACATTCATTATCATCTACCATTCCATTTCACAATCAAACCTACCATCCATTATTTGTCCCTATTTACCATCCATTATTTCTCTTTTCTTTGTAGAGGATATAAAGATACCTTGTTTTGATGTTTCAAGGAATCGGAAACAATGACCAACGAAGATCATGAAAGCATTCTTGGCAACCAAATCTGTAGGCCATTTTTGATAGAGCAACTATTCAAATGAGGTATAGGATAGAAATTAACATGATCAATTATTATTTTTATTTAATTTGTTGATTAGGACATGCATCTCCCAATTAGTAGGAACAATAGAATTAAAAACCACACCCAAGCCAAAAACATGTACCATATCATTTCATATGCCATTGTCATTGTTATATATGCTTATTTACCATTATTGTAGATCCTATCCATTTACCCCCACCACTTGGGGGAAACCCTAATACCATTTTTCCAATATATCTAGACCATCATTATCCTTGGAAATTCCATTCCATCCTATCATTCCATTCATATCTAGACCAAAGCCTATTTTTGGTCATCCTACCCAATCCTATTTTGATCTTCGTTCATTTGGTTCTTCCCACACCTTTTGTGAGATTTTTATGATCAAGTTTCAAAAATCAATCCAATATGTGTTTCAATGATATTCTATGAAAGTAGTGTGATAGTTGATATGGCAATATATCTTTCATCCTATATCCACATTTGTTTATGTGAACTTGATTATAACTGCCTATGGGCAAATTAGTGTCTCACTAGTCTTGCTACTAATTATAACCACCTATTGGTAAATTAGTATCATTGACCTATGCCATTGTATCTTATTTATAACCACCTATGGGAAAACTATGGGTAACACTTGTTTTTCATGAATTTTTGCATCACCATGCAATCGTTGTTTTCATTTAACTAGCCATTTGTCAGATTTGAGAACTTGTTGGGACCTAGTTGGTTTTTCCCCCACCTTTTATGTGGATGGAATTAATATGACTTGAGGTCATTTTGGGACTATGTGGGTCATGATAGATTTATGTTGAGGTCACCTCAGTCCTCATTTCCATACACTCTCACCATTTTGTGAGCAACCTAAGCCAAACACTCTCACCATTTTATGAACAACCTAAGCCAAATGATCTCACCATTTTATGAGCAAGTATCTTGTCATTATATAATGAGTTAAGATACCTCAAAATTCCAAAAACATTCATAAAATTTCAAAAATCCAAAAACATTTATCTTATTTAAGCCTAGTTAGTTATCCTCAATTCACCTTATTGGGGTATTGCCATTGTGAGGATGCTTTCTTTTGCTTTTATTTTTAGGGTTTTTGTTTGTTTGTTTATTTCAAGTTATTTGTTTGTTTGTTTGTTTATTTGTTTATTCACTTGCCCGTTTGTTTGATTTCAACACTGTTACCTCGACTTAGTCATATGTATTCATTGGGTGATTCCTTGCACACATTATTCTTGAGTCTATCCATATTCATTCATCAACATTGTCATCATGGTTTCTATCATTAATGCATTATTTTTTGAGTGTTTATTAGATCGAGAGTCAATCCTTACGCATATTTTGGATAGTATTTATGGTGTTCTATTATGAATCCTACCATCACATACTACAATAAAAATCAGCTTCAAGAAGGTCTAAAATCAATGGAGCCATAAAAGTTTCTCCTTGGCACCTTGGCAAATCCTTCCATCCCACCCTTGATCAAATGAACCCAATGGCCATTCTAGTTATATAATTACTAGTCAAGATGTGCATCTCCTCATTGGTAGGTATAACTAAATCATTCACTCTAATCAATCTTATTCTTCTATTCAGCTATTTCATCACTTTTCACCTACTCATATTTAATTTATATTCTAGGTTATATCATTGAGTTATGCTTGCTAATCAGCCCTACCTGGGGCATAATCATCTTTAGCCAATCTAGGTCCTCTTAATGATTATAAACACCTATGGGAAAATCATTATTTTGACTCTTACTCCTAATTATAACTACCGTTGGGCAAATCAATAATCCTTTTTACATCAATACATGCAAGCATTTTCTCATTTGGATTAATCTCAACCACAGGTTAATTCCACCTTTATTCTTGTTTCTTTTCGAGGAGTTTGACACATCTTAGAATTAATTACTCATTTTGATTTTTAATCCTCTCTTCATCTTGAGATGGACGGTTATGGTTGATCTTGACCAATCTTAAAAATCTATATATAGAGAGGCCATGGACATCATTTCAAAGCTATTTTAGTGTAAGGTTATTATGCTCAAATATCTTCAAAGCTTCAACATTGTAAAGTTATAAAGCTTGTGCTGTCATAATTTTATCCCACCCTTTTATCTTGCCTTGAATGCATTTTATACTACACTGGTCCACTTTTCATGAATCTTGATGGTAAAGGCTTTGAAATCTTGGCACTTTGAACACATTATTCATCCCATTCTAGATTGCTCTCTTTAAGATGCATATTCTTTGTTATGTCTAGGACATGTTATAAGCTTGAACACTTTCTATCCCTTGACCAATTATGATCTTGAATATGGCTCATGAGCATTATGAACATCTTCAATAACAATTCTACATAACAATTTAGCTAGGACAATCTTGTGTACCTTCCGATAGGTGAATAGCCACATCTTCTCAGTGCAAGTATTTTGTTGCATTCTTGTTTTATCAAGAACCTTGCTCTCATTGATTTGTGATCATGGGCCATTGCAGCTAGCTTAGCTATCTTATTGGAACCTCTACTCTCAAGACATGCATCTCCTCAACTAGATGGTCCCACCTTGTGCATATTTTATCTTAAAAACACCAAAAACATTATAAATACTTTGAAAATACCAAAAACATCAGAACATGATCCCCAAAAGAACAAAAACATTATCTTTTGCTTTTATACATTTGTACATTTCCATTCCACCATCCCACACTCTCACCATTTTGTGATCAAATATTAAGTTTAAACACTCTTGCCATTTTGCAAGCACAAAAACACCAATTCATTTCATCTTATCCCATGCGCTTGCCATTTTGCAAGATCATTTTTAATCATCTCATTAGATTCTTATTTGCTAGACCCTTCTTGTTTGTTTTCCATATCTTCCATTTCTTCTATAACATTAATCAAGCTAGTCTAATCATCATTTTTCTTTTATCCCATTTATTGGGAGAACTAAATTTGGCCTGAAGTTCATGTTGGAACATGCATCCATGGAACTATGTAGGCAATGCCCACTTATTTTATACATCTAGAGTCAGCTCAACCAACCCCTTCCTTTTCTTTTCTTCCCCCATTTATTTTATCATTGTTCCTCTTTAATTAGGGAATAATTATCGTGTCATTGTTCTTTGTTATGATGTGGTAGAAAGTAATGCCTCTATCACACATGCATGAACATTTGTCCTTAAACTGCACTAACTTGGTTTTTGTTTGTGTGTGTTTTGTTGTGTTTTCTTGGTGTTTTGTTGTGCTTTCACACCTCCCCTTTTATTTCTTCTCCTTTTCTCTTTTTATTTCTTCTTGTTCCATTCTTGGTCTTGTGTTTCTTTGTCTTGTTTGTTTCTATTTGATTTTGCTTTTCTCTTTTGTGTTCAAGAATGCCTTGATGGTCCACATGGATGTTGATTATTTATAACTTAGTCTTATGTCATTAAGATGTTCTTGCCTTTTGTTTTTAAACATTTTTTTTTCCTTCTTAAGTCTTGATAGATCATATCTTGATTTCAAGTTAGGTTCATTTATGTTTATGTTTGTCTTTATCTTTATCTTTTTTGTTTAAATGTAAATCATTGTAACTCTAGTTTTGGTCATTATTTTACCATTATACTTAGTTATAGATATTCAAATTTGAACTGGCTCAATGAAATTGGAATCTTATGTAATTCTAAGTTATTTATATTTATGATGCCTAATTTATTTTGCTATAGCAACCACTTTGTGCTCAGGTCTCAACGTCTTAATGTCAACATCAGCTCTGATGAATGATTTTCAAGAACACTCTATAAAACCTAGGCTCATGATATATAATTAAGCATCTAGGTAGTATGAATTATAGGCTTCTTTGTCTATGATTAGACGTGCATCTCTTTGCATACATTGTGAGTCTAGTCAATTCTTGATCATTTTTCATTAAATTCTCTCCTAAACTTAGGTGAAATATATTGGCCTAAAGTTCATGATGGAACATGAGTCCATGGAACTATGTAGGCATTGCTTAGTTTTTATTGAGGTCAACTTGGCTATCTCAATTCTTCTTTTCATCTCTCTCATCACTTTGTGCATTCTCATATGCTTGGTTTTATATTGATTTCTAAGCCATTACCCCATTGCATATACATTTGTGCCTGCTCACTTTAACCTATCTTTTGGGTTATATCCTTGAGTTGTTTTTCTTAATAATTGACCATGCTAGGGCAAAACATTTTAACACCTTCTGAATCAAATCAACACTACAGGGGAAAATAATTATTTATTCTTTATCAATGATCAAGATTCACCCTACTAGGGCAAGAACCTATTTTATCACGATCACAGTTTCTCTACTAGAGTATTTATTGGTATCTTCTCTTTATAAACTTTGTTCTAGTGGTGATTCCCTTCTTGAATCAAAATTTTCTCTGTTTTACTCTAATTCCAAGATCTCCACATTAAAACCCATGATGGCAATATTTTAGTGTATAACTTGTCTCAGGATTGATCAATGCCATAAGTGCATAGCTTGTACTCTCAAATTGGGTATGTTTACAGTGTGTCCCTTACATTTATGGATTTTATCTTTCCCATTTCCCCCATCTTTGGGGCCTATTATACCTTTAATTATATTTTGATCATTGATGGTAATCATGTGTGCAAGCATTAACTCATTTGGATGTGATTTATTCCATGGGTTAATCTCTCACTTTCTCTCTCTTTTCAAGAGTCTATCTTTCTCTTTCATCCTAGTATGTCATCTTGAGGTGGTATCATCATGGGTTTGTTCTAATTTATTCTTGACAACTTTTTTCTTTGAAAAGATGTTACTTCACCTGAATGTCTCGCTATGTCCTGTCAAACAAGGGAAAAATATAGACATCCAATTTCTAACACCATTTGTGTTGAAATTATCCATCTTACTTAAATTGCACTCAAATGCACATTTTAGGTCAAAATCCATAAAACATCATAAATGGTTCAAACTTGTCACTTCAAGTGCCAGTTTAGGTCAAACTATCCTTGAATAGGGTAATGCATTTTATGGGGAAGCTAACTTTGATCAAATAATTTCGATTTAAAATGACTATTTTACCATTTAATGCTTTAGATCACTCTTTTTATTCTAATTCATTGGTACACATCATGTACCTTTTTTATTTGGTGTTGGCAACATCCTAAATGGGAATACAGCTCCAACACATCTAACATTGCCTTCTAGTTCCTCTCTAGTCAAATTATGACCTAGTAATATGACTTTTTGACCATTTTGATTAACTAAAGGCTAATTTTCAAATAATTGCATAAATGTTGATTAACCTTTTTTAAGACTAATTAATCCAAATAAAGATCTTAAGTGGATTTTCCATGAGAATTGTTGAATATTTCTTTTTGAAAATTGATTCTAATTATCTACATCACCTAGTGACATCATCTATGCGATGGCATCCATCAAGCCATAAGTGCATTAAATATCAGGATTATGGGTCACCCATGCCTAGTTAATGCCTCCCATGCCTATTTAATGCTTATTTATCTTGAGGATATTTATGGATTTAATTCCAAATATTAGGATTATCCTCAATCACACACTTCATCTCAAGATGGATGGTTTAGGTTGATCTTGACCAATCTCAAAAATCTATAAATAGAGAGGCCATGAACATCATTTCAAAGCTATTTTGGTGCAAGGTTATTATGCTCAAATATCTTCAAATCTTGAACATTGCAAAGTTATAATGCTAAATTATTTCCACAAAGCTTCATTGATATGCTAGTTTAGTGATTCCACATCAAGAGCCTAGGTTTTATAGAGTGTTCTTGAGGCATTAGATGATCTTACCACCATTGTTGACAAGACAAGGATGCTTGATCAAGGGAGAACATTTTTTTGAGCCACACAGGTATGGCAAATCCATTTGGGAAGGTAATATGGTGATTTCTTTCTTTCATTTGTTTGTTGATATCCTTTATAATTCCCATAAGAATAGATAGGCTTGGTTAGTTAGTTCTTTATGCATGTTTCATTGTTTATGGACTAATGCTTGACTAAATTAGTTTGTAATCCTCTCTACAATTCTTTCTCATGATTGTTTGTTATTTTATTGCTATATACATAGATAATTATTATTGTGACGTGGTTATATAAACCTTATTCCCTTTATTCATTACTCATTTACTATGTAATCAGTTAGTAAATGATTAATCTCATTAAAATATCCTTTTGCCAATTTACTTTGGATCTCATCTTATTCCCCTTTGTTCTCTTTTAAAAACTAAGCATACACATGGTTGATACTTGAGATAACATACTGTTTCATAGTTAAGCCTAAGTGATCTAGTCAATTATGTCTTTGGATACTTAGCTTCCTTTAGCCAAGGACTAAAGCTCATTAATGTGTATCAATCTATCTCTCATGATTTGTCATTCCAAGTCTGTATGGAGGAGGAATCTTCAAATCCATAAAACATTAAAAATCCAAAACATTTAACAAAAGTCAATAATCTAAAAGGCAACATTCAAAATTCTCAAAAGTTAAATCAAATTAAAAATATGTGATTATAAACACATATCCTTTCCCTAATACAAGGTTAAACTCTATAGTTGGCCTCATAATAAATCCAAGGTCCATTGGGGTCCAGTAGGTCAGTAGATTAGAAAAGGAGAATAATAAAATCTTTTACTGCTACCTACTTTCTCATGAAAGTACCCAATCTTTGTGGTAGTTGGTGAATCTTTAAGGGGTCTTGAGGAATGGGGAACACATTGTGGAAAGGTAGGTACATTTTAATTTTCATGATAAAAACTACCAACATGAGTTGATCTTAGTACCACACTTATTTTACCACATAGCTTTGTGTCTATAATGAATGGATATCCTCTGTATATTGATGGTCACTAGTCAATTAGTGTCTTCTAATGTCCTTAGTATTCCTCATGTCTCCTAACATATTATTATAATATGCCTATGTTATGCTTCTTAAATTCCCATTTTCACTCCCTATAACCCTAATATTTCTCCTTTAGAAATATTTTTTGTTCACTGATCACTCCCCTAGGGATTTCATTTATGAGTTGCATTGTAATACCATGGATAAGACCTAGCCTTCCTCACAAATTACCAAATTTTCACATTATTTACACCTCATTGGTATTCCCTTTGTGAGTTTTAGTGTAAGATAATGGATAAGACTTGGCCTTCTTCACAAAATTTTCCAATATCCAAGTCACAAAAAAATTGCATGTGTCAAATATGAGATAAGATGTGATTGATTATGAGTTACACATCATTAACATGATTCCCTTCTTGATTTAATATGTTTTATGCTTATTTCATTAATATTTTCACTTTTATCTTCTTATTTTCTGATTGCATGTAAGAATCCAACCACTTTTCTTGAGTTTTTCATACTTCCCAACTTGAATTAGTGTGATTAATTTAAGACCATTTTTACCAATTTCATTTTTCTTTTATACTTCCTAATGTGATTTAGTATTATTGATTGAATTGATTCATTTGGGTTTATACTATTGTTATTTCAAATGCTTTCCATTTTATTTACATTATTTTCATACTTCCCAACATGATTTAGTGTGATTTTACTTGTTTTAATTTGGTGCCACTCTTTCTCATGGTTTAGAAATAATTTTTTCCCTCTTGTTTACAACATTTTTGGTTTATCATACTTAGTCATATTTTATTATTACACATTTCCCATAATGATTTAGTGTGTACTACATTTTTTTGATTAATTATACTTTTTGAAATCCTTTTCACCTATTTATTTTTAACCACGCATGTGTATTACATAATGCTAGAAAATAAAACATAACACATACATTTCCTGTAACATAAACAACACAAAAAAATATATATGATAGAAATAAATATGTCCATTCATAAAAAATCATAACCAAAACACAAACCATAAGATCAACATCTAACTGTCAAAATAGAATATCTCTATATATATCATGTGTTTTAATACAAAGTATAAAAATACATCACTCTAGCTCTAAGTCTAGGCTTTAACATGTCTATCTCAAGGCCTAACCACACCACCCATATATGCCTTGGGCTATCCCCTTTGAATAGTATATTATAAAGAGGTTATTTGAGATATCAAGTTTCCTACCTTTCCTTATAGGTTGGCCACCTGAGCATGTACTTGTCCCAACTAGATAGTGGTAGCCATATGCATGACTCTCTCCTAAGCCAAGGCATGCCATGCATGTGCCTAACCTACTCCAACCCATGCTAGTGGTTATAGACCATTTCCATGTGCCTGCATTGCACTTCTTATAGCTGCTATGTATCTTTCCTATCTTAGTTATCATCTCCTCACCATCCTGGCTCTTTAGGCTCTTACTAAGTTTCTTAGAACTACATTTTTCTCAAAATAGTAAATAATATCAAATTAATTATTTTTCACCCTATTTATATTTATTATTTAAAACTATTTACCCTTAAAATATTTATGATCAAATTCCTTGTTTTGATCATATCTTTATTTCTACTAGCTCATTTTCCAAACCATAAAAAGTTTTAGAATCTTGATGTCATAGATAATTTTTATAACTATTACAAGTATAGTTTGTTAAAATTTCAATTCTTCATTCTTTCTCACTAATCTCTATAGGTTCACCTAATTTTCCTCACATTGGATGCCTTCACATATCTCACATCTCCTCTATCTACAACACTAAGGTAAGTAAAGGCATGTGTTTTTCAATTCTATCATTTTATTTATCTTATTCTCTCCTTACTACACTTTACTTAGTATCGGCATTATGTGTTATCATGTTCTTGTTTTGAATCACCATCCTATGTTACACTTACATGACAAGTGATGAGATTTGAGTGGGGTATATGTATACATATAATATTTTCAAACTTTTATAAATTACTAGCACTCTTTATCTTGTAAGAACCCATCAAGTCTCAATCTATTTGAGTACATGCCCTAAGGGGTGTACTGAGAAATGGGTGGGTATACCATTGGTTCTTTGCAAAATTATTATCCCTTTTTCCACTTATTTTCTACACACTTGTATCCTAAAAACCATTCCCCTAAGATTTATCTCCTCTTTTTCACACTCCTCTAGTCTTTCACCACCTTCAATAGCCCTTTTCCTAACCTAAAAACCCCTTTTTCTAGTTACATGACTATGTCAATTGTATTGACCTTATACTCTTATTGAAAAAAATTATTTAAGTTTTAGGTTGGCCCCTGGCTGACCTAGTCCATGACCTAGTGAGTTTTTATCAATAATAATACTAGGTCGATTGGGTTGACCTTGTCAGCCAAAATTTTTAGAAGGGTTTAGGGTTAAATCCTCATATATAAACACAATCCTTTCACCATTTCTAAGAGAATATAAAAAGTAAGATATATTTCACATCTACTTATCCACCATTCTACTTGAGGAATAAGCTTAGGGTTTCAGACTTTCTTTGGAGATATGGATCTTGTCTTGTGGATAAATCTTTTGGATGCATTGATAGGTTGTGTATCCTAGAACTAATTTATCCTTGTCATACTTACATACCATAACAACCTCTTAAGAATCAATTTGGCCAAATGATATATTGAGGCTCAGTAGGTTCATTTTCAAAGGAATACCATAGTATAATCCCTTGTTGAGGAGGAACAGAGGAAGAAGAAGAAGAATAGGTGATATCCTTGGTAGACTATGCCATAAATTAGGAATATAATGTAGAAGTGATGATGTAAGTATAACATGATATGACTAAATAAGAATCTTTAGCTAAATAAGATGAATAGGCTAAGTTGGAGAATGCCAAATATTTGAACTTAGGAAGGATACAAGAAGAAGAAACACAAGTTGGTACCTTAGACTAGATAATCCTCATAGTGGAGAAAACCCAAAAGATAAGTGAGGTGGAATATTATTTAGGTTCTTTTATTTCAATTTTAAGTACTTTATTAGTATCTATTTCTTTTGGTTCATCCATTCTTTTAGCATCTACCCAAATAGGACTCCCAATAAGGTAATCCATTTCAAAAACTTGTTGACTATTTCTATTTTTAGTCCCAAAATGCCACCAATCTTAAGAAAACTACCATCTCAAGTAGAAATGACTATGTCATATTATTTAACCACATAATTAACCACATTATTGATTAAAAAGACTCTTGGCTTGACCAAATTCATAGATGATATAAATGCACTTAGGGAGCCTTCACCATGAGAGAGGATCATTTATCCACATCTCTAGTTCCCAATACAAATAAGTGAATCATTCACACTTGCATAAATAACACATCCTCTAATGAATCCTTCACCCTCTAGCTTAGAAGACCTGATTTCCTCATGGAAAGAAGGAGAACTATTATTCCTGAATGGGTTAGAGAGATGTATGGAAAGTAAGATGAGAGATAGAATTTAGTTGTTTATGAATTGCCCATAGTATCTACTTGGTTTAACAAGAAGAGTGGAACCATGTAAAGGGTGAGGAAGAAGAAAGCATTAAATTTGGACATAAGGGAATAAATTGAATTTGAGTAAAGATAATTTTTTTCCCTTGGCAAAGAAATCCAAAAAGGATCCAAGGGATCGTAATGAATTTACTAAAGATATCTTTTCTTTTGTGGAGTCAACTAGTGAAGCTATGAAAAAATGTATAAAATCAAAGAGGAAGCACATAAAATATAATATAAGAGATAAACCATACCTTCTCCTCAGGAAATAATTGATTGTGTACATTTTATATACTATGTTATATAACATTTTGTATAGTATCCTAGTTTCTAAAGTAGGAAGCCAGTCAAATAGAACAAATGTCACCAAAATTGGCAGTAAATGAAAGATCTATAGAAAAGGTTTAATTTATTGGTAAAATTATCTATAACTAATGCATTTAACTATTTTAATTTAATCACTATCATGAATGCATCATGGTGAATTAACTATGCTATTAAAATATGATATGTTTCCCTCAATTGACATAATCAAATGAATATTTTATTGGGACATTTCTCAAATCATGAAAGTGAGACCTTATAAATTTTGAAGGAAATGAGGGTCACTAATGTGATTAATCATAAAAGTGAACTTATCGATAGGATAATTTTTGATAACTTCCTCTAAGGATCTACAAACAACTTTAAGGAGGAAGTTGAAGGTGATATATATAGAACCAATGATGAAATCTTATAATTGGTAAATTTTTCTAAGGATAGGGTGATGAGATATGAAGCCATGGGAGATTAATTCAAGATCTCAAAGGCTAAACAAATAATTTTTATGGCTGAGGTTATAAAAATATTCAAACCTTCCCTAATCAATTTTGATGTCATTAATAAGGAGTTTAAATCAACACACTTATTTTTTGAGAGACTCAAGACAAAAGAGATAGCTTCAAAGTTAATTCCCACCATGAAATCAAATTATAATACTACCCCATAATCTTAAGATTCCTAATTTATATGATTTATAGTCATATAAAATCTGATGAGCTTAGTTTTGATCCCACAAGGAACCATGAGGACCACTTCAGTTCATCCAGCTATCACTCCACCATCATCTTTGACTAGTGGTTCCACATTATCACCCATATAAATATAATATGTAATTTCATGTTTTTTTTTAGTTATAAATTTGGTTATAAATATATTTTGAATGTATATATTTTATTTTTAGTTGTGAAATTCTATTTTGGGCTAACCTAGACATGCATACTTTACATGAGATTTGAATGTAACTCTTATTTTTGTAACTGTATTATTACTTCACTTAATACATGAGCCATTACCCATACCAAATCTATTTATAATTTTAACCTATCAATCCCAAAGAGAGGATAATTTTTGATTTTAAAGATTAATAAGAAATTTTGAATTATACCATTTTAGTCTTGATGTGTAAATATTGATTCTTCTTCAACTTATGGATTGTGTAATAAGATATATCATTATAGTTTCTTAGTATTTATTTGTGTATAAT
The DNA here is from genome assembly GCA_037957365.1 of Torreya grandis. Taxonomy (NCBI): domain Eukaryota; kingdom Viridiplantae; phylum Streptophyta; class Pinopsida; order Cupressales; family Taxaceae; genus Torreya; species Torreya grandis. Next base: position 392,508 of record JARHVA010004666.1, on the reverse strand, counting down.
ATATATATATATATATTCATTCATTCATATTAATATTTAGCTAATTTGAATATATTTTGCATATAAATCATAAACCCCCTTATAGATGTGAAATTACATTCTAACAAACACATTAACCTTTGATTTCATGTGTTTAAGTATGTTATAATTTAGTTCACTTTGAATCCTAACCATGTTTTATTATTGGTTTGATATAGTATCTTTCATCAATCATTGGTATGCGACTTCTTGTCCAACCTCTAGTTCAAGTTTTGGTCTTAAAAGGTTTCATCTCTTGTGGTCCACAAGACTCCTTTCTTGACCTACCATTTCCATCATTTTTTAGGTTTATTTTAAATTAATACCCACCTTAGGTTATAAACATCATCAATCCACCCATCTCAATTATTTTAGACTCATCCATAGCTGAACCATCCATGGTAAACAATCTACCTCACTCATTTATATTCCACCAATAGGTTGGTTACAAAACCCAATACCCTTAAACTCATACCTTGGATTGAATACTTTTCACCGATCCTAATACATTAGAGGCTACCTCATAAAAGTTATTTTGCTGTGTTCACAAAACCCACATAATTAATATATATTCTTAAAGTTTGTGGAATGTGAAAATACTTATTTACACTTGAAGGAATTATCCCAAGAATATTCATAAATAACAAATGAATGTGTGTAAATAAATAAATCACAATTCAATTTTATCTCTCAAGGTAAAAATCATAGATGAGATGAGAATATCAATGTGGAAAACTGAACATATAGAATAAAAACCCATATAATCTTATTAGAATACTTGCTACTAAAATTTTCACAAGTAAAAGATTGAATAAAGAGTACAATGAGAAGAAGAGAGAGCTATGATTTTATGATGAGGAAATAATGAGAGGAAGGGTTATTTTATAGAGATAAAGGAAAATAATGGGAGTTATAAGGAATCCCATGATTACCTTACAAGCATCCTATGTATGTGCCACTTATGACCTATTCCCTTAGAAAGTGAAGGGAGGTGTGTGCCAAGTAGGGGAAGGGGTTACTCATGCAAGTAATTTCTACATCGTAAAGGATAACAAAGAGGTGAGTGACACCTCATGAAATCTAAATTTATAATTCACATAAATAAAAATTCCAGACACACAAAAAGTGAACTAACGATAAAATAAATTATCTTTAATAAAGGGTAATTCTAACACTCTTCCTTAAATATTATTTAAGGGTTTACAAATGAACAAGAATGGAGGAAACATCACTAACTCTCCCCATTGATGAGAACTTCCTTCAATCCTATTAATTTACCAAAGAATACAAACTTATATTTACAAGATGGATTAATGAAGATATTGTCCATTTGTTCTTTATTAGGACAGAAAGAGAGAAGAATTTGATTGCCTTCAAGAAGTTTACACTCAGAGTGATGTTGAATCTCAATATGCTTGTACCTTACATGAAAAACTAGATTCTTTGCTAAGTTAATGACACTTTAATTATCACCAAAAATTGGAGTAGTCAAATGTTGAGGGTGAAACAAATCTACAAAAAGTCTTCTAAACCAAATAGCTTCCTTTGCATCATGATTACAAGATTTATACTCAAATTCTGTGGAAGATAAAGATACAATAGTCTAATTTTTACTATTTTATGAAATGGTGCTAGAACCCAAAGAAAAACAATAACCACTTTTAGATATATGATCATTAGGATCACTAGCCCAATCAAAATTTGAATAACCTACCAAAGAGAAATTATTATTTGAGGTATAATCAATTTCAAAAGTTAGAGTACCTTTAATATAATGAATAATTATTTTATCACCTTTAAAATTAGTAGCTTTAGGTTTAGACAAAATGAGAAACCAATCCAATAGAAAAGACAATATCAAGATGAGTATGAGTGAGATAATTAAAACTACCAACTAATTATCTATAGAGAATTAGATAAACAGATTCACTTTCCATGTCAGTAAGGAATTTGACACAAATTTCACAAAGGGTAGCAATAGGTTTACAATATAACATATTAAACCTAGATAATAAGTCATATGCATATTTAGATTGAGAAATATAAATTCTATCTTTTTCTAGCCAAACTTGAATGCCTAAAAAGTAGTGTAATAGACCCAAACCAACAATTTCAAAGGTATTCTTCAAAGTATTTTTAGTGCAATAAACCATTGAGATATTACTACTAGTGATGATTAAGTGATCAACATACAAAATAATGATAAGTATACCATTAAGAGTATTTTTGAAAAAAAAAATAGGCTCATTAGAAATATGAGTAAAGCCTTGAGCTACCAATGCATGTGAGTAGCTAAAGTAAAAAAAATTTAATTATGGGCACCTTAGAAATAGGTGAAAAAGTTTCATTATATTCAATTCTTTCACTTTGATAAAAACCCCTAGAAAATAATCTAGATTTATATTTCTCAATTTGATTATCAGAATTGAATTTAATTTTAAACAATCATTTACAACTTATCAAATGATGTCCTTTAGGGAGAGTAACTAAATCCCAAGTGTTATAAGAAATCAAAGAGTTATGTTTATCATGCATTGATTTTTCTCAATCAGGGTGACCTTATGATTGTTTTAGAGTTTTTGGATCATTATTGTTCATAAGTTTAAACATCAAAGCATATTTACAAAATTGTTTCTTAGTTATTCAAGTATCATTAAGATCTACATCAATTACAAAAGATTATATACTAGTCTTGACCCACTCAGTCATAGCTTTAGGTGGATCAAGATTAGAAAAAGGAGAAATACTTGAGGAACAACATCATTATGCACAACAAAATTATTATCATCACTTAATTCAAAAGGAAAATAATTATAAATTATGTTAAGAGAATTTGAATTAAAATCACAATCAAGTACACCATTTTGAACAATTCTAACATCCATTTTAATCTTAATTTTGTACGTTTTAGAATCATACACCATTTAAGATTTATATGATTCATCATAACCAAAAAAGATAAAATTTTCTCCTTTAGAATATAACTTATTTCATTTTTCTATTGAAATATGAATAAATGCATCACAACTAAAACACATAAATACTTTAAATTAGGTTTTCTACCACTCCAATATTCTTAAAGGGTAATATTTAAAACAACTTTAGTGGAAGTCCTATTGATTAGGTAGACATCATAAGATATAGATTCAACCCAAAATTTGTAATACATATTTTTAGCATGTAACATACACTTATTCATTTAGTGATAGTCCTATGTTTACGTTCAACAACACCATTTTGCTCAGATTGTAAGAAATAGTTTTCTTATGTTTAATATGATATTTATTATAGTATGAAATAAAATCATTATTAGCATATTTAGTTCCATTTTTAGTTCATAATATGCATAAATAAAAATGAGATTATTTTTCAACAAAGGCATGAAACTCAATAAAAGTATTTAAAATTTGATCTTTAGTTTTCAAGAAATAAATCCAAGATCACCTAGTGCAAACATAAAAAAAAATTAAAACATAATTCGTACCATTAATATAAGGAGTTAGCATAGGGATTAAGATATCACTATAAACTAAATGAATCTTTTAATTAGCATGCCAAGATTGATTCTTAGAAAAAATTTCTCTACAAATTTTACCAGCCATATAACCACTACAAATATAATCAATGGGAGGGATTTCAAGAAAACCTTTCACCATATTAAGTTTATTCATAAGTGCAATAATTTGTAATTAATATGTCATATTATTTCATGCCATAATTTAGCATCATTAGAAGCAAGAAAAGCATGAGAAGAAGAGGAAGAATAGAATCTAGTAAACTTGAACAAATTATCACTATCTAAAAAGCAATAGTAACTACTTAAAAATATTTCTTGGCATATTAAAAATAACAAGTATCATTAAAGAATTCTTCTTTATAATCCTGTTTACATATTTGAGGAATAGAAAGAAAATTTAATTTCAAATTAGGAACAAGCAAGACATTATGCAATTCACCATTAAATATTTTAATAGTTGTTATGGATTCAACATTTTAAGAAGAATGAATTAGAAGAATTAAATGATTGTTAAAAACATCTGGTTCTAAATAAGTAAACAACTTAGCATTATATGTCATTTGTTGAGTAGAACCATAATCAAATGTTTATTCAATAGGAAAAGGATGGAAAGCACAAGTAAAAGTAGCTCTAGTATTAGACTTTTTTTTAACTTGAGTCTTAGTATTACTAGTGATAACATTATCTTTGTATTAACAATGGCCCATTGTAAACAAGAGTCGAGGGTTGAAACATAAATTATCGATCAACTTCACATATTTATTAAAAAAGATATTACAAATATATATAGTTATCTATTCTAACTCCTTTAACCACTCTCACTAATCTATGATGGTTGTTTTGACACCCTAGATTTTCGTAACCACTAACCATCCCTAGAATCTCTCACATCCTATTAACCATCTATACTAATAACAATATAAGATATATTGTTTGCTATTAAAAATATATCTAACTAGAAAACTATTTTTTCCAATAATAACTTTATCATAGTGACCATATGATAAGTAATAACTAAAAATAAATAGTTATATATCACATGTAAAAATTAATGCTAGAAGTATTTTATAACATTTACCCCACTACTTCTAACATGGGGTGGTAAATTCAAATGTCTGTTTCAACTAATAATGCATTTGATTACAAACATGTAACTTTGAAAATCATGCCTTATTGAAAATTGCCTTTCAAGACCCATTTTAAGACTTTCAACTAAATATAAATGACACACATTCAATATGACAAAGGCTTGACACAAAAATTAACTACAAATATAAAATTGATTATAACATTATTTAATTTTTAATAAAATACCACCTAAATAAATATTGACAAAATTGATATTCTTTAAAACTTTAAATATTATAAAACTAAACTAAAACAAAAAACTAAATAAATGGAATATAAAATAAAATTCAAATTTAAGATAAATCAACTAAGCCTAAACCTTAAAAAAAACAATCTAAACACAAAAACAACTATATATAACAATATAGACTTATCAAAATTTAAAAAGAGAATATTTAAAATAACAACTATTCATTGTTATTAGCAAAACTAATAAGAAAAAAAAACATGTGGGTTTAAGAAATGAAAATAAAAAAAATGAATTCTTAACATGAAACAACAAGATTAAAAGAATTACTAAAATGTATAATCTAATTCCTAAAAAAAATCTAAACATACACCTAAAAAAAAAAAAAAAAATTCCAAATAAAAAACATAATTAAATAAATATGACTTAGACCTAATACAACAAATAAAAGACAAAAAAAAATTCCATAGTTGTGTAGAGAGGAAGACTAGATAAAAATTGTGGACTTTGAGACTTTCATGGATGGTTTGGAATTTATTCACTGTGGCACCATTAAAGGGAGATGATTTTATAGTGGAGAAGAGGATGAACTATTTTTAAGGGAATATCTTATCGAAGAGAGATGACGGTGAGTGATATGTTGAATGGAATGGCTAGAGTTGTGGATGCCAATAATCTGAGATAAATGATGGTTGTAGGTGGGACTATGGCAAACTGAGATGAATTCCATTGAAAATTCCATGAAGCTTGCTAGGTTGAATATGGATTGAGTTGGGAAAATAGTGGTGGAAATACAAATGGATGATGGTATGCATATTTATTTGTGAGATGGATTGGCCAAAGGAGGATGGGGTACCATACAACCCTCAATCTTGAAATGGTTTGTAACTTCCAGATAATTAATTGTAGTCATGTTTCCATCAAATCTGGGTCAAATAAATTAGTGGCAACCTAGTGTCTTTGAAGTATCAACATCCTGGTGTAGTTACCCTAAAAGAATTTATATATCATGTAGATGTACAAATTCTTCTATATATCTTGCAAAAATCTAAAATAATGCATACATAGACAAACTATGTATATATGATTTGTATGCAAAGTTTCAAATAATAAATGTACGGCCCTATACAATTTAAAAAAAATGCAAACTATTGAAAATATGGATGAAATAAATTATGGAAGGAATGAACAGGTTGGAAATAAGGAAGAAAATGCAAGTGGATGGTGTAGCCAGCAAGTGTGTGAGTGTTCTTCATTGAAATTGGTTAGTAGAGTGAAAACAAGGGTGAACAAACATATGAATAACAATTACATGTGGTCTGCATGGCAATGTTATTCAATAATCTATTTTGATGAAAAACATAATGAGTGGAAAGTATAGAGAGGTCTAGGAAGAACTTACTATGATATCAAACATTAAAAATGGTCCATTACAAATAAGAGTCAAAGGCTCAAATATAAATTATTGATCAACTTTACATATTTTTTAAACAAGATATTAAAAATATATATAGCTAGCTATTTTAACTCCTTTAACCACTATCACCAATCTAGGATGGTTGTTTTAACACCCTATATTTTCTTAACCACTAACCATCCCTATAATCTCTCACATCTTACTAACCATCTAGACTAATTAAAATATGAGATATACTGTTTGCTATTAACAATATATCTAACTAACAAACTATTTTGCCTAATAATAAATTTAGCATATTGACCATATGATAACTAAAAACTAATAATAAATAGTTATTTACCACATGCAAAAACTAATGTTAGAACTATTTCCTAACACTTTGACCTTAAGTTTTCTAATTTTGATATCACGTTTCTTATTACATCAATAATTTTCATCATGATTGTTTTTGTCACAATAATTACACTCTAACTCTTTCTTAGGATTTGAGTTAGATTTTTGATGTTTTTTTTATCATGTGTATTGTTGGACTTAAAATGTTATTTTCTATTCCTATCTTGATGTCTAGAAATAAAAACATGTTTATTAGTCTTAAGACTACCAAATTGAATTAACTTTTATTCTTATTGACATAATAAAATAAAAAATAATTCAAACATCAACAAAGAAGATAAGGTAGGAAAATCTAGTTGTGAATAAACATTTCTAATAAACTATTGAAAAGGTCAAGGCAAACACTTTATCATGATAATATGAATCAAATTCAAATATAAAAATTTAGTACCTAAACTAGCTAACTAAGAATGCTAAGAGTGAACTTTAATCAATAAATCATCATATTTTTGAAGTCATTATACTTTAAATTAGATAGTTGATCTTGAATTTAAATTTTACAGTATTCATTCATAACATCATAAATAGATTTAAGCTTAGGCCAGGCAATAGATGCAAGAAGATAACCATCAATATGCACATGCAATTCAAGGGACATGTCCATACCAATCAATCCTAATGCCTCATCATTTTTTTCTTTCCAGTTATCAGTGGTAGTTTTCTCATCGAGTTTGAAATTTGTGCCATCTACTATGCATACCAAGTGTTTAAAAGTCAATATGTATTAAATATGCAATTTTTAGAGATGGTAATTGGTGCACATGAGTTTAAATTTGGGCAACAATTGATTCATTGTGCTGAAAAATCTCACCCAATACATGGAAAGTGAATAAGAAAAAAATCATTTAAAATCAAAGAGGTACAGAGGAGGGACAAGAAGGCCAAAAAAATGGGTCAAGTAGGAAATAATAGATTTAATAAAGGATAAGATTTTCAAAAATAACACAATAGTTTTAAACTATAAGATGGCTTAAATTTTCATAAATTGAACACCAGAGTTGTAAATGAAAAGATTATTACAATAGTTTTTATAATGTGAGAAGGGAATAAACTTAAGAAATTTTGATGTAAAAAATAATCACTTTGAGAATGTCATTTTAAAAAAATATTAAAGCTTGGTTGATGTAGACATAGATTGATTTAAATATTATTTTTTTTATCACAACACTACAAGAAATAAAAAACTATTGTTTTTTAATGTTGAGATAAAGAGAATGTGTTTTTCTTTTGGGAAAAAAATACCACACCAAAACATGAGTTATAAATCTCTTTTTTGTATAAATCTAAACTATTACAATAGAGATTATTTAAAATAAACATCTATAAATGAAATCATACTTAAGAGTGAATTTTGAAGAGATACTTAAATTATAAAAAATGAAACTACACCATCATTAATTAGAATTGCATAGAAATAAATGATTATATAACCAAAGGAAAAAGCTAAAGTAAAGCTAAAAAACTCAAAAATTACAGTGTTAGTGAAGGGTGATTGAAGGAGAAAAAAAAATTACACCTTTGCACCTATGAAGCATAGAATGTCGAGCAAGTCTTAATAAATTATAATGAATAGAAAAGCTCCATGCAAAAAGAGAGATAGAGAAAAAATCCAAAAAAATATCCCATAAAATATGCACACTCTCCAATAAAAGATGTCAATAATATGAACTTAACTCTAATACCATGATGGAATTATCCCAAAAATATTCATCAATGATAAATGAATGTGTATTAAATAAATCATAAAGCAAAGTTACCTCTCAAGGTGTAAACCAAAAATAAGAAAATAATTTTAAAGTGAGAAACTAAATGTATCAGAGAAAAACCCACATGATCTTATTAGAAAGCTTGCCACCAAAATCTTCACAAGTACAAGATTTAATCAAGAGCACAATGAGAAGAAGAGAGAGATATGAGTTTCTAGTGAGGAAATGAGAAGAGGAAGGGCTCTTTTATAGATCTATAAACAAATAATGGGAATTATAAAGAATCTCATGATTACCTTTCAAGCCTCCTATTTGTGTGTCACTTGTGGCCTAGTCCCTTAGAAAGTGAAGGGAGGTGTGTGTCAAGTGGAGGAATGGGTTACTCATGCAAGTAACTCCCACATCCTAAAGGAGAACAAAGAGGTGACTAACATCTCATGGAATCCAGATTTATGTGAATTTATAATTCATAGAAATAAAAATTATACACAAAAAAAGTGAACTTAGGATAAAATAAATTATCCCAAATAAAGGGTAATTCTAACAGTACTTGAATCAAAAGGATGTAATTTGAAGTGACAATATATTATAAAATTCTATAAATAGTGAACAGTTGTATTGGAAAGGAGTTTTGAAAAGATAGAGATTAATATAGAGATTTGATAAAAATTTTAATTAATGTATTTTTATACTTGTTCTGTGTGTAGTCTATGCTTTGATTTGATCAAATATGTTTAAATATTTAATGATAATAATGAATGTTATGCACATTTAGCCTGTGTTTTTTTGGATAACTACATAATTCTAAACCAAATAAAGATTCAACATATTTTACAAATTTGACTACATCCTTATGCTTTTTCCTACTTTGTAAATAAACTAAAAATTAGCATGTTTTGATGGGTTTTATAAGAACATCTGATAATAATAGTGTAGTGAGCATGGAAGATTAAAATATGTTTAGATCACCACCTGGATAGAGAGACATGGAACAACGACTCGGTGAAAGAATTCATAATTTCATAGAAGAAGCATACATAATAATAAACTCTGTGAAAGAATTTATTCATGAACATATATATGTTTAAATATTTTTTTCTTGGACTAATATATGCATGTTTATCAAGACTTGAATATTACTATTTTTAGCTGAGAGAGATAGAAGTTCTAGTTTGGATAGAAGAGAGACTAAAATCCCTATGAAAGTTAGATACTGATTGGGCCCATGTAATAAATTATTGGTTGAAACCTACCATCGATATATATAAATGAATTTGATGTGTATTTCTACATTAAATTTGAGGCCTTATATTATCTATTTGTGAGAGACATTAGAGTCAAGTTTTTGCAACCATTACATACTCTTGTCTAAATGTTGGTTATATAAAAGGCCATAGTGCTTACTCATACTACATGGATTAGTACTTTAAACATAGGGGTTGTGTGTGATAATGAAGTGAAATATGAATAACTTAGAAGGAAAGATTGAATATGTACCCAGAAGATGGAGGACATAGAAAATTAAAATGAAAAAAATTCTGGGACTAGAGCGAGATATGCGACAACAGAGAAGATGAAATAAAAATAATAATCCTAATATAGATGTGAGTGGGAGTATAATAGACAATGTAAAAGATAAAGAAGAGATGGGAACTCATGTGAGAGTTAGATAATTTGGAGAGGATGAGGATAAGGAAATGAGAGGACCAAAGAGAAGAGAAGGTGTAGAGATAGATAAAGATGCTAAATAGATAGAAGGAAGTGGAAAAAGAAAAGAGGTTTGGGAATATTGGTTAGAAGTTAGTGTTAAATTATAGATACTATATATTATTTGAATAAGATAAGGAATAGTATTTTTAAGAAATTATGTTAAGTTACATGATTAAATTAGGTTCAAGTTCTAATGAATTATAAGTGATAGATATGGATCATTCATTTTAAGGGTACACATCCCCTGTGCCTATCTTATAAACAAAAAAATACATAAGATATTATAAATAGTACGTGGTTTGACTCTTTTATTGATAATTATATTAAATATAGTGTAGACACCAAGAAAATTATTGATAAGCATTTGATTTAGGATAGATTTCAATTGGCAATAAATATTAAGACATTGTCTAAGTATGTTCCATCACCACCACTAGTTTTTAGTGTTACCATAGGAGGCATGGTTCTCAATCTAGATTTTTTTTTTATCATTTTAACACTATATTATGGTTATAATGACCCCAATTAGTATTTATTACAAATGAAAATTAAAGTGGGAGATTAGAAATGTAACTATAGATGATGCAAAGAAGTGTGAACTCATAGGAATTATAATAGAAATACATATGGAGTTCATCTATAAAAGAGGTGGTACCGAACTAAGTTTTTAGGATGTCAAATAATAGTTAGTAAGATAATTAAAATTAAATTAATGCATGATTCATACAATCCAAGATCTAAAAGAAATACAACAAAAATTAGGTGAGTCAATCAAGAATTATGATCATAATTTTTTTGATGTAATGAGTAGATTATAATTTATATTCTAATAAATAGAGAAGGCCACTTGGTTTGTGAATGGATTGAGACCTTGGGTTAGGTTTAAAAATATATAGGATTATGGAGATAGCCCATAACATACTACAAAAACTGGTGCAAAGATAAATGTTGTGTTGTGAAATGTGTATGAACCCCATGAAATTAATAGGCCCAAGCTAGGCCTTTGGTGTATGGAATGTGGAAAAGAGGGGAACCATAAAAATAAATGTCTAAAATTTAATATTAAACTCTATGAAATCTACTGAGTAGTAGGGCATGTGATTAAAAGTGTTTACAACAATCCATTCAACAACCTCTAACTATGTATTATAACTTCTACAAGTCACACAATCATGATGATAAGAATTTTTTAGCACTCCAAAAATAGAAAGAAGACATAACCAAAAATGTCTTCATAGTCACAATGCAAAAAAATCCCTTTGTGAAGCTAGGAATCCCAAGCGCAGATGTAGACATTGAATCTATGATGTAGGTTGTCCCTAGATGGGTACAAACCTCACTTTAGTATTAACCACAAGCCCTAGTAGGTTTGACAATGTAGTCTCCAAAGCATAAAGTAGGATATAATTCTCTATATAATCTATATCAATATCTATGGAACCTTGCATCATCTTAAAAAAAACCTTAATGGGTTTGATGTACAAGGGATATGATGGCCAACAAAAATAGGGTTGGGGTTCTCCTAAGAGACAAGGAGGATATGAGGGTCCACAACAATCAATTTGGGGTTTCTAATAAATACAAGGGGAATATAGAGGAGGCTAGTGAAGTGGATCCAAATTGGTAGTCAGACAAGATCAATGACATGTATTTAAACTAATTTCTTACCACTTGTGTGTGGATTACAATCACTTTACATGAAATTTCCCAACTAATCCTCAAAGGAAAATGTATTGTGATTATTGTAGAGTTCCATAACATCATACTAAATATTTCCCAGCATTAGAAAAACATAGAAAAGATAATACTATGTGGAATGTCAACTTGATCAATTCACACCCCAAGGATATTATATTTATATAATCCATTACAAGACATTATCATGTAAAGCAGATATTTTCTCCCTTATAAATGTCACAAGATCATAGAATAAAAAAGGTATAGTATAATAAATATTGTAACCCTACCAAAGAATGGGATTTTATGTACCCAGTAACTTAGGTTCTACAAAACATTCAATAGTATGATATGTTAGAGGATGATGCCATAACCTTTGATGCATAGATGAATGGACAAATTGTGCACATCATGAGACACAAGGGAGTTATTACTACCTTGATAGATCTTATAAAACTTATAAGTACTTTAATAAATGAAGACATGCCACATAATATTATAAATATTATAAATAACCTATTAGAGTGAACATAAAGGGGTCAACAACACACTGATAAATTAGTATGGTATGTAAAGACTATGAAGCCTTAGGATGTTTACTCTTACCTGGATATTGAACTAGTAGGCTATGAAGTACTAAATGTTGTGTTTGATTTTGAAAGTACAGTTAATATGATCCATTCATACACATGGGAAGTTATTAGGTGGTTGACTCTTAGTTATAGTCTAGTAACATCAATTATTACATACTATGGTAGGGTAGAAAATTTTAGTCAGATGGAGGATGTGGAAATAAAATTTGTTAACTTAATCTTGTGAGAAGGTTTAAAATTAATTGACACGAAGACTAATGAAATGCATTACCCTACATTTATTGGTAATCAATGGGACTATGATGGTTGGATGAACATTAATATAGTGCATAATCATCTAGAGGCACACCAATGGGATACAATTATCATTATACCCATGAATAAAACTAATAGAAATCCATACATCATACACAAAGATATGGATTCACCCTTTTCCTATGGAGATATTAGTTTTCTCAAGGTGGGGATAAAAGATAATCATAATGCATTGAGAGTAATAGATAATAAAATTTTACATCCAAAAATGGGGTCTTAACAATACCTTTAAAAAATCAATAGTTCTCTTTCAAACATGCAATAATAAAGGCACAAGTTTAGTAGTTCCAAATCAAAGAATGCAAGTCACCATTTTTGCAATCACCAATGAGGTCTAAAGTGGATTTCTTGTAAAATATAGGTGTGAGAAACATGAATATAAAGATTAAAAAAAAAGGCCTTTTAATTTGGGTAAATACATCTTCAATTAATAGTGATTCATATACTCACATGCTAAATTTAGTAAGAGGAGATCATGAGGTACATCCGATATGAATGGGTTTTTCCACAGAATCCCAAATACCATCATATATTTCAAATGACAACTTGGATAAATTCATATTTAGAATATAACATCATTTGACTAATATAGATCAAAGTGTGAGTGCATTAGACTATGCACTAAAGGGAGCTACTACAACATGGTAGGAAGTCCATAAAACAAACTAGTTACAATGGAATGAGGTTTGATAATTCTTGAAAGCTTGGTTCCAAGTATCACCTAACATTAGGGAACTAAGGACATTTTTATAAGATGATAAACTTATATAAATGCACATCCATATATGTGTATATATATGGTTTATGTAGGGTGTAGAATCCAAATATTGGGTACATATTTTTAGGTATACACTAACAATGCTCCCAAAAACATGGTACATGAATTAAGAGTGTCAAAGGGAGACTAAAATTTGGCTATAAGTCTGATAAGATTTCATTTAAGTTTTTTATCTTTTAGGATGGAAACCCTATGATACATCAAGATATGCATAAACTAAATATTTTCCTATGTTTTTTTTAAGCAAAGGATCTCATTAATATACAAGACTCTGCTTCATAGGAGGAAGTCGCTGAGGACTAAACACAGAATTGAAAAACTATAATGAAAATAATAGAGAGAATATTTTTTGATAAAACCATACAATCTAATAATCAATAAGGAGGAATAAGTTGAGTCTATTGATAGTGATGAGGACTTGTATTTGAATGGATTATTTGAGCTAGAGTGAGAATTGGAAGACCATGGAGCCAAAATCATAGACCAAGCTAAAGATATCTAGCTATGAAACCTTAACATCCAAGAACAAAGAGGATAGAAAATATTGTGAGATTTAATTTTAAGGGATTCAATTAAAATATACTAGGAATATTTAAATAAATTGGTAGGTAATATTAAGATAGACTATTTTCCAAAACTTATAACTTTAGGAAACTATTGGATGTAAAATGAGATTTTAGAGGAACTATTGTGAGATTACCAAGATTATTTCCATAAAAGTGGTAGTAAGTTAAAGTGGTAGACCCTTCCCTAGGGTAGATATACATAAAGATAAAGGAGTGTGCATTACCTATGAAAAAGTGACTATATAGGGTAAATCCCAACATGAAGGTAAAGGTTGAATTGGATTGGATGTAAGAAGCAAGTATTATCTACTCGATGTAAAAAATTAGATTGAGTTATCCCAATGGTGGTAAAACCTAAGAAGTCCAAAAAATTAAGAGTATGTGGGGATTACCATACACTAAAATATGCTTCTATTAATGATCCATTCCCAATTACTTTTAGAGATGAAATCCTAGATTTATTCACAAGACATGAAGTGTATGCTTTTACAAATTGGTTTAGTGGCTATCATTAGATACCAATCATAGTAGAAGATCAATATAAAACAACATTTTCCAAAAAATGAGGATATTTGGTTTATAAATAGATGCCTTTTGGCTTGAATAATGATCATGTTATGTTCTCTATGGCTGTGGTCACTGAATTTAAAGACTTTATCCATGATTTAATGTAAGTCTATTTAGATGCTTGGGATACTTTTTATTTATTTAAGTAGCATATTTCCAAGTTGAGGATAATGTTTTAACATTATTAATCTCTACATATTACACTAAATATGAATAAGTGCTTATTATTCACACCTTTTGGTGTCCTATTGGGGTATATAGTATGCAATGATGGGATTTTGGTTGACCAAAGCAAAATCATAGTTATATTAGGCATGACACCTCTTATAACATCTAATGAAGTGTGGTCATTTTTGGGGAATATAAGATACTATAGGAAATTCATAAAAGGATATGTAGTTATATCTAACCCCATCAAAAATATATTGTGCAAAGACACTAGGTTTTAGTGGACTAAGGATGCCAAAAAATGTTTGTGGATCTAAATTATAGGCTAATAACAATTCCTATTTTAGATATTCCTGAATAGATAAAACCATTTCATGTTCATGTAGATGATTTAGGCAATGTGGTAGGATTTTTTCTAGTACAACTAAGAGATGAAATATTGGACCATCTGATTCATTTTTCAAATCTTAAAATTTCATCTACAGATAAAAATTACATAACTACATAATGAGAAGCTTTGTAAATGGTGTTTATACTATAGAATTTCAAAAATTACTTTAAAATAATGTAATTTATTTTTTTTATAGATAAAAAGGCTTTGTGATACATGGTAAATAAGCCTATGTTGGGAAGGAGGATATCTCATTGATTTTAGGATCAATGTGAACCTTGGGAGAGAAAATGTGAGACTAGACCTCATGGGAAAAATACATAATGGAGAGGAGCCTAAATAAATCCAAGTTGAATCACTAGATGGTTATTTGTTTTGAGTTTCCATGATTTTAAAAAACATGGAAGACATACCCAAATTCCTAGAACAAGGAAATTTTATGTCACACTATGTGGAAAGGGATAAAAAATAGTTGATAACAAGACCCATTCCATTGTTTGTCCAAGATATTATTCTTTGAAATGCACCTATTAGGCTAGATGCACTAAGTGAGTTTGAGGAACAATTGGGGCACTTACATCCTCTCATTTTAGGATTAATACTAAGACAATCTATGGTACGAGTTGTAAGTATTGAGCTCCACTAAATATCCTGCTTAGAGTAGATCTCCAATGGATGTATGGATACTACTATACATTTAATTCCTCTTTTCTCACTAAATACCAAAAAAATTTTGCTTATAAATAAGTTGATTTTATGAATTTCCATTCTTGGTCCCAAATTTACTTTATTTCACAATTTCTAAAAGTGGGGATAAAGATCACTTGACAACAAATAAACACAAAAGTGGAGAGAGGGTAAGGCGAAAAAGAGTAACTCTCTGAATAAATGGAAACACAAATGCTTAAAGTACAAAAGTGTGATTATCTATAGTTATACCACTATATTCAAAGTTTTAAGATGGCTCCAACTCTAATAACAAAGGGAATTAAGCCAAAGATAATTAAAAAATTCTCGATTCTAGGATTCTTTTATTGAAAAAACCATAAATGGGACTATATTTAATCACACATATATCCTCTTAGACTTCAAATAAAATGAAAATAATCAAGGAACTCAACTAAAATAGTAAGAAAATAATCATAGTTAACATAAAATTTAAAAAATCACAACTAATATTTCATGAGCATTAGTATTAATCCATTTAAATAGAAAGAAAGTGGAAGATATCCATGAAAACTAGACACATTTAAACATAAACAAACTTTGAATTAATATGAAAGTGCTCATTTATAGTGAAGTAAATCCCATCAAAATATTACATTATATGTGTGTGTGTGTGTGTGTGTGTGTGTGTGTGTGTGTGTGTGTGTGTGTGTGTGTGTGTGTGTGTGTGTGTGTGTGTGTGTGTGTGTGTGTGTGTGTGTGTGTGTGTGTGTGTGTGTGTGTGTGTGTGTGTGTGTGTGTGTGTGTGTGTGTGTAATATTTTGATGGAATTGACTTCACTGTAAATGAGCACTTCCATATGAATTCAAATTTGTTTATGTTTAAATGTATGTGTATATATATAATGTAATATTTTGATGGGATTGACTTCACTATAAATGAGCACTTTCATATGAATTCAAATTTTATTTATGCTTATGTGTGTGTGTGTGTGTGTGTGTGTGTGTGTGTGTGTCTATATATATATATATATATATATATATATATATATATATATATATTATAGAAATGGAACCATATCCTAATAGCATGAGGTCCCACTCTTGGTAATCATAGCTTGAAATGGTTACAACAAAATTATATCAAAAATATTCCCAATCCTAAAATAATAAGAACAAAATTACCAAGGCCCACTAGGATAAAATAAGAGGAGGTTAGAGGTGGGCCACTTCCCAATTGTCTTGGCAAGCCTTGTTGATCTACCAATGATTTATCAATGAGATAAGCCTCATAGTTGAGATTTTGTAACTTGACATATGGCTACTAGAAGATCATCTCTACCTAACTCAATAGTCTCTCATGGGATTTGAGTGGGGCCTCCAAAGAGACTTTCACCTCTTGGTCTTGGATGATGCTTGTTGTGGATTATGTAGATAACTATATTATGTATTTAGCTCTAACCCTACTAGGTTTGGTCACCTTATTATTCATGATCTCATTAAAGTGTGTCAAGTGGACCCCAAACTCATCCCTTCCTAGTAGAGTTCCATCTAAGTGGAAGAGTACCAATATGCTAACTCACTTGAAATAAGTAAGGATTTGACACTTAATTTTCTATAGGTGTTCAATGGTTTCTAGGTGATGGTTAACTAGTCCTCAATAGATGTTCTCTTGGTCTATGCTAAAGTCTGATATAGGTTCAAGGCTACAAGGGGAATCAATTTAAATTATAGTAACATACCCTTATTAATGAAAATAACCATTTTTTTTCACTTATTATCCACTCAGATAATACTCTCTTGGTTTGTATGCATATTTTTGAGGATCTCATTAGTTTTAGAGAGGGATTTGATTAATTCCCCAAGGATGGTGAACAAATGTGTGAGAGATACCTCCACTTTGCTAATTAAGCCCACATGGAAAGTGTTATTTACCTAGGACTCCAACACTCCCATTTTTTATTACATGTCTTCCATGAGCTTCTCCATGAGATAATTAGTGGCTTGAATCATTGAGATTGTATCCTCTATGAAATTTTAATATCCATGTGTAGTTCTCACCTTGGTGAGTGAGAACTTAACCTAATCAGTCCTCCATATGATTGGGTTACCCTCTCGAGTAAAGTTATATTTTAAGACCCTCTTCATGCTTCTGAGTGTTTTGTATAATTACCAATGGATGTATGGGTCTCTATGATAAATTATTTCTAGTCTATGTGCACTTGAGGACTCAATGGGCCCAGTCCATCCTTTCCTTGTTGTAGTTCCTAGGATGGTGGAAGGTGGAACATGAGTGGTGGATGTAGCTAAAATAGAAGGTATAGGTAGGGCTTAAGGTGGTAAGAGTGGATGGGGAATAGGGAATGGGATGTGAGACATATATTTTGACATGAAATTGAAATTAGGAACCAAAAATGAGGAAGCCTAAGGGAAAAAATGTGACCACCATTCTTCAGGAGTCATTTAGACATGAGGGCCAATATCACCTAGGAGCTATGTATTCATGATGAATGAAGAAATTGGTTGGTTAAATCCAATTACTTAGAGGCCTGGGGTGATGTATATAGGATTCCAAGAAGTTGTTAAAGATACTAATAGATGGGGCATGGTCTGCTTGGAAGAAACCACCTTATGCTTCTTCTTTGGTCTCTTGATCAGGTCTATTAGCACTAGAGATGCTGAGGTAGATGAAATAAAATTAGCCCTAGATGAATCCTACAAGATCTAAATATATATTTATTAACCTAAATCTATAATAGGAACATCAAGATTTATGAAGATGAGATCACTAGAATTCACATGAACTACCAAGAAGGTAGGGATACTCAAAGGAGCTACTAATGTAATGGTAATTATGCTTATTGGGGCTAGTGAGAATGAAGGATCACTAGGAATATAAGTTATGTTTGGGATAAAAATAATTTATGGGTTCATGTGAAGATTCATAGAGGGTGAAAACCATGTCAATTGGATGGAATATATCCATAATTGGGATGTGAGTTGGAACATAGAACTTAGGCACTAGGGATGCTAAGCAGGATCACCATTTAAAGATTTGAAAGGAATTAAGAACTTTAGATCCATGGGTTAGGAATATACATGGATGTATTATGAATGTTTTGATAAGAAAACTAAGGGTGATACTAAGGGTTTCATAAGAGCACTAGCCATTGGGATCACTAGTCTTGGATTAGGGAAAATTTCTCTCTAAGCAGGCTAGATCAAGAATAATATTAAATTGAAGGGAATGGGTAAATTGAAGTTGGTTTGCCTATGGTTGTGGTGAATTACTTATACATTTCAAGGTTGGTTTAGTAGA
Organism: Torreya grandis; assembly: GCA_037957365.1. Classification (NCBI taxonomy): domain Eukaryota; kingdom Viridiplantae; phylum Streptophyta; class Pinopsida; order Cupressales; family Taxaceae; genus Torreya; species Torreya grandis. The sequence continues at coordinate 373,390 of JARHVA010004666.1, read as the reverse complement.
AACTAGTGGGACCTCCTAAAAAAATTTCTTGGAGGGGTTGGTCTCTCTTTAAGAATTGGTTGAGCAAGAACCTGAGAGTTCAAGTGATGAGTGGCCTGAATATTAACAAAAATATTTTCATCATCAATGGGGTTAATGTGAAATTAATCATAAAGGTGCACCTTATATTGATAAGTGATATTTATTTTTGAATGATTTATTACCACATGAGCTCAACATTATCTTTTAGGATCCCATTACCTATTAACTTCCATGTTTAATTTGTATAAGTCTCTATGATGGGAATTATTATATTGTGGTGACCTATGACCATATGGAATGGTGGATATGTATTTTTATATCTACTAAGATGATACCCAACCACACTATAGTATATTTGGTAGGCAAGCTCCTACTTTTTGAAGCGGTCTTGAATGATGTAAGTTAGCAAGAGAGGGGAGACAAAAATACCTATCACTTTGATTATGGTTTAGTCCTGATAGTACCAGTAAGATCCAATGGGATATAGTGTAGCTTATATCTCATTTGAGAACATCAACATGGGCCTCTTATTGATCACTTTATATATGACTAGGTAGAAGTATTCATATATTTCCCAAACGTTATTCTAGAATTGGTGGATTTAGATCTTGTAGAAAACCACATGAACCACATATTTTAGTGGCACACATTAATGTAATGATGAGCATTAAAATTACAATATAATGTTGATGGTGTCAAACATTATTCAATCATGTAAAAATTTATGCTTGTAGAAGCCCCATTTTATTACTTGGTGAGGTTCAATGTAATAAGGCTACCCAAATCTAGGACTTCCTCACCCCTCAATATGGCATTGAGAAGGAAAACCCAATAGGTATTTATGTGCATAATCTCATTTAACCTATAAGGTAATTGATCAAGACATACCTATGTACACACCCTCTTAGAAGGTTTTAACCTATATGAGTGAGGGTTTTCCTTGTCAACTTAGATATCCACATGCTCTGCCCAATACTTAAGGACATCATAAATGTTTTATGTATTTAACCAAGAAGCTATGAATTCTTTTTCATAGCTCATGGTGTAATCCATGAACTTATATTACTAATTGAATGTAAGATTGTAGATATCTAAAATTCAAAATCTAGTGTTGGGTGACCTCACGATGTTATGATTGCACTTAGAAAAGAGAAACACGTTGGGGAACAAGTTGACACATAGGAAGACCTCTAGTTTTAGGAATTTAAATAATTTAAACCAAATTTAAATCACCATAAAATCACATAACCATATTTTAAATGTGAAATCAGATCTAATTATGCACTAACATGCATCATAGAAATAATTCCTCAAATCATATTCAAATGAAAGCATAAATACAGAGAACAAAATAGAAATAAAACCATAACACAGATCTTCCATGGTTCACCCAATGTGGGCTACATCCACAAAAAATTGCTCAATAAAATCTATAAAAAAAACAAGATTACAAAGACCTCTCATAGAGATATAATATCTCTTCTTAAAAATGCTACACATATGCTATGTTGCACTTTCACCTACACCTGCAAAATAATATATCTCACAAGTTGTTATACCATACCCTAAAAATAAACACTTACACTTTTCCGAACATCTACACTTTGACTCTGTATCTCAAAAGCCACATCTAAAAATAAACACATCAACCTATAAAGGTCACATAATATATGTATATAGAATAAACAAAGGAAAATCCACCAAACAAGGATAATTGTGAAATTCTTATCCAAGATAAGCATTATCCACTATGTGACAACTCTCCTCCACCTAAGTAAGCTCATTCATAAGCCCACCTAAGGAGGAACTCGCCATGTTTATCTCTCCTCTTCCAAAAAACACATTTTCCAAAGACATGTGATCACAAGAAACTCCTTGAAATAAGGAAGTCATTCCTTTTTCCAATAAACAACTAACTCCTTAAGATCAAGGAAGTCAACATGGAAAATAAGCATCTAAAAACTAACTCCATAAAACATGGAATACATAGAAATTAGAAATATAAGGAATATTCTACTCACATGTGGAGTAAGGTTCCACAAAAGGTGGAGTGGGGAAAAATGTACTCCCCACATTTGTAGAGCTCTCTAAGCCCCAAAAATATATCTCCATGGTCATGTGATAGCCCCAAATGGATCCACACTAAAAAATCTCCCACTTAAAGATCAGTTATCCTGAATATAATCTATCACTAATCCATGACCACTAATGCCAACCAAATCTGAACATAATCTCAACTCGTCCAATGTGACCACCTTGGTCATCATAGCTATAGGATTATCACTAGTATGAATCTTCAACACCTTCACCAAGTTCTCCTCCAAAGCTATCCTGATGAAGTGATAATGTAACTGAATGTGTTTTATCCTTGAGTGGAAAGCAAAGTTTTTTGACAAATAAATAACACTTTGAATATCATTATGTAGTCTCCCAACTTCCTACTCATGCCCCAACTCTCAGAACAACTCTTATAACCAAATCATCTCTTTACTAGCCTCTATGGTAGAAACATACTCTGCCTATATGGTTGACAAAGCCACAACCTTTTGTATCCTAAAAGTCCAACTAACCATTGTATCTCTAATATTAAATATATAACCTATCATACTTCTCATGTTATCAAATACCCTACCATATTTGAGTCCACATAACCATGCAAAGTGTTATCTTATCCACCATAACATAATGTAAAATCCATGGTTCCTCTCAAATACTGAATAATATTTTTCATTGCTTTCCAATGTTCATAACCAAGATCATTCATATACCTTCTTAAAACTCCCACTGCTTGGGTAATATCTATCTCAATAAAAACCATGACATACATCAAGATACCAACTGATGATGAGTAAGATACCTTAGACATGTTAAGTTTTTTAGTTTCCATCCTGGGACACTTCTCTTTTGACAATCTAAAGTGGTTTTCCAAAGGAATACCAATAGATTTAACATCCAACATGCTAAACCTTTCTAAGACTTTCTTCACATACTCTAATTGGGATAAGATTAGATTCCTATATGAGTAACCTCGTACCAAGGATGTTCTTTATAGCACCCACATCCTTCATAGAAAAGGAGTCACTAAGTTTTTTCTTGAGCATATGAATATGTTGTATGTTATTTCCTACAACTGACATGTCATCCACATACAAGTATAAAATAATAAAGGAACCATCATCAAATTGTTTGATGTACATGTAAAGGTCAGAATTACATCTCTGATATTCTTGTTCCAACATAAAACAATCAAATTTATTACACCATTATTGTAGAGCTTGTTTCAGGCCATACAAGTTATTCTTTAGTTTGTACACATATTTATCCTGCCCTTTGACTTCATATCCCTATGGTTGCTTCATATACAACTCTTCATCCAAATCACTATGAAGAAAATAAGTTTTCACATCTAACTATTCTAAGTGTAAATTCTCAACTACAACTAAACCATGAATAGTCCTAATAGAAGTCATTTTTACAACAAGAGAGAAAATCTCATCAAAATTAATACCTAATTTTTCTTCAAACCCATTGACCACCATCCTGGCCTTATACCTTTTTCTCCCTTCATCTTCTTCATTTATTCTAAAGATCCACTTGTTTGACAATGCACTCTTACCTTTGGGTAGCATTACCAAATCCCACATTTGGTTCTCTGTGAAATATCTATGCTCCTCATCCATGGATTGCTCCCATTTCATCCTTGCATCTACCTACATTGCTTTCTCATAACACTATAGTTCTCCATTGTCAGTGAGTAACAAATAATTCAAATAAGGAGAAAAACATTTAGGTGCTTTTCTTACCTTAGAAGACCTTCTTACCATAAGAGTTTGGGGTCCTTGTGTAGAAAGTTATTGAACTGATTCACTAGATATTTCAACATCCACGATGTCATCCAATACTATGTACTCTTTCTGTTCTTATTCCTATTCCTGGAACTAATTCTTATACATGACTTTTTCATTAAAGACTACATCTATAGACCAAAGTATTTTATTATCTTTAATGCTCCATAAATGGAAACCAAATTCATCCTCACCCTAACCAAAAAATATGCATTTCTCTTATTTTACCTCTAACTTGGTCCTATCCTCTTTCTTAATGAGAGAAAAATACTCACATCTAAAGATTCTAAGAAAAGAATAATCAACATTCTTACCAGACCAAGCTTGTTCAAGAATTCTTCCATCCAAAGTCATAGAAGGTCCTTTATTAATATAATATATTTCCATGCTAACTTCTTCCACCCAAAACTATAAAGGCAACCTTGCATATAACCTCATGCTCCTAACACATTCCATTATTATTCCACTCATCCTTTTAGATACTCCATTCTACTCTAGAGTTCCTGAAGCCATCCTTTGCCTACGGATTCCATTATTAGAGAAATAATCAAAGAAAACATTACTACAATACTCACCTCTATTATTTGATTTGAGATATTTCAACTTGAGACTTGGTTCATTCTCAACCAAGGTTTTCCACTTCTTAAAAGTGTCAAATACATTAGATTTTATTTTAATACAATAAACCCAAACTTTCCTAGTTTCATCATCAATAAAAGTGACATAATAATTGGAACCACCAATAGAATATACCTAAGATGGTCCCCTTACATTTGAATGTACCAAATCTAATTTTTTCTCTTTCTTTATTGGTCTAACCTTCAAGAACTTAACTTGCTTCTATTTATCATACACACAATTCTCACAAAAGTGTAGATATATGTCTTTTAATCTAGGCAAATTGTCTTTTAATATCTTCATGCCCTTATGGCTCATATGAATGAGCCTATAGTGCCACATATTTTCATTTCCATATGCAATAACTAAATCAAAATATTCAACACTACTAGTCAGATATAAAGTACCAAATTTCTTAACACTCTAAATCACAAGAGCACCTTTAGTAACTTTCTAGTAATATATAGTAAACATTACTAAATAACCCTCACTACCCAATCACCCCATTGAAACCATATTTTGTCTCAACATAGGCATGTTTCTGACATCCTTAAGTAGCCATGTGATCCCATTCTATAGTTTAACCTAAACACAACCTTTTCCAACTTTCTCACATGGTTCTATTAAGCATGAAATATACTAAGCGGGGGGGGGGGGGGGGGGGGGGGTGAAGGGGGGGTGAATCAGTATATTATATATCTTTTACTCACTCAAATTATTTTTCTTAAACCACTTAATCACAAATTCAAGATATGCATGAGAGAGAGAGAGAGAGAGAGAGAGAGAGAGAGAGAGAGAGAGAGAGAGAGAGAGAGAGAGAGAGAGAGAGAGAGAGAGAGAGAGAGAGATGCCATATTTTTATGTAGAAACCCAAAGTGGCAAAAACCATGGAGAATAATCTAAAGTATATGAATAAGCACCAACTCAAATTACAAAGTTCACAAGCACCAACTTGCAGTAGCACCAACCCCTTTACTGAACACCAACACAACTATTTATGAGCACCAACACACAGGAGCACCAACCCCTTGCAAAGATTTGTGAGCACAAAACTAGAGGAACACCAACCCATATTTTGTATAAATCACAACCATCTCTCAATGTTGCTTACTCAACAAATGAAAGAACTATAAAATATCTCTCACTTTTCTCTCCTCTTTTGTTATATAAAACAATTATGAAACCATGCACTTTCTTTCATATTAAAAATGGCTTCTCAAGCCTTTATTTATAGCTTTCCAAATGGCCTTTGGTGCTCACCCTTTGTGACCCTTCAATTCTCATGGAAAATGGTGCCAAACTTTCATGACCCTTCGTATCCTTGAATTTGAAAATTCACATGGTGACCCTTCATAATCAAATGCCTCCTTTCCTCTTTTGTCTTTATCTTCATGACCTTTTGAATTCCTTAAGATGACTCTTCATGGAAAAATGTGCCATATCCACTTTTATCTTCACTTGGTAACTCTTGAAATTACTCAAGATGATTCTTTATGAGAAAATATGTCCCATTTCTCTTTTGTATTTACCCCATGAATCTTTGACTTCTCCATGGTCCCTCTTTTGACTTTTATGTAACAAAAAATATATTCATTAATATTAAATAAATATTAACAAACATTAACCAAGATATGAATATTAAAAACACCATTAAATGGTATGGGGATTTTATCACCAATGCTAGACCTTTGACATTAATGACAATATTTCTAACAGTCTCCCCCTTTGCCATTGATGGCAACCTCAAACTAAAACTGTCACACCCTAAAACCTATAAATACTACCATTTGAAAAACATACAGTAACTCCCCCTTACTATAGTAACCTATACCTGTTATATATACCTATTTTTGTTCTTCTCCCCTTTTGACATCAATGGAAAAGGGCATATCCTAGAGCTAACACTTAGCTCTCCCTCAATTGATGTTGATCCTCAATGATAGGAAGTAAAATAAATTATTCCCAACTGTAGATACTCAAATGTGTCTTTTGGTAGTGCCTTTGTGAAAATATCTACAATTTTATTTATAGTACCAATATATTCCATCTTAACTTGTTGATCTACAGCCTTCTCTCTCAATAAGTGATATCTAATGGGAATATTTTTTGTTCTTGAATGCATCTTTGGATTCTTTGAAATATTAATAACACTTCTATTGTCACAAAAAATAGAAATAGGTTCATCATATTTTAACTTGATATTTTCCAATGCTTGCTTCATCCAAAGCAATTGAGTACAACACAATACTACTGCAATATATTCTACTTCAGCTATAGAAAGTGATACCAAGTTCTGCTTCTTGCTTAGCCATGATACTAAGTTATCACTGAGGAAGAAAGCTCCTCTACTTGTACTCTTTCTATCATCCAAGCAATCTACCCAATCTAAATATGTATAAGCAACCAAAGTGAAATCTCTACCTATGGGAAACCACAATCCATAATCCAATGTCCCCTTGATATGTCTGAATATTCTCTTCACGAACTAAACATGACTATCTTTTGGAGTTGATTGATATATTGCAACCATACCTACTACATGCATGATGTCTGGCCTTGATGTTATCAAATATAAAAGACTACCAATCATATATCTATATAAATATTAATCTAGAATAGGTGAATCTTCATCCTTGCTCACCTTATTTTTTGTACTCATTAGTGTGCCAACTAGTGCACAATCCTTAAAACTAAATTTATTCAACATTTTCTTGGCATATTTACTTTGAGATATGAATTTTTTTTATCTAACTAAAATATTTGCAATCCTAATAAATATAAAAATTCTCCAAGAATAGACATCTCAAATTATTTTTGCATATTATCAAAAAATTATTTTGTCATATTTTCAATGTTTCCTCCAAAAATGATGTCATCAACATATACCATAATAATCAATTGATGCTCACCTTCTATTTTGATGTAGAGATTACTATCAACAAATCCTCTCTTGAAACCTTGATCTTGTAGGTACTTATCAAGTCTTTCATACCAAGCTCTGGGAGCTTGTTTCAATCCATATAGTACTTTTTTTAGTTTCCATACATGGCTACTAATATTTGAAAGAATTTTTTTTCAGGCTACTCAATGTAGACCTCTTCTTCTAGATTTCCATTTAGGAAGACAGATTTGACATCCATCTGAAACACTTTAAATTTTTTAAAAATTGTATATGCAATAAACATTCTAAAATCCTCTAGCCTTGCCATTGGTGTAAAAGTTTCTTCAAAATCTATTCCCTCAATCTAAGCATATCCTTTACATACTAATCTTGCTTTATTCCTACTCACTTCTCCATTTTCATTCAACTTATTTTTGTAAACCCATTTTCTTCCTATCACATTGTGATCTTTTGGTTTAGGCACTAATTCCCAAGTATCATTTTTTTATATCTAATTTAATTCTTCATCCATTGTCTTAACCCAATGCTTATCATGTCTAGCTTCTGAAAAAGTTCTAGGCTGAATTTTGGATAATAAAGAGAAATTAACTTGCTCAGATTCACTTACCATCACTATTCTGGTAAAAATTCCTTCATTTATGTCCCCAATGATGTCAATTTTATTATTATTTATTTGGACATATTTGTATGGGGTTTTGGTGTCTTTTTTCTCCTTCTCATCTTCATTATATTCTTCAAAATCTTCCTCTTCAATGATTTCAGTAATGTCTATTAGATCACTGATTCTTTATGCTCCATCTTCTTCTATCCTGACACATTTACTTTCAATTATTTTCTTGATTCTTTTTTTATAACATTTATAATCTTTAATTTTAAAATAATAACAAAGAAATATACCTTCTTTTGCTCTAGATTTAAACTTACCTAGTTTTTCATCGATTCTCTTTATGAAGCATCTACTACCAAAAACTTTGAAATAATCAACTATAGTTGGTTTATATTTCCATAGATCATAAAGAGTCTTGTCACTATTGAATCTCAATAATTATCTATTCTAAATATGCACTTTTGTACCAACTACCTCTTTCCAATATTTATCTGATATCTTAGATTCATTTAGCATTGTCCTCACCATCTCCTAAACTATTTTGTTTCTCCATTCAACTACTCCATTTTACTATGGAGTTTTAGCTACTAAATAATATCTATTTATTCCATGGTTTTAACAAAACTCAATAAAATGATCTAAATTGAATTCTCCTCCTCAATCTGATCTGGGGCACTTAATCTTCAAACCGGTTTCATTCTCAACTAATGCTTTGAACACTTTGAAATGTTTGAAAGCTTCTGATTTTTTATTTAAAAACATTATTCAAGTTATAAATAAAAATCATAAATAAGAAACATGAAATATTTATCACCTTGAGTACTTTAAGTTCTCATAGGTTGACACAAATTAGTGTGAACAAGCTCTAACATCTGAGTGGTTGAGTATTCTTTTGTTTTGAACCACCTTTTGGCTTCCTTCCCATGTTGACAAGATTTACAAAGCATGTTAGATGGCTTTGTAATCTTTGGAAGATTTTTAAATAATTGCTTCTTGTTGATGTTGACAATATTTTCAAAATTTATGTATCCCATTCTCTTGTTCCATATCCAACTTTCTTCAATCTGACTCAAATAACATCTTTGACCTTTGATGTCTGATAACATATATAAATTATTGCTTATTCTTTGAGCATCTTCAACCAACACATCTAAATATTTCTCATAATTTCACAAGCTTCTACATAGAACTTTAGTTTGTTTCCTTGATCACACATTTGACTTACACTCAAAATATTATGCTTAAGATATTCTATATACAAAACATTCTTAGTTTTAGTTCTACCATTATCCAAACTTAGTGTACCTTTTTTGGCAATTTTGGTAGTAGTATTGTCTCTAAATTTCACTGTGCCTCCATTAATCTTGTTTAAGGTTATGAAATTGATCTTGTCTCATGTCATGTGCCTCAAACATTCACTATCAATGAACCATGGCTTTTCTTCATTTATTGCATGCAAAGCTGTTTGTACTAACATAAGTTTTTCAAGTTGTTTCTTCTGTCATGAACCTATCTAAACTTTATTCTTGATAAATGGAGCCTTGAAACTTTGGTCCTTCTTGATTGAATTGAACACACTTATATTGTACCAAGCTATGTGTCTAAATTTATTGCATTTGTAACATATTATGGCCTCTTCTTTAAAGCTTGATAGAGGAGCAAAAGAGTTGTGGCTTCTGCTTGACTCTACATGAGTTTCCTTCTCCTTATTACTAAAATTGTTAGCCCTTTTTTGACATTATATTTTATTATGACCATATCCATTACAATAAAAATAGTAACTATAAAAATAGGACCTATTTGTGTTTCTTTGACCTGATTACCTTTTGTATCTTTGTTCCTTCTAGCCTTCTTCATTTGAGATGTCCTATGTATTCTTTACTTCTTCCCTTTTGATTTCCTCTTTTGTAATAGCTTCGGCATAGCTCTTTCATTTTCTATGTTAACATTATCTATGAAATTAGTGGCCTCCCCTTTCTTTTTTTGAAATCTGATACCTACCTTATCTGGCATTAATTTTTAACTTTCTAATATCTTATTCAACATATTAGTGTTGTTCTCAAATTTTGAATCATTGAATGCTCTATCATTGATTACTTTATTTATTTTCTCAAGATCTGATTTTAAAAAAGTAATTTCAATAACATACCTTTCATATTCTTCACTTAGTTTTTGTAACTATGCCATTAGATCTTTTTCATTCTTCTTGGCTTCTTCAAAGTGTGTTTGTAGATATTTAATTGTTTCATTTGACTTATTTTTATTTTTCTCGATCTAGAGCTTCAATCTTTGATTCTACTTCTCAAGATATTTTAACTCTTCTAAGGAAAAAATGAGTTCTCCTTATAGATTTACTTTAGCTTCATCTTATTCTTCTTCTTGATCATCTATACTTTTGCTTGTAGAGGTATCTTCATGTATGGCCATGAATAGAATCTCTTCTTCTTCTGAATCACTGACTCCACTATCTAAATTCTTCTTGTATGTAGACTTTTCTTATTCATTGTCACCATTACCTTTATTTGGGCACTTAGCTACAAAATGTCTAACCTTTTCATAATTAAAACATTTAAAAGGTAATTTTCCTTGATATTTACCTATGCCCTTTTTCAGGTTGTGAATGAATAGAGCTCCATTGTCATCATCATCATCGCTAGAACTATCACTTGATTCTTGAATCTTAGCCTTCTCTTTATTTGATGTCCTGAAAGAAAATTCTCTATTTGAGGGTTTCTCTTGTTTAGTCCACATCTCATATACCATAAGAATACCATGTAGCTCATCCATCTTTAGCTTGGCTAAATTCTTCATCTCTTCAATTGCCAAAACTTTTGCATCATATCTCAATTGTAGATATCTCAAAAAAAAAAAAAACCATGATTGATTCTTCTATCTTTTCTCCAAGACCTTGAATCTGATTAACTATTTGATCAACCCAAAAAAGGTAACTTGCTATATTTTCTTCCTCTTCCATCTTCAAACTCTCAAACTGTCTTCTAAAAATATGAAGCTTAGTTTGATGAACCTTTTCATTACCTTTGTAAATATTATCAAGTTTTACCCAAGTTTCATGAGAAAATTTACATTGAATAACTTTAACAAATTATGATTCACATAAATAAGATAAAATAGCATTTAAAGCTTCAACATTATTTTCACTTGCCTTCTTTTCTATCAGAGTAGTTACAAGTGTCTATGGCTCTTCATATTCCTCCACCACTACTTGCCAAATGTCAAATCCAAGATCCATCAAATAATTCCTCATATTTATGATCCAAAAAGCATAATTTGTCCCATCAAACAAAGGTGTCTTATTTTTATAAAAACCTTCATGTGATCTAAACATCATGCTTTCCTTCAAGCTGTAAAACTTTTTTAGAAGGAACTTGCTCTGATACCAATTATTAAGCATGAAATATAGTAAGAGGGGGGGGGTGTGAATCAGTATATTATATATATTTTACTCAATCAAATTCCTTTTCTTAAACAACTTAATCACACATTCAAGAGATGCAATAAAATTGAAACAGTGACATGCACCACATGAGAGAGAGAGAGAGAGAGAGAGAGAGAGAGAGAGAGAGAGAGAGAGAGAGAGAGAGAGAGAGAGACCATATTTTTACGTGGAAACCCAAACTAGGAAAAAACATGGAGAATAATCTAAAGTATATGAATGAATACCAACTAAAATTACAAAGTTTTCAAGCAACAATTGCAAGAGCATGAACCCATTTGCTAAGCACCAATGTAAAAACTATTTGTGAGCACCAACCCACAAGAGCACCAACTCCTTGCAAAGATTTGTGAGCACTAACCCACAGGAGCATCAACCCCTCTTGTGTATAAAATACAACTATCTCTCAATGTTGATTACTCAACAAATGATAAAACTCTACAATATCTCCTAATTTTCTCTCCTCTTTTCTTATATAAAACATTTATGAAAATATGCACTTTCTTACATATTAAAAATGGCTTTTCAAGCCTTTATTTATAGATTTTCAAATGACCTCTGGCATTCACCCTTTGTGACCCTTCAATCCTCATGGAAAATGGTGCTAAAATTGCATGACCTTTTGTATCCTTGTATTTGAAAAGTCACATGGTGACCCTTCATAAGCAAATGCATCATTTCCTTTTTTGTCTTTATCTTTGTGACCTTTAAAATTCCTTAATATGACTCTTCATGGAAAAATGCACCATACCCTCTTTTGTCTTCACTTGGTGACTCTTGAAATTCTTTAAGACGAATCTTCATGGGAAAATGCATCCCATTCCTCTTTTGTCTTTACCCCATGACTTTTTGACTTCTCCATGGGCCTTATTTTGAATTTTATATAACCCAAAATATATTAATTAATATTAAATAAATATTAACAAACATTAACCAGGATATGAATATTAAAAACACCATTAAATTCTATGGAGCCTTTATCACCAACGTTAGACCTTTGACATCAATGACAATATTTCCAACAAGTTCATCACCCCCAAGATAAACATGTCCTAGCTTCCCTTAAACATAATCAATAAAATAATTCCTATGTGAATTGGTATGAAAAGAAGCCCCTAAATCTAATACCCAAGACTTATAAAAACTATCAATAGAAAAAATTAAGGCATCCTAACATGATTTACCTGATGTCACATTTACCTTATTCATTTCTTCCTTATTGGTATTCTTATCTTGAAGTGACCAACAATCCTTTTTTGACTATCCACTCTTCCCACAATGCCAACATATCATCTTGGATCTAGATCTGGATATAAATCTACCTTTTGCCTTTCCATGGTTGCCTTTGTTCTTGTAATTTTACCTCCCTAGAGTATTATTAGACAAAGCATTACCTGAAGATGGTTCACCAGTGATTTTCCTTTGCATTTCATTGCTAAGAATCACACCTACAACATCTTTAAAATTTAAACTTCCCTTGGTAGGGACTACATTACTCACAGCCATAACTAAACTATCCCAACTATTAGGTAAAGAACAAAAAATCAACAAACTCTAACTTTATCATCAAACCTAATTCCAAAAGAAGTGAGCATATTTACGACCTTATTAAAATCATTTAGATGATTAGCAATTAAACAATTCTAAAAAATTTTCATGTTAAATATATACACCCTAAATTAGTCAAGCAAACACATATATCATGTCTTTTCATAGTCTTTTCATATGAGACCTTGACTGGATAATATGAACTTTATTCACATTTAGCCATATATTTCATTTTATTCATTTGGGTCTTGTTTTATGCTTGAGTAACCTTTTTTCCCATTCCTAGTCATCCTAAGCCTTTCAAATAGTCATTCCACCTCAGTCAGGTCATTTTTTATATCCTCTTTCTATCCCCTTAGGTCTCGACACTGTAAGATAGGAGTGTTGGGGTTAGACTATAGTGTCAGTGCCACTAGTTTCCATTTCTAGTGCTCTTGTCCAGGGTCATTTTGAACTCTAATGGTTAGTTTATTTTACTAGTTGATTCTGAATCCATTTCTTAGATTCATTCTTAAGTTTCTTAATATCAACCGAATGCAAATAAATCTCCCAAATTCAAAATAAAGAGTCTCCTATATAAAGGAATACATAAGGAATTTTATATCTATCACTTATTACTTTGGCACATTACATAATTAAAATCAATCAATAGTATATATCAACATTATGCATCACACATATAATTTCATGCTTGATCAAGGATGGGCCTAGGCAAAATTCATTCTTGTATCTATTGTGCATGTTGATTATGCATGTTTCCTGAAAGAGAACTACATTTGATCTGAGACCCTATCTTGAGGGTTAATGTAGGTATTGATCATGATAATAGGGGTTCTAGATCATGTGATTATTCTTCCCCTAACCCAATTTTTCCCCTTTTGATTTTGACATATTTATTATTTACATGTGTGTAGATAGATATAGGTTTTGGAGATTGAAATGGATTTACATCTAGCTCTGTTGACTTCTAGCCTCCAAAATTTTGTACACAGGCTCACATTGAGGTAGTAGACAAAATCTAGAAAAATCAAATCTATTAGATAGTAATGGTAGAGGTGGACTATAGTGCCAGTGCAGAACCTATACACTTTTGGTGCTCTTATCCAATAATAAAATGAATTCTAGATCGAGATTCATGATAGTGTCCCAGTCCTGCACCTCAACTCCCAGTCAATGAATCATTCATAATAGTTTATTTTTTAGATAAGTTCATTTCTCTTCCACATGTAAATTATTAGATAAAATATATATTTTTCTATATTAAACTAGATTTTCCCCCTTACTCCAGATCTTTTATTATTTAGGAACTAAACACTAGATTCTCAAAAATAATAAAATATTTGGGGAACCCAACTTACTTCGAACAAATCTAAAACCCTAGGTACCCTTAGGGTTTTTCCTTCATATTTTGTAAAAAAAATTAATTCTAATTTTTTGATTTTTTTATAAATTTTTGTGCAATTATTCTATTTAAAACTATTCTTAAAATTTAAATTATTAGCATAATTTTCAAAAAATTCTATAACCCTAGCTCAAAACCCTAGATTTCTAAACTAGGTCCTCAAACCCTGAACCTAACTCCCTCATAATTTTTAGAAAAATATTCTAGAATTTTTGTAAATTGTTTAGAGTGTCTAAAATATTTTCAGATTTTCAATATTAGTAGTTACTTGGTGCAAAAATTAAATTTCAATTTTTTAATTTTTGTATAAATTTTTCTGCATTAATTTTATTCAAAATTATTTTTAGAATTTAAATTATTGCATAATTTTTAAATTTTTTAAAACCCTAGCTCAAAACCCTAGATTTGTAAACTAGGTCCTAAAACCTCAAGCCTTCTTTTCTTGTAATTTTTAGAAAAATATTTTAGAATATTTGTAAATTATTTAGAGTGCTAAAAATATTTTCAAAAATTCTATGTTAGTATTTATTATTGCATTTATTTGCTTAATAGTTCTTTTTCACATGCTCTTTGGTAAAAAAAAGAAAATGGCCACTAAGGCACTTCTTCCCTCTCATCCCATAGATCAATTTCTAAAATTTTCTCATAATTATGACAATGAATGGACAAATTTACAAAATTTCACATTAGCTAAAAATGTGGAAAATGATTTTATTTACAATGAAGATAATTACTATTGTTGTAATGAGGAATATGATGATATATGTGATAGTGATAGTGAAGTATAATTAGATGCATCTTTTTCTCTCAAATCTATCTCTTTTATTCCCTCTTCTAAAATAACTAATTTTGATAAATGAGAAAGATACTTCTCACCTCATTCTCTTATGCACAATGCATCAAACGAAAAAAATAGTCATGCACTTCCAAGTGAACCTATAATTGGTGATAATTTACTTCAATGTGGATCTAATCTCTCTCTCTCTCTCTCTCTCTCTCTCTCTCTCTCTCTCTCTCTCTCTCTCTCTCTCTCTCTCTCTCTCTCTCTCTCTCTCTCTCTCTCTCTCTCTCTCTCTCTCTACTTCTATGTTCAAATTACAATAATATAAACATAATAGAATCAAATTACCAATACATAGTTCAAATGATACATCTCATGTTCCCAACTCTACTGTGTCCCAAAGAAGATCTAAATGATAAATCTCTTTCTCTTAATTCTCATGAAAATAATGCATATACTCCATCCATAGATAACATAGATGCACATGACATTCTAATTTCAAATGATACTTTATTTCATATTAGAAAATAATTAAATTCTTCTCTTACACCTCTCCCTAGTTACACTAAAAATGATAATGAATATTATAGTGAACATGCAAACAAATATTAAAATGAGAGTGATTATGAATAGTATTCCAATGATGACAATGCATGGAATAATGATGATTATTATGCACATAGTGAAGAAGAATATGCATCTCATGTTTATAACTCTTCTCTCACTCCTCTAAAACATAATACACTTCCAGATGTTATTTCTACTTTTATACATGATTCTATTTTAAATAATGCACATGTTCATGCTAATAGCACATCTTCTACTCAATTATAATGTGATACACTAAAACATAAAGATACCAATAAATCTCCCAATCCACCCCTCACTATAGTATAACCCAATTCTCACTCTTCACCTAAAGAGAATGGTAGCTCACATCCCTTTAGTAAGTTCCAAGTTACCATTACTCCCAAGGTCCAAGTGAGCACACCCCCTTTTGATGATCTAATTTTTAAATGTAACCTTCTCATGGTTAAAATTAAAAATCAAATTTAATGATTAAATGAACCACTTCAAGATGTTAATGTACCATCCATTTAATGCATGCAATTGGTGAATTACAATACCAAGTACATCTCCTTACCTTGGAAAACAAGGCCTCTAAGTCTTAGATGAATGCCAATGATTTACATAGTAACCATTTTTTGAAAACATTTATTAAAGATTCATTACCTAATCATTTACAAGTACCATCATTGCCTCACTTTGATGGAAATAGAGATCCATTCATAGACCTTTAGGCCTTTCAGAAGGCTTTGTCATTTCATGTGAGTCCTTTGATTATACTCAAGTTATTCCAATAAACATTAGTGGGG
This sequence comes from Torreya grandis, assembly GCA_037957365.1. NCBI lineage: Eukaryota > Viridiplantae > Streptophyta > Pinopsida > Cupressales > Taxaceae > Torreya > Torreya grandis. The sequence continues at coordinate 356,836 of JARHVA010004666.1, read as the reverse complement.
GAAGCACATAATTGGTTCTTTCATCTACTCCCCATTGGATATTTGCACACATATGACGACTTAAAGGAGGCATTTCTTAGACATTACATAGAAAACAAAAGCTTTCATGTCAAATATGAGAAACTTGCAACTTTACCTCAAAAAATTTTAGAGCCAATTAGTGATTATATCTTATGATTCAAGAATCACATGTTAAGATTGATATAAAAACTAGTAGATTCAGAGATTCAACATATATTTATTAAGGGGATTCACCAACTTCTCCTTGAGCATATACTATATCATATAGAGTCTTCTTTTAGGCACTTATGCTATACAGTTCTAGCTTTGGAAAATAAATTAGGATTGATTAAGGCAGATTCAATTGATCAGATTACTCTAGAATTCATATTAATATCTACAACTACAAATCCTATCACACAACATCCACCATGTCATAAACAAGATAGGATAGCACAATCAAAAAAGTAATTGGTTAAGAATAGAGAGCCAGTCTCTAGATTAAAAACTATAGTATGTACTATAGAGAAAAACATCAAGGTACCATTATAGTTTGATTTATAGAAGGATAGACCATCTATGATATTATCAATACTACTAGATAAGAAGTTAATCACTTTACCTTATACTCATCATTAAGATCCACATCTCTTATATAAACAACCACATCATCCCTTTTGTAACTATCATCATATTCATGGACAAAGAGATAATAATTGTTATGGACTCAAAGATTGCATTACTAGATGTGTTGATAATGACATCATAACATTCACATGGGGGCACCAATATCTCCCCCATCATGTAACCATAGACCTAATTCATCCATGATTGATTCAGCCTAGGACATTCCTTCATAGGAATCATTGATCACTCATTGTGAGAGTAATGCAAGTTCTAAGACAAAGCCCCATATGAGATTTCTTATTCCAACTATTTAGAAGTTTTAAAAACTTATACAATGAGAATAACCTACATATAGCACTATAGTCTATGGAGTACATAGTGCAGTTCCATATACATCTCCAACAAAGTCACAAGCACTACAATAGAGTACTACTCATGGAAATATTGACTATAAGTATATTTTTTGGGTCCTATCTCATGTAGAAATCTGATATAGTTAAGATTACATAAACTCACATCATAGATTAATACTTATGGTAAATACTCACTACAACCATATTTTCTAGGTTCAATCTCATGTTGCAATCCACTATAATTGAGATTAAATGAACCCTCATCATAGGTTTAAACTCCAACTCAATCTATGGCTCAGTCATACACATCACAACAGAGGCCATTGGGTATATGATTATAGATAGATGAGCCTTATTCACAACACATAGTTTATGTTTCATGTCCAATAAAGTTGCATTTGTCAGAATCTCCATGTCTAGCTATAGTTAGTATCAATAGATAGTATCAGATATAGAGCATATTCCAACACAACATGATTAGTATGGGTACTTATTCAACTTGTCATCAAGATTCAGATAGTGATACAACATAGAGTGAAATAACACATATTCATACTTAATTAATTTATAGCTTCACTTATCATGATGATAATGAAGCTAAAGGTTTATTTAGCCTTTGTATTCTTGAGCCACTCTTGGAAAGTAATATGCACAATGTGCTATCTTACATCCCCACATAGTAACTACTAACATTAATAATTACCAATAACATTCCATAGCCAAAAATATCGTATCAAAAATATAGATCTTACCAAATCCTATTTTACCAACATTAAACCAACTCAACTTATCCAAACAATTTACCAACCTCAAACTAGCTCAATTTATCCAAATAATTTCCCAATTATAAAACCAACAAATGTTTTGCTCATTTATAATTATAAACCAAATAAAGTTATTTACTTACATACAAATTAAAATAAAAACCTATCATCACACTTATCAAAAAAATCAAATCACATATCCCAAGAACCATTTGACCAAACATACACAACCTCAATAACAATACTAGATCAACTACTTCTAATCAATAAATTGCACTAAATATACCAATCTATTCCAAAATCCATAACACAATATGATTGAACCAAAATCAAACCAACATCCATATATATATATATATAACCAATTTTTTAAATACATATACATCATATCAAAATATAATCAATCATGAATGGGTGTCATTCCCTCACTCTCAGTCTCACTCTCTCCATTAGTACTAGTCCCATAATCCACTCTCATACTTAATGGACCCACACCTCCTTGAGATACTAAATGCTTCTTAGGATGACTATCTCTCTCCATCAACTAACCATGATCCTCATGCAAGTCTACATACCAACTTTGAATCTATATATACTCATTTATAATCTTTGTACTCATCGATCCATAATTTGATGAATGAATCTTATGCCTATCTAGCTTATCCCTCAGCTCATCTCTCTCCCACTACTCTAACATATGCAATTATCACTATAACAACTCTATCAAATAAATGAGCATAAACACTAGCTATAAATGTTGAGTTGTGGAGCTAAAAGCTTCACTAATGAGCTAATGTGGAGGTTGTTGTGCTTACACAGTAATCGACATCGATTAAGGGCCAACCGACATCGGTTAGGGGTCGACTGACATCGGTCATTTTCAGACAGAACCAACCAACATCGATTAGGGATCAGCTGGCATCAGTCATCTATAGACTGACACCAACTTTTGTGCATTTCCAGAATTGCTATTTTTAGGAAAACATTTAGTTAAACTATTAGAGTTGTAATTTGCATGTAAAGACTAAAATTAGTCTTTGGATTGTTTTTTCTAATTATTGTTAGTTTTTCAAATCTATTTAATAGACCCATGGGGCAGTATTGTAATTGAACAATTTAGTACAATTCAATAATTGAGTTGATTGTAATTGATTGAGAGAGAGAGAGAGAACTCTTGAGGGAGAATTACTGTACATCTGTGAGGTGTGAGGAGAGAGAGATTTATTCATTATATTTCCTTCTGGAAGAGTTTAATACAGATTGGTTGTTTCTCATATCTCTTATTATTTTTTGTTTTTGATTTATAGTTACTTATTACTTCTAGTTTCAATTATGTGTTTAGTTGCTTATAAAAAAGTAATCAATTGTACTCTAAGATCCTAACAATTGGTATTAGAGTGTGTTAGTGTTTGTTGATTATAGAATTCACTCACAAGGGTTTCTGATTAAGTGGGAGCAAAGCAATGGTAGAAGAAAGTAAACTAAGAATGGAGAAATTCAATGGCAAGAATTATCAATTATGGAGGATGCAGATTGAAGATTATTTGTATAAAAAAGATATGTATTTACCATTGGGTAGAGTTTCGAGGAAGCCCACAGATTTGGAAGATGAAGAATGGAATGTTCTTGATAAAAAGGCTCTTGGATCTATAAGGTTGGGCCTGGTAGCTTCTGTGTTTTCCAACTTATCATAGGCAAAGACAATGATAGAGTTAATGGATACTTTGACAAATTTATATGAAAAACCCTCAGCTTCGAATAAGGTATATCTTATGAAGTAAGTATTTAATTTGCAAATGCAGGAAGGTGGATCTGTATCTAGTCATCTTAATGATTTCCATACAATAGTAAATCAGTTAAATTCAATCAAAATAGTTTTTGATGATGAAATTAAGGCTCTCTTAATCTTATGCTCTTTACCTGAAAGTTGGCATAGTTTGGTAATGGCAGTTAGTAATACTGCATCTGCTTCAAATATCTTGAAAGTTGATGATGTTGTTAGTGTAATCTTGAATGAATAAATTTGTAGGAAAAGTACAGGAGAAACATCAGGTAATGCTTTAAGTGTTGAAAGCAGGAGAAGGCAAAGAGAGAAGGGCAAGCAAGGGCAATCAAGGTCAAAGATGGGAAGTAGATCCAAATCTAGAAATGGAAGAATAACTTGCTATAATTGTGGAAAGAAAGGGCATACAAAGAAAGATTGTTGGTTGAAGGATAACAAAGAAAATCAGCATGAAGGTAATAAAGAAGCAAAAGTTACAGGTATTGTTGCACATGATGCTCTTATACTTTCTTTGGATAATAAAGTAGAATCATGGGTTTTAGATTCTGGTGCCTCCTTTCATGCAACCCAAAATAAAGAATTTTTCAATGATTATGTCCATGGAGATTTTGGAAAAGTTTATTTAGGGGATGATGAGCCTTGTAAATTGTTGGCAAAGGAAAAGTGCAGCTGAAATTGCAGAATGGCAACACATGGGTGTTGAAAGATGTCATGCATGTACCCATCTTGAAGAGGAATTTGATTTCTACAGAAAAGTTGGGTGATGAGGGTTGCACAGTAACTCTCACAGTTGAATCTTGAAAAGTTTCCAAGGGTGCACTTGTATTAGCAAAAGGTAAGAGAGTAGGTACAATTTATCTATCTACTTGTATTACTAATTATTCTCCTTCTTCAGATGTAGATGCAAAGTTGTGGCACTGTAGGATTGGTCACATGAATGAAAAGGGAATGAATGTTCTTAAGTCAAAAGGTAAGCTTTCAGATTTGAAAAGCATAGATCTAAATTTTTGTGAGCATTGTATTTTTGGGAAACAGAAAAAAGTGAGGTTTCTCAAAACTGGGTCAACAAAGAAGAAGCACAAGTTGGAGCTTGTTCACACAGATGTGTGGGGACCAACTCAGGTAGCTTCTATTGGAGGATCATAGTATTATGTTTCTTTCATTGATGATGCTACAAGAAAGGTATGGGTTTATTGCATAAAGAGAAAATTTGATGTTTTTGACACATTTAAGAAAATAGAAAGAAACTATGCTAAATCTATGCGATGCACTTTCATTGGTTATGGTTTTGGATATTTTGGATTTTGATTGTGGAATTTATAATCTAAAAAATTATTAGAAGCCGTGATGTAGTTTTCAATGAGAAGGTGATGTATAGTGATCAGCTCAAGAGGCTGAATAATGCTGAGCAAGGCAATCTTGATTTGGAAGAGGTTATGATCCAAAATGAGCTTGCGGATAAGAATCATCACTCATAAAAAAACATAGAGACTAATGTCAGTCAAGTGGAAATTGTCATCAATCAGGAGGAATTGACATCGGTCGGGTGCAGATCGGTGTCAATCAGAGATGACCAAGATCGGTCACTATCAGAAGAAAATTTGGGCAGACAGTAAGCTATAAATGAGTCTTAAACACCCATAAGGAGGTCTAAAAGGGTAAGTAAACCTCCAATTCGTTATTCCCCTTCTTTATACTACTTGTTGCTCACTGATGGTGGAGAACCAAAAAGTTTTGATGAGGCAATGCAGGTATAATCTAGGAAATAGTGGGAACATGGCATGAATGAGGAAATTGATTCCTTGGAAGAGAACCATACGTGGGATTTGGTTGAGTTGCCAACTGAAAAGAAAGCACTGAAAAAAAAATGGGTATATAGGTTAAAGGAAATAGAGAATGGACAAATGAGACATAAAGCTAGGTTGGTAGTAAAGGGATTTGCATAGAAACTAGATATTGATTTTGGTGAAATTTTTTCTCCTGTAGTAAAGATGACTTCTATTCAGACTATATTGTCTTTAGTTGATATTGAGGATTTGCATCTTGAGCAGCTTGATGTTAAAACAACATTTGTTCATGGAGATTTGGATGAAGAGATATATATGGATCAGCCGAAAGGTTTTGAGGTCAAAGGTAAGGAGAAACTTGTGTGCAGGTTGAAGAAAAGCTTATATAGTCTTAAGCAAGCTCCAAGATAATGGTATTTGAGGTTTGACAGGTTTATGATAGAGCATGGCTTTAGTAAATGTCAATCTAACCATTGTGTTTATTTTAACAGATTGGATAATGGTAGTTATATTATCCTATTACTGTATGTAGATGATATGCTTGTTGTAGGTTCACACATGCAGGAAATTACTGAGCTTAAGGTAAAATTAGCTCACACATTTGCCATGAAGGATTTAGGAGCAGTAAATAAAATCCTTGGCATCAGTATTAAGAGAGTAAAAAAAAATCACAGTTTGATTTTGTCTCAAGAGGATTATGTGAATAAGGTGTTGGAGAGGTTCAATATGCAGGATGCAAAATTGGTCAGCACACCTATGGCTGGACACTTCAAGTTGAACAAAGAACAGTGTCTTAAATCACATGATGAGGTTGAGTTCATGAGTAGAGTTCCATATGCTTCAGTATTTGGGAGCTTGAAGTATGCAATGGTATGTACTAGACCAAATATTGCCCAAGCAATGGGAGTTGTCAACAAGTTTATGGCCAATCTAGGAAAGGAACACTAAAAAGTAGTTTAGTGGATTCTCAGATATCTGAGAGGGACCAGTAGTAGGCATTTATGCTATGGAGGGTCAAACACTTCTCTACATGGGTATGTAGATTTAGATATGGCAGGTGACTTGGATGGTAGGAGAAGCACCACAGGATATGTGTTCACTGTTGGTGGAATGGTGGTTAGCTAGATTTCAAAGTTGCAGAAGGTTATTTCCTTGTCTACTACAGAGGTAGAATACATTGCAGTCACAAAGGCTAGCAAGGAAATGATTTGGATGACTCGGTTCATGGAAGAGTTGGAAAAGGAGCAAGAGAGTTGCATATTATATAGTGATAGTCAAAGTGCAATTCATTTGGCTAAGAATTCAGCCTTTCATTTAAGAACCAAACATATACAACTTAGGTACCACTTCATTAGATAGGTATTGGAGGATGGACAATTGAAGCTAGAAAAGATCCATACAGATAAGAACCCTATTGATATGTTAACAAAGCTGGTAACAAAGGAGAAGTTGAATCTTCATTCAACTTTTGTTGGTCTTCAAGATTGGACTTGAAGAAGGAGAAATAAGCCAGAGATGTTTAGAGGATGTTGTTGTATAGGTACAGGTGCAACTGTTTATCTCCAAGTGGGAGATTATTGAGTTATGGAGCTAAAAGCTTCACTAATGAGCTAATGTGGAGGTTGCTATGCTTACACAATAATCAACATCGATTAAGGGCCAACTGACATCGATTAGGGGTCGATCAACATTGGTCATCTTTAGATAGAACTAACTGACATCGGTTAGGGGTCAGCGGGCATCGGTCATCTATAGACTGACACCAACTTCTGTGCATTTCCAAAATTGCTATTTTTAGGAAAATAGTTAGTTAAACTATTAGAGTTGCAGTTTTCATGTAAAGACTAAAATTAGTCTTTGGTTTGTTTTTTCTAATTATTGTTAGTTTTTAAAATCTATTTAATAGACCCATGGGGCAGTATTGTAATTGAAAAATTCAGTACAATTCAATAATTAAGTTGATTATAATTGATTGAGAGAGAGAGAGAGAAATCTTGAGGGAGAATTACTGTACATCTATGAGGTATGAGGAGAGAGAGATTTCTTCATTGTATTTCCTTCTAGAAGAGTTTAATATAGACTGGTTGTTTCTCGTATCTCCTATTATTTGCTATTTCTGATTTGTAGTTACTTATTACTTCTGGTTTCAATTTCGTGTTTAGTTGCTTATACAATAGTAATCAATTATACTCTAAGATCCTAACAATAACTATTTCTCACTCTATCAAATCCTCCTCTATAACATCATCAAGTACATGCCATGTAAGCTCTTAGAGTGTAGACTCGATGATAGTCTCCCATAACCCATCATTTCCACCTCCTCCCCTAATATGTCTTTCATCCTGAGCACCTCCCACTCAACTTGCACACAAATGTACAACACTACATTAGATATACAATTTCCAAACAAGCTAAAACAAGAACAAAATTTTACACAATTCAAATATAATCAATGTTTACCTCCCATCATCTAGATCATGGTGGGATCCTCATACTCAGAGGTATCCCCCATATCAACAGGATATAATGAAGCCCACTTATGCCTCATCCACCATGTGGTATATACCTTTGTGCATCCAACATAATTTACATCAAGAATATCTATAGTTGTATCTCACACATCCAAAGATAATAGTGCTAACTCAACCTTTATAGGCCTCCCACCAGTTCCTATCCTCACTGGTGTCTATGCATTCCTCACCCATACCCATGCTATAAGGGGTACATATTTCAGTACCTTAAACTATCTAGTTATACACTCATACTAAAATCACTCATACATTCTAGCCCAGTGGATCATGTAGCCAATAATTGACCCTCATATACTACAACTACACTCTATTCTTGAGCCACCCAGGGAATCCTCTATAGGGCCTTCATATGATATATCAAGCCAATAATACATCTAAAACTTATCTATAGTGATCTATCCTAGGAGATTGGATAGCCAACATACTCACCCACTGGTCCCCAAATGGTTGTGGAGGTTCCCACCTCTCCCTCGGTAATATTATTGCATGCATAACCATTATAAGCTCATAAGCCTAATAATGCAATAAAGTAGTCATTCTTACACCACCACTGAATGCCTCTTAAGTAAACTAGTACAGATGCCTATATAAATGGGCAAGTATAGTCCTACCCCATGATAACATAGTGTTATACACCTATATTCTTCCCATGATCCTATGGACCATATATGCAATAGACACCCCACTCCCATCCATAGTAATGAATAAAGCCAATAACATAACCAACCACTTCCATAGATGCACAATAATAGACAATAATACATTGTTATCACTGCCTCTCTGATGTATGCCTAAGGGCACACCAAAAAAATACAATGACACATGATCAATAGCATTAACACCCATGTCATCTTGCAATGTCGCACACCATCGACTAACCAACAAATGTGAAATATAGTACACATACTCTAGAGTAATAGTAATCTCCCCTATAGGAAGAAAAAAAGTACATGTGTATACACTCCACCTCTCACATAAGGTTGTAATCAGATACCTATCCCATTGCATAATACCTAGGTCACACACATGACCCAACCTTGACCTGTCCATCACATCTCTCTCATTAGAAGATAGATGTAATAATCTCAATGTTTCCATCATCTGACCTCTATAAAACTCCCTCATCTATATCTCACCCTATAAAAACACTAAAAAATAGCATATATATCAGTCAATCTTGCCAAATAAAATAACTAAACTACACAATAACAAGTCACAAGTCAAAAACTAAAAAAACTATCCCTAGTGGACAACATTACAAAAGGACACTAGCACTAGAAAATAGTGCCAAAACTTGGACAACAATGTTGAACACTAGATAGGAGCACTAAATCCCAGACAGGAGTACTGAAACTAGTGGAAAATTCCTAAAAGCACTAGATTGGTAAATGGTTGAAATGTAATAATCTCTCTCATTAGATGATAGATGTAATAATCTCAATGGTTGAAATGTTTCCATTAATGTTTCCAAATAGGAAAAATTCACACATTTCAACCACTTACCAGGGTAATCTCCCCACCAACCTCAACTTGGGTTGCCAACTACTCAAATTAAATTGTAGTAGGTTCTTGTCTCCTTGACATATCTCCTACCCTAGAGCTCCAAATCTCAAATTAGTCAATGCACAAATGAATCAAGAATCAATCCAATTTTCCTATATCAAACAACTTTTTTATCTAAAGAAAAATACTATTTCACCTATAACTTGAACCCTATAGCTCCATTTTACAAACCATTTTATTTCAAAAAATTGTGACAATGATACCTTCGACATTATGCAAGCCTTAGTCTCTTAATACATAATTTTCCTACTATGGCACACACATATCTATACCTCTTTTATACCCATACATTCAACTTGGTCCTAACCAATCAAAAAGCATATTCAAGTTTCAAACAATTTATCCTAATCAATCAAACAAACTTTTAATCTCCTCACAATAAGCCAACCTTGTTTCTATCATTATGCCACTAGCCATCACTTTTGGATAAGCCACCTCTATCATAAATTTCATCCCTCTCCCCAAAAGGGGGGAATCATTCCTACTATTCCTATCCTTACATTTACCCAACATGCATATCCACTCTCATAGGTGGATACACCATGGTTAATACACCTCTAATAATTATATTCTCAGATTTAGCTCATATCACTCAAGATATATAGTGATTCAAACTACATGGGTCATTCAATATTACTCAAGACATTTAGAGGGACATACCTTCAATTTATAGATATATAGATTAGTTAGATATATAGTGGTTCAAATTATACAGATTCACAGTGACTTTGATATAGATTCAAACTAGATAATAGATTTGGGGGCATGTACATTACTACACATCTCACACATACAACTTCATACAACATGACATAGTTACAAGACTAGATAGAAGATTCTAGGCATAGTGCAGAGCACATTGTTTTGATCTCTAATTTTTCACATGAGACATGGCATAATAGGTCATATCACATGTGGTTATATAGATTACTAGATTATACATACACATCACTCACATACCAAATTTAGGTGCATGGCATAAATTTTCATGTTATTCACCATCCAAGATTATATACATTGGAATGGAAAGACATGTCATTCTCTTCTTTTACATTTACCAAAGTTTTAGATTTCACCCAGCTGTACCCAAGTTATCACCAGGTTGGACCGTATGATCATTTATAACAATTAGTCCATAACATTACCCAGACCTAGACTATATGAGTTTGTGTAGGATAGAGGGAAGACATTGGTTTTGGGCCTTTGAGCACTTCTCAGTGCCACTAGTGTCTATTTATAGTGCTCTTATCTAGGGTCATTTTAAACTCTAATTGTCAGTTTTTTTTGCTAGTTGAGTCCCAACCCATTTCTTAGATTTGTAATTATGTTTCCTAATGTCATCCAAATGCAAATAAAGCTCTCAAATTTGAAATAAAGAGTCTTATATATAAAGGACTACATAAGGCATTTTATATCTAGCACTTACTACTTTATCACACTACATAATTAGAATTAGTCAATAGTATAGCTTAGCATTTTGCATCACACATAGAATTGCATGCTTGATCAAAGAAGGGCCTAGGTAAAAGTCATTCTTGCATCTACCATGCATATTGATTATGCACATTACCTAAGGGAGAACTACATTTGATTTAAGACCCTAGCTTGAGGGTTAATGTAGGTAGTGATAAAGAACAAGGGTTTTGGATCATGTGATCATTCTTCCCCTAACCAAGTTTTTCCCCCTTTTACTTTTGATGTATTTGTTTTTTGCATGTGTGTAGATAAACATAGGGTTTACAGATTGAAACAAACCTATAATGATCTTTGTTGACTTTTATCCTCCAAAATTTTGTACACAAGATCACACCAAGGCAACAGACAAAACCCAAAAAGTTTAGATCTCCTAGATAATAGTAGTAGAGGTAGAGTACAATATTGGTGCCACTCTTGTCCACTTTCAATTCTCCTATCCAATCATAAAATAAAGGATAGATCTAGATTCATGATAGTGTCCCAGTCTTGCACCTCAATTCCCAGCCCCTGAATCATTCATTTCAGTTCATTTTTTGGATAAGTTCATTTATCTTCCTCATATAAATTATTAGATAAAATCTATATTTTTTCATATTAAACTAGATTTCCCCCCTTACTCTAGACCCTTTATTATCTAGGAACTAGACACTAGATTCCAAAAAATAATCAAACATTAAACAATATTTTCATATGAAAAATTTTATTAGAAGTAGAGGGTTTCTCATACAACTTCCCAGGTTTATCCATGAGATACTTTGTAGTTTTGTCATTAGAAATGTTAAATGCAATAGAAGATGTAAGGCACAACCTTATGGCTACCATTGCCTTCCTATCAAGTAATGACCAATACACATCGCTCATACTTATAGGTTGTTTTAATTTCCCCTCCAAGGGGAGACGAAGCTCCTTATGATATAGGTAATCTTCCATCTACATTTTCCACAAACCAAAATTATTACCATCAAACTTCTCAACCCTAAATTTGATCTCTTCTCCCATAGCTGCCACTTAATATAATAACCTTTCCTATGATTTACCACTACAATAAAACATAACCAATTACTTTGATACTAGTTGTTAGGAATTAAAATAATTTAAACTAGATTTAAATCACCATAAAATCACATAACTAGATTTTAAATGTGAAATTATATCTAATTATGCACTAACATGCATCATAGAAATAATTCCTCAAATCAAAGTTAAATGAAAGTATAAATGGGGAGAGAAAAATAGCAATAAAAATATAACACATATCTACCGTGGTTCACCCAATGTGGGCTACATCCACCAAGAAAGTCCTCAATGAAATCTATAAACAAAATAAGATCACAAATACCTCTCACAGAGATAGAATATCTCTTCCTAAAAATGCTACACATATGCTATGCTGCACTTTCACCTGCACCTACAAAATAGTGTATCTCACAAGATAATATACCACACCCTACAAATAAACACCTACAATTTGAAAAACATTTGCACTTTGACTTTGTCTCTCAAAAGCCACACTCTAAAAATAAACACATCAACCTCTAAATGTCACATCACACATGTATATATAGAAAATGAAGGAAAATCCACCAAACAAGGAGAACTATGCAATGCTTATCTAAGATAAGTATTATCCACCATGTGACAACTCTCTTCCACCTAAGCAAGATCATCCATAAGCCCACTTATGCAGGAACTCACCATGTTTATCTCTTCTTTTCCAAAAAGCATATTTTCCAAAGACATGTGATCACAACCAACTCCTTGAAATAAGGAAGTCATTCCCTTTTCCAATAAATAACTAACTCCCTAAGATCAAGGAAGTCAACATGGAAAATATGCATCTAAAAACTAACTCCATAATACATGGAATACATACAAATTATAAATACAAGGAATATTCCACTCATATGTGGAGCAAGGTTCCACAAAAGGTGGAGTGGGGTAAAATGTGCTCCCCACACTTTTGGAGCTCTCTACACCCCAAAAATATATCTCCATGGTCATGTGATAGCCCCAAAGGGCTCCACACTCAACATCTACTTTGGATGTAACTACATGGATCCTAAATGATCTGATGATGATGAACTCATTTGTATACTTGATCTCATCGTCATTGGCCTCATTGCCCAAGCTTGGCTTCTAAATATCCCTAATTGCATTAAACACTTCACTATAGTAATTGAATTGGGTTATTCCTTGAAATAAAGTTGTGTCTCTATACTTTGATTCTAATATGGGGTTAAATGATGAGGTTGTCATCATTTAACTATGTGAGCCTAATATAGATAACTCTTTTTAGTATAGGGTAACTTTCCAAAATCTGTGGTAAATTTGATGCAAAAGGCTCAAATTTGTTTGGGTACATAGAACATTGGTAATGCTAAAGATAATACATTAAGACCTTATAGAGTTTGAAATTAAATTTTGAAATAATGGTTTTGGTGAGCTCACATCATGTGAATTGAGTTTTGGTTTGATGGCATGAGTCCAGGTTGTCCATTTTTTAGTTTGGTATTAATTCAAGATTTTTAAAATGATCCCCCATTTATATTTAGTTTATGGATATGGGACTCATCAAGATATTAAATCACGATTAGTCCTTTGGCTAAATTATATACATGTGAGGAGTATGGGAAGTGTGAGCCCATCTAGCCTTCATGTTCTTATGAATGACTCCTAGAATATCCACATGTTGATTTATAGTTGGTAGGCTTGATAAGTACCTAATCACCTAGATGGAATGAGGAACCCTATATATTGACATATTAGGCACCCGATTGGCCACTTGGAAGTATCCTGTACACATGTCATCTCTTCATTAGAACAAGAGTCTTAGCCTATACTCTTGTTTGACCTTCTCAAATCATCCTAAGATCTTTTGTCATTTGAATGTACATAAAACATATGGTACCTCCTCATTAGTTTTAGGATATGATATATCTTACATATCTAATTCATGGGACCTTTGGGGGCTTTGATATCTCTTACATAATGGGAATAATAGAGGTCACATGGTGAATCCTCATTAGCTCCAAGATATGATAGCTATAACATATCTAACCATAGGACCTATCAAGGATATAGAAAATTTGACACTATAGGACTGATAGAGGACACATGGAAGTTCATCATTATCTCTAAGATCTGACATCTTTGACATCTTTGATGTGTAAGACCTCCTAGGGCTCTAATAGCTTTGACACCATAAGACTCATATAGAGGAATCTTGGCACCTTCTCAATGGTTTAAGGATCTGACAAAATATAAAAACATATTAAGACATTTAAATTTACATGTAGGTAAATAAATGCTTACCTATCAACCCAAAAGGATCCTGGGAGAGTGCTAGCTTGAATTCTAGGACTGCCACTCGATGAAAATCTTGTGCATTTAAATTTCTACATAAAAATAGAGTTAACTTGAAATATCTTAAGTGTAGAAATATTTTCAGAGAGTAATTTGATAAGATTTTTATTTTGAATACCTATATCTATGAGGGGTTCTTATAAATGACAAATGGAAAATGGCAGTGCTATGGGATATCCTTCTAATCAAGGTTATGAGGATATTAGGGTTTTGTGGAAATAATGATCAATCGGGACCCATTTGAAGCTATGAAAATTTCCAAATTTTAACACAATAAAGGTCCCCTTTTATTCTATAAAAAGGTACATTTTGGTCATAAAATGTTCCATTCAACATCATTAATGGATTTCTATATAAAATTAGGAAATATGATGTATTACATAGAGTGGTTTTAGAACATGAGTGATGACAAATTCTTGAAGAGGCACATAAGGGAATTGTAGGTAGATATTTTATAAGAGATCCCATTATAAGGAAGATATTTTGAAGTGGCCTATGGTGTCCTACTCTATTTGAATATGTGCACCAAGTATAAAACCACTATGACATCTACCGAAAATTGGGAAGGCCTAATTAGATATACTAAATGCCATTGAATCCTATGTTAGTTGAGAATCCATTTGAATAGTGGGGAATTGACATAGTAGGACCAATAAATTCACCCAATAAATGTAATCATTGAAGGTACATAATTACTTTGATATAATACTGCACTAAATGGGTGGAATATTCTATGACACCAAGATATATCATTAAGGATGGAGCCAAATTTATGTATGAGAATATTATAACTAGATTTGGATGTACTTTAAATTTGGTTAGTGAAAAAGAAACACATTTCCTGAATAACACCATCAAGACACTAATGTAGGATTTTATGATATCACACCAAAAAAATATGACATATCATGTATAAGTTAATGGAAATACAGATGCTTCAAACAAAGTCATTAGAAATATGCTCATAAAAATATGCAATGTGAAAAATTATGATTGGAATGATCAAATTACGTTGATCCTATGGGTGTATATAACAAACTACAAGTGTGTGATAGGTTTCACTCCATTTCATCTCATTTATGAATTAGAATTATTCATAACAATGGAATACATATTCCCTAGTCTATGAATTATAATGATCATGTGACTAGGAGATCAAGAATCTCTTTAGGCATAACTAATGGATTTAATAAAGATGAAAGGAAATAGACAATGAACACAAGAAGTCATCAATATAGGTCATAAAGTGTGGCATGATCTCAATCTATGATTCAAATATTTTTTTCTAGAACAATCAATGTTATTATATGATAGTATATTTCAAGAATTTCCAATAAAACTATGCATCCAATGGAAGGGACCTTGCTTCATTCATGATGTCTCAAAAAAGGCACAATTATGTTAAAATATCTTCAAGGAACCATTCTACCAAAATGTGTAAATGGTTTTAGGCTTAATACTAACCATCAACAATATCTATTAGATCTTGTAAAAATATCAGAGAGGGTGCTAAGTAACACCATGTAGTTTAGGATTTTTTAATGTATTTTTTTTATTGTTTTAGTTTAAGGTTCTTAGTATAGTTTTACAATGTGGTATATATATCATAAGACATCAAAACTAAGGTGGAAAAATTAAATTTAAAGAGTGTGATATATGAAACAACCCAAAATGAAATGAAAACAATAATGTAAATTAAACATAGGGATCACCAATTAGTTATAGGAATAAAACACTAACAAACAAAGTATAGAGGAAGGACAATCAATAGTTATTCAAAATGTCATTAATAATGACACACTTAAAAGATTGCATCTTTCCCAAAATGAACCATGTGTTAGAATTAGGGGAGGTTCAATAAAATAAAGTGGCTGATGGAAAATACATGCATCACATCAACAACTCCCATCAACTAAAACAATATTGTGAGCCATTAAATCACTATCCTAAAATCATCAACTCCTGATTATAATTAAGTCAGTAAGAAAAATGGTGTGTATACAACTCAACATATTCAAAGTGATGTGTTAAATAGATTCAAGAGGGATAAGATATATAAACTAGGGAATGAAAAACATAGTGACATTACACACTTTTGAGAGCAAGATATATCTAAAATTGTGCCTAACAAATTCAATTATGTGTATACTATTCACCAACACTAGTTCAGTTGAATCCATAGTTCAAATGCTACCAAAAAATAGCCATAGATCACTCAAAACTATTGATTCCCCTCACATATGTGTAAAAATAAGAAATTATGATTGATCTTGGACTTTGGAAAATTAGGTACTATGATCTAGAGCCATTTTAATTCATCAAAAAAGTGGAAGCCAATTTTTTTATCCTATATCAACCAAAAGTAATGAAAACAAGAGCCAAAGCTCTCCAACACTCCCTACGAAGATATGATACAGAGTGAATCACCAATATCCCTAAGTTTGGGAAACTAAATGAAGTGATGATTATAATTAGTATTTGATATAATTAAGGTGTGATCCATATCTTTCAATATGCCATAATATTCATCAATATAATGATCATGGGGCAAGTAACATGATTTCCACATCATTTTAAATCTATTCTACAATGTATATCCAAGCCCCCTCCTATCCACTTAGACACTAATGATAAATATAGTAGGGAATCTAGGAGGATCCATATTGACTCTATAGAGAATATTTTAGTGAGAATTATATTGGAATGAATCACAAAGTGCTTCTGATAGACCACCAAAATTTTGGGACAAGCTAAAAATGGGTCATCAATATTGCATATCAATTGATCCAACTACATGAAGATTTAAATTAGATAGAATGTTTGGTCTCTGGTCTCATCACCAATATTTAAAAAGACATCAATAGAACATCACAGGTGTTCTAATGTTATTTTTTGGTACTAATACTCTAATTGATGTAGTAGGATTATTCAAATGGCCTAGTCAACTTGAATATGGATTCTAGCCTACAACTACATTTGCTAACATTTCCTAGACCAAAATAGGCCAATTCTATAAATAAATTTATAGATTCAATGTATGGTGTATGTAAGCTTAGAGAATCATCCTTTCACACCCATGGGTACCCATAGATGCTATGAAATATTTAGGTTAACATACTCTAGCCACTAAGCTCCATGGTGAGATCCAACTCAGATTTCATGAGATTCCAAAGGCACCATTGAATTCATTGACATTTTCCATCGATATGTTATATTCATAGGATAAATTTGTGTGATAAAAATATCTTTTTTATTTCTCTGATCTACCACTTCAAACCATATCTCTAGGTCACAAAAACTATTCATTTAATAATCGACAACATAATCCTAGTTAGAGGCACAAGCACCATTTAAAACATTAGTAGCAACATCATATATTATTTCAAGCAATAAGAAGTTACCAATGCATAGAGTATCACCAAATCCACTATATAAGAAGACACATAGTAATAAATATTAGACTTATAATAGTAATGTCGCATAGATCACTATAGAATATGATTTAACTCAACTAGGTGTCATAGGTGAGTACGTGTAAAATTCAATGGTTGAATACATGAGCACTAAGGTCTATGAAGAAGAATAGGAAAAATAATTTTTGTTTTGTAAATTAGTGCACACTTTTAAAGTGAAAAACAATGTTCCAATATCTTATTAGTGGACATTCCAACACCTTCTATGTCTATAATTGTCAAAATAGTGGTAAAAGAGAAATAGTACACACGTAGGATGGCTATGATTTTTAAGGAAGCACAAGGCACAAGGTATTAAAGGGTGTATATCATGAGTACAAGAGAGGTTGCTTCATGTTAGTATATATATATTTTTGACAAACATAACATCCCAAGAATAATACCTCAGATTGGGAAAGATTAGAAGTGAAAAATTATCAAATAGAAAGCAAACCAAAGACAAATTTACATTCCATGTGGTATCATCTTCTAAGCTGATATACATATATGTTTGTGTCTCGATTATAGAGATAATGTTCTTTATCAATATCACTTATTAATTTCAATGACATATATCTTTATCTACTAGTGGTTTGATCAATCACTGTGATAAATTATTGAATTTATTGCTAGATTTCAACATGATAAGTTTAATCTCAAAGGCTTAATTATAATGTCAAATGGGTCTTGTATTTATAGACATTTAAGATTGATTTTGACTATCAGATCAAGATCAAGATGTGTGTCTATAATTTAATTTAATTTGACATTAATATTTGGGGTTTGGCTCAACATTTATTAGGCATGGGCTCTAAATTTTAACATTTCTTGTATTTATGATAATGCTTGACAAAATTTTGCATGATGTCATGATTTTAGATATTTGAGCCCAATTTCCATGTGAGTGGAGGAATAATTCAATTAATTAATTAAGAAAATAGTAAATTCCAAAAATCTATTGAATTTACCATTAGAGGAAGATTAGGTTAATTAACTTAATGTAAAGTGATGTGACTTTTGAAATTCAAAGAACTGTTTTACCTAGCTAATATAAAATGTCTCTTTCATAGTCCCAATTTGACTCAGTATGAATTAAATGAACCTAATGATTGGATATGGTGTATTTCCCCAATTAAAAATGCCCCAATTTATTTTAGAAGATGCATGTTGAGTGTGAAGATAAATTTGGGTTTTTAGTGATTTTTTATTTGATTTACACATTGTTACACAATGTTGTTATGATTATAAATTTCAAACAAAATTGATGATAATTGAGTGTCTACATTTTTAACCTATTGTAAAAGGCATTGTGAGAGAAAATTGAAGTAATGAATTTTCAAAGAATGAAAAAGTCATCAAAATAATTTAATAAAGAATGAATAATTATGTGATCACATTTTTTGATTCTAATTCAATTTACTAAAATCCAATTTACACCAATGCCCAAAAATACCTTTGAGAATCCCATGATTTCCCCTTAAAGGAGTGGTCAAAAAATAATTTTGATAGATAGACCCTTGAAAGGAATAAAATAGACAATAAAAATTAAATTAGCTTGTGGATGAGATTAATTAAGGTGAGATAATGCTTTCACTCTTTGATATCTGATGATGATAGAGTAGAAAAATGATTTTTCCCAAAGAGGGGAAAATTGGAAAGGATGCGTCCCAAGATAAGTGGCACACTTTGAATTTCCTCAAATAGGGTGAAAGCTGCAAACTTTGAATTAGAAGAAAGGTTGAATGATTGAATTGAATTACCCCAATAGGCCAGATTAAATCATGGACTAAATTTTTTTCCCTAGTAAGGTAGGTTTGATCATTGATCAAATCAATTAGTTTGCCCTTATAAGGTGGATTTTAATTTTGACTGATTGACTAATTAAAAATCATAGATTAAGGATTGAACCTTTTACACATATTAAATATGAGATTAATTCCATAAATATAGGTGTGTAGGTATAATAATTTTTTAAAGAATGAAGAATCCACAAAAAACTAGGCACACAAGAATGTCAAAGATAATAAAGGAAATGATTAGAAGAAAATAATAATGGTTGAAGGATAATGAGGTGATGGTGACTGAGATAAACTTAGAAACTAAACATAAGTGATTTTTGCCTACATAATACAAATGGACCTAAGGCCAATGTAGCTCTCTCAAGATGGCAGAAAATGGTCAGGAATAATATAATAGATTATCTGGTCTAATATTTGACAAATGTGTATGATTATATTTTTTTATATGCTAATTCAAATATGCATATCCTAATGAACATATATAGACATAATTTTCAATTAGTGTGATTTGATCAAGGAAAATGTGATGATGTGATCCAGTCAAAGCTGATTGAAATTATTTGATTAGATAATGAATGATTTTTCAAGGGGATAAGCCACCACTATATCACAAAATTGTATATAAGCCTCAATAATTTGATTTTTAATGTAACACAAAGTTATATGCACCATGGTATAAAATACCATGATAACATGGTTGTGATTTGCATAAGGATTTAACCCTAATACAAGAGACAAAATGACAAAAATAAACCAGATATGGAAAAATCAAGATGAAATTATGGTTATATGGTAATAGATAGAATCAAGTAAAAGCACAAGGAATCACCCCATAGATGCATATAGACTAAGTCATACCACAACAAGGAAAGAAAATAAAAAATAAAACACACAAGCACAAACTTGAAAATAAAAACAATAAAAATCTTCTTGTTGTTAGCAAAGTCAAAATCTATGTGTGAAGGTGCAATGATAATAATAATGGAATGGTTCCCCCAAGTAAGTATAAATGAAGTAGGATGGAATGAGAAAATTATATCCTATATTAGGATAATTACTTTGAGTTTCCCCAAACATGGAATTTTTTTGAGTTGGAATGGATTGATCCTAAAGAGGGTGGATTTGGAAAGTACACATCCCAATGGTTGATAAAATGAGTGGATCAATAATTAGTTGAGGATTGGTGACTAGGTTTAGGACAAGTAATTTTTTTGGATTTTGTGGCTTTATATATCTCTTAGAGATTGTAATCCTCTTCCAGATTTTAAGTCTTTTAAAGAATATATGAATGTTTTGATTAGATTTCAATATTTGATTTTATTTATTTATTTTGGAATAAATATCCACAAAGTATCACTAGTAAAGGGAATACCTATTCTAGTATTGAAATGTATAATTAATTTCAAAAAGTTTGAGAGTGTGGGGATATGGTGGCTAAGTTGACATCATAAACTCCATGTGACTAAGTGTTACCTACATAGTCCAAACAAACCTTAGGGCATTATATTTTTACTATAATGGGAGATAATAATGAATGAAGGAGGAATGGATAATGATGGATAAAAATAGATGGTAATGAAGAAATGGATGAGGAATATCCAAGGACCATGTCACATGATAACCAAATGTGTCTAGTCATCAAAGTGTAGTGTAGATAATGTGCCGAAATGTTTCCCAAATAGGTCTCAATATACCTTCTACTTCCATAACAAGGTCAAGATGAGAAGATAGATGGACATGATAAGATGGGATTATATGAACAAGAGTGAATGGCCAAAATGGTTAGAATGGAAAGGAATAGTCTTTAATACATATGAGGCTACCCCTAAGTGTCAAAGTTCTTGAAAACAACAAATTATTAATGCATGACACCAAAAACCTGGTTTTCATCATGGTAAGTATTCAAGGCACCATAAACATGGGTTTCACCATTGGGAAAACTATTTATCTTTCTATTTTCATTTTTGATTTTATTTTATAGTTGTTTTTTATTTTTTGGCATCTAAAATCAATCGAGGATTATGAGATGCATAGCACTAACCCTTTGATGTCTATCGAATACCTACTCTAAATAATTGTGTTGTCAAGAACCTATTGATAATTTAGAAAACACTAATGATGTTATGATATTTGTTGGTCATTGATTTTATTTCCTCTAATTTTATAGATAAGATGTCCTTGTAGTCTCTTTGATAAATGGTGCTACTGGGAAGGGTAAATAAGGATAAACATTGGATAAATGATCTAATTTGGTGATTTAATATAAAATTTGAATAAATAATAAGATCACATCGGAATGTATAATTCTTGTGGGACAACTGAAGATTGGGATTTTCAGTCACACACATTATTTATAATTTTATGTTCAACATAATTTTGGTTGTGGCAAGGCCAAAGACCTCAGTAAATTTTCTCAATAAGGCCACAATATTTTAATGTTGATTAGGCTTGAGAAATTCTACAATTTGAATATGTTGTATATTATTGGTTGTTTGATATTATCTTCAATATTGTCTTCATCACTAATTGGCTTTATTATTAGTGACTCAAAGAGGTTTTCTCCAACAAATTATTATTTATTTTTAATTTTCTATATCACCTCAAATAAGGTTTCACTAAGGGATGTTGAATTTTAATTTTGATTATAGTGTATCACCTCAAATAAGGTTTCACTAGATTATGCTAAGTTTAGACTTTGATTATCGCCTAGTACCTTAAACAAGGTTTCACTAGGTTATTATTATTATACATAAATGTTTTATTAGATCCTCATGAATTCTACAATTTATATGTCATCATAGAATAAGTCCAACCATGTGTGATTTTATCATTCCCAATCAACGTCTATGCGTAGTGAAATATCAATATAATGGCTAGGCTAGTTAACCTTAAAAGGAGGTATAGTGGTAATAAAAGGGTAAAAAGAAATATAGTCCTCATAAGAGATACTAGGAGCACTTGTGTTAATCCCAAAGAAAAAATCCTCAACAATTAGAGAAGTATCATAAATATTTTCATGTGGATTTGCTAGAAGTATGTAATCAATGTCAGAATATTTATGAATGTATATAGATTTTGAAGATGATTTTGACTCAAGTTGATTCAGTAAAGGTTTATATCCAATGTCATAGTATCAACTAATATATTATAATTCTGGAGCTGATCTTGACTTAAAGGGATATAAATTTGATGATGAGACTATTTTTTATTCTAATTTTGATGTTAAATATGAATTTGGTCCTAAATGGAACATGATTTTAATGTTAATTCATAACAATAATGTTAATTCTAAAATATAACTTGATTCTGATGTAGATGTGTCCATATAAATGGCCTATTTTCATGTGTTGTCCATAAGTACCATATTCACTTTTCACTTGGAAATGAATGATTTGGGATGAATGGGGTTTTATAAAATGGGGGATTATTTACAATGGAAGAAATATGGGAAGTTTCTCAATAATGATTTATTCTTCAAAGATAGGCTCATTGAAGGCAGGTCCTTCATCAAATAGAGGTGGAAAAATAATGGTTTGGATCTGATCAAAGAGGAGTGATTAGATAAATGTTTTTTTAATGGGTTGACTATCTTGACCTTGAATTAGAAGTGGATGAATCTAATCATGTTTGGGAAGGGGTTCATCCCATATCCTAATCGACTAGTCATAAAACTTGGGTGCACTTGGGTCTTCAATAGATAATCACCCTTAGAGGGGGAATGATTGGGTTTGATGTTTCTAATGGTATTAATCTATATGAATAAGGCTATGCAATTAGTTTATAGGAAATTTAGGTAATAATTTGGCTCCATACTTCAATATCTTTATATGGGCATTATCTTTGCACTCAAAAAGCATGCTCATAAAATGCATTCGAATTATATATCAAGTGATGCTATAACTAGTATAGGTTGATGCCTAAATGGGTTTGGAGATGCCATGACCTGAAATTTTTAATAGATACCCCTAAGCAAGGAAACATGTAAGGGGGTTGGATTTTTTAAGTGGACCCAAATAAGGTAGATTGGATTAAATGTGATGGGTCCAAAGCGTGAGGATTAGACTCAATGTAATTGGATTGGATTGACTTTCCATCAAAGAGGGCATAATGACTTGAATGTGATGTGACCAAATAGGTTAGATTTGATTAAAAATAATGTAATTGGCTTATCTTGGATTAGCCATAAAAAGGGAAGAATGTGTTGATATAATTCAAATGAAATAAAGGATGGATGACATGACTTTATCATCCCAAACTGATAGTTGTGGGAGATTAAATTGAAATACAATAAATGCTATTGAATTAGTATGTGATTGATTCAAAATAATTGGTCTTGGTCAAAATAAACATGATTTGGCATTGTTTTAGCATGTAACATGTTCATTTTACATGCTACATGCTTGTGTAAATTTTTGGTTTGCTATTGTACATCACCATTATGACTGCTCTCTATCTCCTGCATATGCAAGGATTGTCTTTTCACTTTCAACATCTTATTTCCTTGATTTATCACTTTTATAAGATTGCCTTATGAGTCACTTGAATTTCCTTCATGGACCTACTACATGTTACTCATATCATTGACATTTTTTCTTTCTCAAGACTCTCTCAATCATTTGAGTCTATCTACCATTTCTTCTTTGGATGCCATAATCACCTTAGGCTATTCATTCATCTTTGTCTTATCATTTCCCTTGAATTTTTACAAACTTTGGTTAATGGTTGCTTGCTCCTTATGTGCATTTATATCACAAAACATATGGTTAGCATCAAAATTTGGAGCCTTCATGGCTCTCTCTTGTGCTTCTTTCTTGGATACTTCATTATCCATCTTCCTCTCCTAATTAGTGTCATTCCCAAGCCACTTATTATCCATATCAACTTCAATTTATATTAATATCATACTATCATCTCTCTCATAGGCTTGACTGGCCTTCTTGTTTTGTTTTCCTTCTTTCTTGAGTACTCTCATAGGTGTTATGTATTCATCCTTTTGAAGACCACTTTATCGCTGCCTCTTGTTGACTACTGCTGTCACCTTGAATTCTTGTTCAACTTCTCTTATGTCCATCTTTGTGGACTTATAAATATTCATACTAACCATCTCAAGACATATTATCTTTTCTTCTCTCTTTTGTGCCTTGACCAAATCCAAACTTTCCAAGGCTTTGCTCCAATACTAATTTTTTACCATCATCATTATTCTTTCACATTTTCTTTCTTCTTCACCCTTCAATGGGACAAGTATGTTAATATCTCCATGATTATTGATTCTGTATGTATTATATTGACCATCATGAATAACTTGCCTATCAAATTTCCATGGTCTTCCTAACAGTAAATGACAAACATCTATGGACATAATATCACATAATACTTTATCTACATATCCTCCTATATGGAATTCAACCCAACTTTGTTCACTTATCAGGATTTGATGTCCCTTCTAAACCTATCCAACCTTGTATGGTTTTGGATGTGGCATCCTCTTCAAGTCTAATTTCTCCACCATCACTAAAGACATAATGTTATTAGTGTTTCCTCCATCAATCACTAAATCATAAACATTACCGTTTACTTTGCATCTACTTTTGAATAAGCTTTTTCTTTGAGATGTCTCTTTGACTTTCATCTTCTGTAATAATATTCACCTCATGAGTAAAGATTCATTTCTTTCTTATCTTCTTTACTCATTCACTTCTCTTGTACTCTGTTGTTGCATACTTATACCAATATTCAATGGACACTCTACTTCTCTATGTCCTTCTCTATGGCATTGCCAACATTATCCTTGAAAATGTTATCTTGGTTCATTTCTCATAAGATAATCATCTCTTCTTAGTTTGATTTTTTCAAATGATTTGATCTTCTATGCATGGTGATATACTTGCATACCTTCTTGAACTACTGCTATATGTATTTGTGATCTTTATTAAACTACCTCTCCATTTTCTCTCTCATTTTTTCTTGGCTATAAAGGTGCTACTTAACCTTGATAAATAATATTTTATTATTATCTTTCTATTACTACCTTTTTACTCTCTCTTTGAGAGCATCCTCAATAGCCTCCATCCTCTTAACCAATGGGGAAATCACTTGTGTCACTTTGTCTACCATATTCTTGACCAAATCTTCTTGATCTCTACTAACTCTCTCCATGGAACACTATTCTTTTTTCCTTGTCTTGTAATTCATCTCAAAACACATGATGCTAATCATTTCAAAAATCTACTAAGAATATTTTTCAATCTCTGATACCAAAATGATGTAAAGCCTACACAAAACTATGTCACTCTATGACTTATCTCAAGATGCACTTCTTGAATAATGGTTTACAACATCTTTCTAATGGTTTTCTTATTAATTATTCATGAAATAAAATGACGTTAACTTGATGATATTATGGTTTTAATTATCTTTATCTTTCTTATAAGGGCCTCATTAAGCCTATCTTCCCAATCATCAACTCTATCAACACTTTCTAAGTCTCAACTCATCTCTTTACCTAACTCTACCTACACTACTCATAGTCTTTAGTATCCCTTTTTACCTATTTTATTGATTATAAAAAAATTAAAAGTAATTGAGAATTTATAAAGTTATATTCTCCTTCCTTTGGTTTAAACACACTTTTGTATCAAATTTTAGGGTCTAAATCCTCTCCTAGATCTATTATCCTTCTTTAGGCCTACTTAATTAGGCCTCTTCTAGCCCAATTACACCACAGACCTTAAAAATCCATACTAGATGATTTGTACACATATGAAACCTTATGATTCAATTATATCACATTGAATTTGATTAGACTAAAATGTTTTGTCAATTTTTGACATTTGAAACAAAAGTTATGATTAAAACCCTAGTTTAGAGCTTATTTCACCCTGTGTAGACTCGAGGCTACAAACAAATATACTGTGGACGTTTTAAGGATTGATATGGATATTTAAAATATTAGATATCTCTATTTAGACCCGAAAATAATTCCCCATTCTTCAACAAGTCTTAATAAATCCACTATTTATGTTTTTCAATGCAAAATACATTTGACTGTTCACAAAAAGGTATGTCTAATAGGTTTGTGTTCTATAAAAACAAATTAACAC
Source organism: Torreya grandis (assembly GCA_037957365.1). NCBI lineage: Eukaryota > Viridiplantae > Streptophyta > Pinopsida > Cupressales > Taxaceae > Torreya > Torreya grandis. The sequence goes on along the minus strand of JARHVA010004666.1, from coordinate 330,235 downwards.
CACACAACATAATACCAATATTAAAACAAGATAAAAATACATGTTAATAGCTCACCACCATATATATAGAAGTTTTCAATGAATTTTATGAACCTTTCATGCTTGCTACATAATGTACAGTATGTACACTAAGGGTATGCTATATAAATAGTGTCTGTTTAAGCATATATCTAAAAATCAAATGGTTTATTGACTATTTATTGAAACTTATAATAAAAAATAAAAAAAATATCCTTCAATAACATTTCAAATTAATGATCAACATTACTTGATGAATTACATTGAAACACATATTTTATTGACAAATCAAACAACATAGAACATGAGTCTATATCTTCATTCTCTAAACAAGGTCTCCTTTTTGTATTTATTGGATTAAATCTTCAAAAAAAAACATCCATTATCCTTCAATCACACTTGGAAAAAATTACCAATATCATTCTTTCATTAAAAAAACATATATAACTAGCAATAAAAGCAATTTCTTCAAAATAGGGGTCTATGTTAATTCATTCAACAGGGGTTATAAAAACATCAAAACTCACTTATTATAAAACTTGTCAATACATTCATTCATCTACATAAAATTAAAAAATACAAGGTTACAACTACTAACTAACTCCTATATCTCCTAGAAAGATGCATAACTACTTCTTGGATCCTTTTCCTCAAAGAGGTCTCTTTTTTAACATTGCATTATGTCCTGATGTTACACAATATGAACTATATAAAACCATGACCTTATATTCACGAACATTTTTTGAACCTTATATAGTACAAAAATTCTTATATAAGTTTTGTAACATCTTTACACCTTCACAATTATACCAAAAGTCCTTAAAAAGCTTAACAAGATTCAAAGTTTTAAAAAGAGTTTTTGGTGAGAAAAGCCAAAATTCGAGTTTCATGTGTCTTAAGACTACATATACTCCATATTATGACAACTTAGGACATATATTACATATTATACACTTAATATACTACCTTAAGACAAAAATGAATCAAATTTTAGGTTTTTATAAGATGCCCCTACATCATAAGGCATAAAATTTAGAAAAAATAGAAGCTATGAAATCAAATCAAAGGATTAAGGTGCATTAAAGGCAAAATGTATTGAATAAAAAATATATGTATAGTAATAAAATGTATTACAATAATGATATATCAATGATGTGCAAAATATAAGTTAGAATAGCTAACTGATGATTTCATCTATAAAGTGAAATCCTGGAAAATGTGAGACAAATGTGTCACTCAAAGTTTAAAAAAAATAGTCATGAGATACATAATAAATAAAATCATCATACCAAGGAAATGTATGGTGATGGTGGACTCATGGATATATTCTAACCTCTTGAAAAACACATGTAGGGATATATTATGGTTAAACTATAGTTAGATTATGTTCTTGGATATGATCAATTGTAAGAAGTTGTAAATCAATCTTGGGACATGGATGATTAGGGGTTATAGGTATAGAAGGTGAAATTACAAGAGAATATACTCTAGGAAGTGATTTTGTATATATAAATGTAATGGTAACCATATTAATAAGTAATGAAATTGTAGCAGAGACCACATGAGATTCAATGATTCACTCTTCAAGAAGCACTCTAGATAAATGCACATGTCATCTTTGAGTTTGAATAGGTAGCTTTTAAGTTATGCTATGAATGGTCAATAATTTATTATAATGAATTATTTTGAGACAATGATGTAGTGTGGAAGGTATTTATTTCACATGATTAAGCCAAGGGTGTATAAGATAAATATTATATACACCTGTCACTATATAGAACCAAAGTAATAGGCTTTGATGATAAATTACAATTAATAAATTAATACCACCAAGGGGTGTTTGTTTAATGTAATAATAAATCTTAAGTATCATATTAGTACCAAGAAAATATTGTTTAGTATAGCCTTGAATATCTAGGAAAGGCATTGTAATTATATTTTCTCTAGAACTATTGTCAATCATAATGTCATATGTGATTGAAGTATGGTAATCGACAAAAACTTTATATGTAAATAGGAATTTTTTTGAATCATCATGTGGTATCATGTGGTCAAATAATGTAATATAATATTATTGTTCTTGAGAACATTAAACAATTCCAATAATTTTATCAATCTTGTGCTCATGTGGAATAGTTCAATTATGTATAGATGTTGTCATATTAACATTATCTTACTTGTTAGTGTCATGATTTGGCAATGGATTTTTGAAAACTTAGAATCATTGATTAGGATTTGTGATAGATTCATTCAAATTATAATTATTTCCTTAAATTTGGATAGTGTTACTATCAATTAGATCTCCAATATTATCTCATAGTTGGTAGCATCAATTATTAGGTTGTCATGAATCTCCATTGTAGTCATAGTATTTATTTAATTCACAACATTTAGGAATTCATTAAGAGATATCCAATTTATATAACTTAGATAATGTAATCAAGCAAGCATTTAAGCATTTTGTGAGGCAAGTTGGGTAGCTAGGTGAATTTTTATGTATTTCTAGAAGGTGGAGAACTATCTTATTAGTTGGTTGTGAAACCATGTTTATGGTTTTCGCTTCACTATTATCTTGAAAGGTGAGGAAATCATTAGTCTTAGATTTTAATTTTAATTTTATTTGATAATTTTAGGTAATAGATGTATACTTAAGCATATTGGACTTTAAACTTTAATCTCAATTTTATGAAGAAATCGAAAAATTCATCAAAATATTGGTAAGTATTAAAATTATATTTGTCTATGAGTGGTGAAAGTAAACTATTTGATAAATATGTTTGAAGCTTTCTATCAAGAATTTTATGTGAAATTATTCAATAATAGTCTTGAATCTAAGCAAATAGTTAACAACATTCTTGTTAGGTCCTTGTTTTATTTCATAAATTTGATAAAATGTATCCTATTGACTAATGTTTATACAAAAATGAGATAGGAATATATTTGAAAATTAATTAAATTGAGACATAAATCCCACAAGTAGGGAATATAACCAATATAGGGTATAATCCTTGAGACTATTATGTAAAATATTAGTTATAAGTAAATCATGATGAGCAAAACCAAAGCATGATGGAAAATATGCCCTACAAAGATGTGAAGCATCACCATTTACACTATATAAATCAAATTTAGGCCCCAAAAAATGAGGATGAAAAGTGTGAACTCTTTTAATTGTAAAGAGATTAGATAAAATAATGGGTAATGTTTTGATATCATATGGTATGGAACGCATGAGTGAGGTAGACATAGATCATACCCACATTAATTTTAACCTCTCTATTCATACCCTAAATTTTCCTCAATTCCCTTCCCCTACTATAACTTGCTGGCATGCCCCTACATACTTGTTGGATGGTGGATCCTGATCTTATTTTAATGCCCAGTTCCCAATAGGGGGTGTTGGGGGATAATACCCCCCAACTAGGGTCACCCTCGAAGAATTTTTTTGTTAAAAATGCATTGCAAAATATTGTAATTTTATAGTAAATCTAGACCATTTACTATTAGGTCACATATTTAATGATATAAATTATATTTATATTTTTTTTCTCTAATATGTAACCCTCCTTTGATATGATGGAATTGTAATCATGTTATGATATTGTGTGTGAGTGAAGAGGATATTACAATGGATGTATTTTAGGTTTTTATCTTCATTTGTTGGACTGAATAATAAGGACTAGTTGTTTTTGAATGGATGTAGCCCATATTGGATGAACCACATTAAATTTGTGTCTCTAATGAGTTGTGTTTTTTGAATTTTATTTCCATATTTAATTCATTAATATTGATCTATTTTCTATATTCTTAACAATTGGTATTAGAGCTGAATGTTTATTTGGTAGATAAAATCGTAGGAAAAGAGGGTTCCTGATTTGAATGGGAGCAATGGTAGAAGAAGGAAAGTTTAAGGTTGAGAGGTTTAATAGACAAAACTACCATCCATAGAAGATGAAAATGGAGGACTATCTATATCAGAAGGATCTTTTCCTACCATTTGGTGGATTAACAAAGAAGTTGGTGACTATGAAGGATGAATATTGGGAGGTTCTTAATAGAAAGGCACTTGAAACAATACAGCTATGCCTAGCAGTATTGGTGGCCTTCAATATTTCAAGATAAAATACAATAGAAGATGTGATAAAGGCATTGGATAGAGTGTATTAAAAAACCTCAGCCTCTAACAAGGTAATTATTATGAAGCATTTATTTAATATGAAAATGTTAGAAGATGGCTTTGTTGTTGATCATTTAAATGAATTTAACATGATCACAAATAAGTTAAGCTCTATAGGAGTAAATTTTGATGATGAGGTTAGGGATATTATGATTCGATGTTCATTATGAGAAAGCTAGAATGGCTTGGTCATGGTTGTGATTAATTATGCCTCTATTTCAAACACTTTTAAGTTTGATGATGTTATTAGTGTTATTCTTAGTGAGGAAATGTGATGGAAAATCACAAGTGAGACATTAGGTAATGATTTGAATATAAAGAATAAGAGAAGACAAAAGGATAGAAGAAAGGAAATAAATAATCAAGGTAAGTCTAATGATGGTAGATCCAAATCTAGAGGAATGGTGTGTGATAGATTTATGGAAAGAAAGAACACTTGAAGAAAGATTGTTGGTTTTGAAAAGGAAAATAAGGAGATGAACAACAAGATAAAAATTAGGAAGAAAATGTAGCAGGTGATGTGTTACAAGATGATTTGATCTTTTATTTAGATAAAATTAATGATTATTAGGTGTTATATTTAGGGGATTCATTTCATGCAACACCCTATAAGGAATATTTTCAAGATTACATTCAAGGTGATTTAGGATAGGTTTTTCTAGGTGAGGTGAACCCTATAAAATTATAAGAAATGGTAAGATACATATAAGATTATATAATGAAAATAAATGGTTGTTGAAAGAGGTGAGACATGTTCTTAAGTTGATAAGAAATATAATTTTAGAAGGGAAGTTGGGAAGTGAGGGTTGCATAATTACATTTGCATAAAATTCATGGAAGGTCACTAAAGGATCACTAGTAATAACAAATGGTAATATAAGTAATGGAAGGTATGTACATTATATTTATCTAATGGTAAAGTTGAATCTTATATTGATTTAACTTCTACATAAGTGGATACAAAATTATGGCACCATAGACTTTGGCACATGAGTGACAAGGGGATGCAAGTTCTCCACTCAAAGAATTTGTTGCTAGATTTGAATAAGAAGGATTTGGATTTCTATGATCATTGTGTGTATGGGAAATATAAGAGAGACAAATTTATTAGAGTTGGGAAGATAAAAAAATGAAAAGTCAAATCTTGTGCATGCAAACATTTGGGGGCTAGATTAAGTATCATCCCTTGGCAGATATTTGTATTATGTTACTTTTATTAATGATGTAACTAGAATAATTTGGATTTATTGCATATGAAAAAATTTGATGTTTTTGATACTTTTAAGAAATGGAAATTTTTGGTTGAGAATAAGACATGAAATAAGTTGAAGTGTGTCAGATTAGACAATGGAGGTGAATACTGCAACAAAGATTTTGATAATTATTTTTCATAACATGAGATTCATAGAGAGAAGATGTTTCTAATAATATCACAACAAAATGGTGTGTCAGAAAGGATGAACATGACAATCATAGAGTGTGTAAGGAGCATGAGATTACATATAGGGTTGCCCTTATATTTTTGGTCAGATGTTATGGATACTATTGTTTACTTAATAAATAGAGTGCCTTCAAGTCCTTTGGATGGTGGCATTCCAGAAGAAGCATGGATAGGTACAAATCTATATTATTAATTTTTAAATACTTTTAGTTGTGAAGAATTTGTCCATATTGATAAATAAAATAGAACCAAGCTTGAAGCAAAATCTAAAAAATGTAATTCTATTAGATATGGAGTTAATGATTTTGGTTACTATTTATGGGATTTTGAAAATTGTAAAATAATTAGGAGGAGAGATATGATCTTTAATGAGGTCATGTACAAATATCAATTATAGGGAAAGAAACAAGAGAATATAAATACTAAATATGCATTAATTGATGAAATCACTAGAAATGAAATTTCAAAAGTGCCAAAAAACTAGAATGTGCAACAAATACAACCACAAATACCTCAAAATCCTAGAAGTGTAGTTAGAAGATCTACTAGAGTAAGTATAATCCTTGAACAATACTCTCCTTCACTTTATTATTTATTATTAACTGATGGTGGTGAGCCAAAAAGATATGAAGAATCAATGCAGGTAGAAACCAAAAAAACTGGGAGCAAGGCATGAAAGAGGAGATGGACTCCTTGGTACATATTTGGTTCCATTGCTTGTAGGTAAAAGAACATTGTAGAATAAATGGGTTTATAGGTTGAAGGAAAAATATGGAGGAAAAAAGAGGTACAAGGCCAAACTTGTTGTAAAGGGGTTAAATGCACAAAAAAAGGTATAGATTTTGATGAAATATTTTCTCTAGTGGTTAAAATGACTTTTATGAGAATTGTTTTAAGTTTAGTAGTAGTATAACTTTTGCACCTTGAATAGTTAGATGTGATGACAACATTCCTTTATGGTGACTTAGAAGAATAAATATATATGAAACATCCACAGGGATATGAAGTCAAAGGTAAGGATAAAATGGTGTGCAAGTTGAAGAAGAGTTTGTATTACCTAACACAAGATCCAAGATAGTGGTATTTTAAATTTGACATGTTTATGATAGAACAAGGTTATAGTATATGCCATTATAACCACTATGTTTACTTTAAGAGATAGGATAATGGAAGCTATATTATCTTGTTATTGTATGTAGATGACATTCTTGTTGCAGGGTCTAACATGCATGATATAAATGAGCTCAAAATAAAACTATAAGATTCATTTGGAATGAAGGATTTGGGTGATTCAAATCAAATCCTTGGTATGAGAATAATAAGAGATAGGAAAAATAGAAAATTAACATTGTCTCAAGAAAAATATATCAAGAATGTGTTAGTCAAGTTCAATATGCAGTATGCAAAACTAGTGAGTACACCTTTGGGAGGGAACTTAAAATTAAGCAAGGAATAATGTCCTAAAATGTAGGAATAAATCAATTGCATGTCCAAAGTGCCCTATGATTTACCAATTGGAAGTTTAATTTATACTATGGTGTGAACTAGACTAGACATTACTCATGCAGTGGGAGTTATCATCAGGATTCTAAATAATCTAAGAAAAGAGCAATGGGATGCCATCAAGTGGATTCTCAGGTACTTGAAAGGGACCATTGATAGATAGTTATGATATGAAGGGTTAGATGTTACCTTAAAAAGATAGCTTGATGCAAACATTGTTTGAGATTTATATGGTATGATGAGCACCATAGGTTATGTATTCACTATTTGTGACATAATAATTAGTTGGATTTCAAATTTGTAGAAGATAGTTGCTTTGTCAACAACAGAGGAAGAATATGTTAAACTAAAAAAGCAAAAAAATAGATGATATGGATGCAATGGTTCATGGAAGATTTAAGTCATAAGTAGGAATATTGTAGGTTATATAGTGATAGCTAAAATGCGATTCATTTAGCAAAGAACTTAGCATTCCTCTCAAAAACTGAACATATACAACTCAAATATCACTACATTCATTCAGTTTTGGAGGAAGGTCAACTAAAGTTGGAAAAATTCCATACGAGTTAGAATCATATATATATATATATATATATATATATATATATATATATATATATATATATATATATGCTAACAAAGGTAGTCACTAAAGAGAATCTATAAAGTTATTCATATTCAATAGGTCTTCAAGGATAACAAGGAATATGAGAAACATGTTAGGGTCAAAGTTCAAAGAAAAGTCCAAGGAAGAGTTGTAGCAGTTGAGTTGCAACAATTAGTCTCTAAGTGGGAGATTATTGGATGGTAGAACCTAATCTTATTTTAATGATTAGTTCCCAATAAGGGGTATGGGGGTCAATGATCCCCCACTAGGGTCAACCCTAAAGCAAATTTTTGTTAAAAATGCATTGAAAAATATTGTAATTTTCTAGTAAATTTGGACCATTCACTATTAGGTCACAGATCCAATGGTAAAAAATATGTTTGTGCATTTTTTCCCTAATATGTAACCCTCCTTTGATATGAGGGCATTCAAACCATGATGGCATACTATGTGTGACTAAAGAGTATATTGTAGTGGACATATTGTAGGATTTTCCCTTCATTATTTTGATTGAATAATAATAAGGATTGGTTGTTTCTATATGGATGTAGCCCATATTGGGTGAACCACATTAAATATTTGCCTCTATTATGTTATGTTTTCTACATTTTATTTCCATATTTAATTAATTAATATTGCTCTGTGTTCTATATTCCTAATAGTGCCATATTTTTTCTATTGGTAAATAAAATATACCCATTTGGTTGAGTGAGATAGGTGAAATTTGGAAAAATGCAAATGTGATTTTTTTTGGAGTGTGTTTGATGGGTGATCAGACACCTTGAAAACACCAAAGTCTAAACCATTTAAACTAGCCAAGTTCTCTATTAAAAGGGTAAACATGTGCATTCAACCTTTCAAGAAATAAATATGGGATAAATATCTTTGAGAGGAAGACCCATATTTACATGGGGGATGCATTGAAAAGGGGGGAAAATCAACATACCAAAAATATAAATAATAAACCTAGAAGCCAATGGAAAAAAAAGTGCACCACCTATTATACCAAAGAGTGGTGGAAAAATATTCTTTAAAAATATGATGGAAATTAAAAAAAGGCTGTAGACAAAGGAAAACAATGTGGTTATTTGAAGGCCACAAAAATGCTTAAAACAAACCTTGTTACTCATTATACATGCCAAAAAGGCATTAAAGGATTGATGGATATAGTTATAAATTTTATATAATTTCTCTTTATTTTACATAGTTTAAACTGAATTTATCATTTGTTTAATGTTGAATAACCCTTGTATTTTGTTTTTGATGTTTTCTAAGCATAGGGTATTTGAACAGATCTCAACTAAAGAGTACATTCAATACCTCAATAAAAACTTGTAATAAAATTTCATCATGACACATATAATTTAATTAATTTCATACAATATTTTTACATGTTACTCTACTTTTATTCCTTTTTATTAGTTATAAATGTGATATTCATTACTTCTATTTTTTCAGGAAGAAAAGTTTCATATCCTACCCCATGATGATCATATATGGTTGAAATGGAAGCAAGATGGGAAACCTTCTTGAGGCGCATCAATGTCTTATAAGGAATATAATTAATTATGTTTCCAAAATTATTAATTAAATATAATTTTATAATTTTAAGTTTAAATATTAACGATATTTAACTTGGGTTTAAAATTTTAAAATTAGGTTTAATTTGTAAAATAATAATATAATTAATATTTTTATGTAAGGAACATCAAGTGCTTCTTGAAGTGCACCTCATGTATGTTATTTTTAAAATTATAATATTTGAATATTTTTTCTTAATTGAAAACCTTAACTATAATATGATATTCATTTTTTAGGCAAAGAGATTTTTTTTCCTCATTGATGATGATGATGGCTGCATTGGCATTGTAGGTGGAGGGGATGATGATAATGATTATGATTATGATGGAGATTGTTATTATTATTAGATTTTATATGTTTTATGTGATGTGTTATATGTCCTTAAGATATTTTATAAACTTTTTTTTAGTAATTATTTTCTATCATGATATTTGTGTGTATATTTTAAGTATAATAAAGCCTTATTTAATGTTCATGATTGATAAGAGTTAAAAATTATTTTTTAGTACATTAAGAAAACATATAATTTTTTTAAAATCAATTTATAATATGTTACTTTCTAATATAAATTTATAATATAAATTTAAATATTAAATACTAGGCATTCTTAAAAATAATCAATTTCAGTGTATTTATATTAATTATTATAATTATTAAATTTTATTATATATACATAATTTAAATAGATTCAAATACAAATAAAATTTATCTATTTAAATATATTTATAGTATTTAAAATAATTAAAATAAAATGTGATGTGTGTCAACATATGAAAATTTGAATTCCCAACACAAAAAATTATAATGTAAACCTTGATGTAAATTATATTTATAATATATTATTTTTTTTCATGCACATCAATATCTAAATATTAATTCAAAATTTTTTATTCATAGAGCATCAGCCAAAAAAATACTCTAAGTCTAATTCCAAATCCATCATCAAACCTAATGAATATACTTGCAGAGTTAAGTCACCTTGTTTCACACAAATTTTGTTAGTGAAGATGCCGTCAAGGTATATTTTTTCATTTTATATTGTTAATTTCACTCTATTCTAATATAAAAAATGATGAAAAAACATGATAATTAAATCAATATGTAACTCCTTTGATAAGATGTGGATCCCTATTCTTAATATTTGAGAAATGTGTGTTGTGGAAGACTTGTATTATAAGAGATTGGAGGATAAAATTAGATAGTGAAATGACTAAGGGTGAACTTGTATATATAGGGTCATCAAGGGCACATATACACAAGGGATGTCTCTAAAATATAATGAAAGATGGTAATAAAGGCATAAAGGACACACAAGTTGACAGAACAATCATATGTACCAACTAGGAGTTAGGGAAAGTTTCTGATATTATGTTTTAGACATTTCAAGAGCATTAGGGTCATACAAAGGAAAATGAATAGTCAATATATAGGCTTAGAAACATTATTTATTAAGTGAAAATATTATTAATATCTAAAATTGAACTAAAATTTAAATTATGATGAATACCTATGTCATGAGATAATGATATGAGGCGATACTAAAAATATGCAAATGTGTGCATATGGAATAATTTTAATAAAAGATGAATAAAATATAATTTAAAATGATATTTTACTAAAATTAGGTGCCTACATAGTTATCCACTTTGATGTGTTTTTATGTTAATGTATGTGTGCATAAAATCAAAACAATAATAGAATAATATACATGTATTTACCTTAAATAAGGAAGGATGAAGCATCTTGATGCTTGGGATAGACTCCACCCACACTTTGATGTTCATAAACATGTTGTAATTTTTATTAATGACTAATAATAAAAAGTATTCAATGTCATGTAAATAATTTTTAAGTATAGTAAACTTAAATAGAAATTGAAAACATGAGCATATGAACAAATCTCAATGTAATATGTAGAAGTGAAACTAGATAGAATATTTATCATTTTGCAAATCTTAATAGGTAGATTAATATTGATGTGAGGATGGGATAGTGATTGGTAAACAATAATCACTAATGTATTAATGTGATGGGGAAAAAATGATGTTCCCTAATGTAGTAATGTGTCTCTATGATTTTTAGATATATCTATGAATTAAAATCATAATATTAATAGTATGCTCCAATAGATACAAGGTAAGGATCATGGAAACATAGGTAATAAGAATAGTATACAAAAAATAGTAGCATGCATGTTATGGATAGTGGTACCAAGCATAGTATATTGCATAGTATAGGTAATAAATCACACATAATCATGTAACCACACATGGAAATGGAAATAATCATGCATGTACATATGACTCACAATAAATTATAAGTCTAGACAAGATATCAATAAGAAATGTGCACAAGCATACACAAGCACAAGAACACACATGCATGAAATAAAATACACAATGTATGCATCTAAAAAAATAGTGCATATATCCATGTAACAAGTAATTTATAATAAATAAAAATATATGTGTAGGAAATGTAAGTAGATATGCATGATATGTGGAAAATATGAAGGATTTCACTTGAAATATATTGTATAGAGATTCCCCTAGTTTAAGGCTTACCATCAATGTGAAAACTTTCCTCAAGATATGGGCATGAATGTACCCACATAAAATTTTAAAGTCCATGATCATACATTCCAAATAACTATCATGCATCTCACACACTCAAAGAATGCTATCAGAAACTTGTGTGTAAAACATATATATATATATATATATATATATATATATATATATATATATATATATATATATATATATATATATATACTTCTATTATAGGTAGATAAGCATGACAGGTATTAATGTTTCACTATATAATCTATAAATAAAAATGCACAAAAAAAATTGGTTTTTTTACATTTTCAAATATTTTTTCTATTTTATGATTTTATATAATAATGTTTCCCCCTATGTGGGGAATTTATGGCTAATGTGAGCACAATATTATTTCATATAATTAGACAATATATATTTAAATTTAGGTATTTGTGTTACATGTCTCCTTTATATGTATCATGTGTATCATGGTAATTTAGGAAAATATTTACACCATATAAATCATGGAAAATAAAGGTTCCAATGACATGTGGTGGCCACATAAAACAAGCAAAATATATACCATGCATGCACATTAAAATAAGAAAATAAAATTCCATGAAATAAAAATCCCATGAAGAACAATCAAAAGCCAACAATAAAAGCTAAGTGAAAAGGAAAAGTAATGTAAAATTGAAAATCAAACTCCACCACCATGTCCTCAAAGCCAAATGTGAAATCAAAGATCATATGTATATAGTATGAGTCTTATAAAATACTAAATAATCAACATAAACTTTCTATTTGAAATCTCAAGTTTATTCATGATCATGAGTTGAATTTAATAAACAACCATTAAAACCAT
>JARHVA010004666.1:222500-312500 GCA_037957365.1 Torreya grandis | reverse complement strand
ATCCTATTCTTCCCTATTTTCAAATCATTCATAGGATGAATCATATTATAGGTATGAATAACTCAAAATATAACCCATGAGCATTATTTGAAAAGTTACAAAATACATCATTAAATTCCTTTACATATAATATATTACACCCTTGAGCACACACAAGCCAACACTTATGAAATAAATGCATAAGTCTAAGGTCCTTCTTAGATTATTATATATGTAGGCAATGTTCAATGAAAGAGGGTTCCTTGAATTTAGTTCGATGTTGTGATCCCACTGATCCATTTTTGGCAAGGCACAAAGATCTAAGGTGAAGAACTAGGATTAGATCTACATGAATCACCCATACGCTATGCACCTGAATAGAATATATCAACATAAAGGTGATAAAAAATCCAAAAGGATTTAGGTTTTCATTTACATTACATTAAATATTTTCTATAAGACAATTTTATCAATATTGGGATATAAGTTTCAATGCAAGTGTCTTAGTGTTGACATGAGTGTCCAGGCCTCTAGAAATAATATTTATAGAATCTCATGGATGGATTATAATCTTGCCCCTACCTGTTTCAACCTTTTTACTTCTTATATATATCTACACATTTATAGATAAACTACGTATTATCTCATCTTCATGTTTATACAATCAAACTACTATTCTGAGTGTGCTTTCCATATTTAACATAACTCAGCACTTTAATTTAAAATAATAATTTATCTAAGTTATAAATTAATTGGCCTACTCTAGAATAATTTTATTCATATTTGTGCATAGTTTATTCTACCCTCTTAACCCTTAACACCATATATATCAAAAAAGGGCTAAATATTTGAACTTGGCCTCTATGTCTCCTTAAGCATACCCTAGTTTGACTTAGGGTTTTCTTGATCCCTAATTTATGATATCTAAACTATAAAAATATTTAAAATAATATTTGCATGTATTTTAAAAAAATTAATCATGATAAATATTAGTGCATATATCAAACATTTATTTATCTAGTACCTAATGGTAGTAATTGACTGTTATATTTCATACATGGCTGAATCCATTTAAAACTATGATAAAATCTAGTCAAAAATTTAAATATATAACACAGATGTATTCATGTATACCCCTTGTTGTTATAGTATTGATAACAATATCCTACCTATCACTACTAAGCATTAAAGGGAATGTATGAAATAATCCCTTTCTCCATGAAATACTACCAACCATTCCAATGATGTATTTGAAAAAAAGTCACTCCTAGATTTATTACACAAATCTTCTCATTACAAATATTTTATTTTGGATGCATTACACATTACCATCTTACTCAACAATGTGAAGCCACCATATATAGCCTTCATGATACACTCCAATAAATTTACTAAACATGATATCTCCTTTGAAAATTATGACCTACCTCCTCAACATATTATAAATCATTATTTACCATTTTACATCAAAGTATATGTTTGCAATAAAATTATTAAAAGATAACTTGTGGATAATAGTTTAGGACTCAACATTTTCAACATATATTCCTTTACTTACTTGGAATTAGGGATAAAGACTTAGAATTATCAACCATCAACATCAAGGGACTTGATAATATTATAGGAAGGTATTGGGGTAGATAAAATTGTATATTACTGCAGGACCCCATACATTACCTAATTTATGCCAATTTGTACCAACTGATTAGAATTAAAAAATTATTTTGTGGCTTCTTTAGGTACAATAAATGTATACAGTTCCATGTACATTAGACATGTGCCTAAAATTCAGCCACCATGGATTTACTTATAGGTTTCCAATGGATACTAATCCCTTCAAACATTGTGTGATGGTCCAAAAAACAAATAATCCTTCCCCCTAATCCTATAATTATGGTTTTGGAATTCAATATTTTTAAAAAGATGGTTACAAAGGACAATCATTAGGAAAAAATGAATAAGGTATATCCCAACCTATTTCCTCTTCCAATAATACAAATTGACAAAGCTTGTGATTTCCAATAAAATTCACAAGTAACAAATAGAACACTCATAGTAAACCGTATTTTTTAAGATCCAAATTAGAATGCATGCATGTACCTACTTCTATTACCATTTTACAATTATGTTGGATTGAAAATTTGTTAGTGAAAAAATGTGAGATTTTTAGTCAACAATCATGGGACAGAGTCCCTATCCTATTAGTAGGCAAAGCCACCTTTATTGAATACCAAAAATACTACAAAAAAGTAGACTATATAAAATAAAAATGTTGTCCTTCTTTGGGTTTTTATTTTTAACCCGAAAGCACAAAAGGGTAGTAGAAAGGAAAACATAGGAAAATTATGAAAAAAGGATATGTATAGAAAGATAATAAATTTACAAACATAACAGGTTAAGATCACAAACTTACTAAAGAGAAAGGTGATTTTACTAAATGTAAACCTCTTTAATCTAGTGGGTAATAAAGAGTGTTCATATGAATACATAACACAAAACAAAAAAACCACCTATTGTTGGAAACAAGAATATGATAATTGCTTTGTATTTATTTGTAAAAATAAATAAAACTATTGTTTCTACCCAACCAAGATTTCATTATTATAGAAATAATGAATGTAGGTTCAAATAAGAAACACTATAATGAAATTTATTTGCCTTAAACAATTAACTATAATTACAGTGATATTTTAAAAGAAAATATTAAAATACATGTAGATTATACATATGTACATTGTCTAGCTAGTGATTTTGAACTCAAAGTTTATAAAATTCATATTTGTATTGATCATTGTTGAGCTGTAAATACAATATCATCTTTCAATAGTCTCTCAGAAAAATTAACTATTAAAATCCCTTATAATGAGCCCCAAACTTGTATTTATAGGTTAAAATGGGTGGTTACATTGTGTAACCACATTTTTTTCATCTTTTGGAGCTTTTAAAAACACTTTAGCACACAACTTAAAAATTGTAAAAACATGTTAAGCAATTTGTACAACTTGAAAAAATGCATTAGTGTTTTTCTAGGTCTTGAAAAAGTACAATGGTAAATTTTTAGAAGTTGAGAAAATGCATCAATAAATTTTGAGGACTTAAAAATTTTAAAACTGACTCAGTACATTTGTATAAAATATAATGTGCATAATTAATACAGAAGGTGAAATGTGAAATTATGGGAATGACTCAAGAAATACAAGCAGTGATAAAGATAAAAATATGATATAGGACTATTCTTTATCATATTCATTGAGGATCATTTGAATCTTATCTTTATATGGAATCTACTTCTTTTTGTATTCATCAAATTTATCCATAAATTCTTTGAATTTGTCTTCACTTAGGTTATCTAAGTGTATGAAGGAAATTTCTGCTTCATAATGTAGAAATATCATTTGTTGTGAAATTTGTTGAAACCTTTTAGACATTACATCAAGGTTTTCTAAGGATTTCTAATGCTTGACCAACTGAAGAATATATTCTTAGTTGAATGTAGACTTTAAAGTTATTATTTTCTAAATGCTCTCATTGAATCACTCAATGATAGCTTCCATAGGGACTAAACCCTCATTATCATCCATAAATGTGTAGTTTAGTTTCCCAATTACTCTTGAAACTTAGAGAATGGAATCACCCCTATTTAATTTGATTCATAAAAAAATATTAATACTTTTTCCAACTATGTGGATTTTAAATTTATCGTCTCTCAAAAACTTAGTAAGTTCTATAATATTTTCAGCTTCTATGACTCCTTGAATGAGATCATCTAGATCTATATATGAGAAATTTTATAACTTTTAAAGCATCAATTTCAAATTTCTTACTTATTATACATAATTATATTAAACTTCATATTATTCATCATACTCTATTTGATGTCAGAGTAGATATGACCATCATTATTTTAATTGAAGTAGCCCATTTTTGTAAAGTTTTCTCTAATCATTCTTTTGTTGCTTTCCTCATTTGACCAATTTCTTCTGCAAAATTGAGTGTTTATACATAAGTGATCTAATAAATAACAAGGGAAGAATATTATCTAATTGGTTTGATCAATTTTTGTACCACTGAGGTCAATTGATCAAATTTTTCCCTAAGTGTATCTTTAGTCACTTTATCTTGATCAATCTTTTCAAAAATAGTGTCAATTATTGATCAAACATTTTCTTTCATTTCTTCTCTAGTAGCCTTTCCTATATGTATATTTTAAATTTGATATATGAGGCACTGGCATTGTCTTTATCCTTCTATTTCTACTACTTCATATTTATCTCCTTCCTTATCTAATGATTATTCTTGATACAATTTTGGGTTTTTTGACTGCTCTTAACGAAAGAGATGCTAGTGAATTGAAACTTATCTCTTCAAGATAAAGAATTTTCCTTCTCTTATTTACCAAATAATTTAAACAATATTTAATTTATATGATAGAATGAGGTTGTTGCATTAAGGGCATATTTTGACTCTATGTGAGTTTCAATATAGGAAGGAATTTTCTTGGCTAGGATATCATCAAGTGGAATTTCACTTTCCTATTTCTTGGATGGATAAACTAGGGTTTTGGGCGAAGGTGCAAGAGATATATTAGTATGTTTAGGATAATTTTGAGGAAAAGTAGTATCAATTTTAGGAGGATTAGAATAAGGAAGAAACAATGATTTTTTGGAAGCAAGAAATTGTTGAGTGGTATTGATCACAAGTGTCTAAGGTTGAATAAAGCTATCAGAAGGTACATCTTATGAAATGGAAATACTAGGAGAAAAAATATATATTTCTCCTAACTTATTCATTTTGAGCTTGAGAGGTTTGTGTTTTAAATTAGTTTTTGGAGCAATCTCTACTTTAGTTTCCTTTTCTATCACTATAGTATCTTTTTTCATACCTATTTCTTTTGATTTTCTTACTTTTATTTGTTTTTGTTTATAGAAGCCTCCCAATTATTCTTCCTTTGGTGATGGTTGAAAATTAACCTTATCCACATTGACTTATTTACTCTTTAACCACTTTAATGTTATATAAAACACACCCTGAGTTCTACTTAAAATGAAAATTGACTCTTTTTTGTCTTAGTTGAATTTAAAAAGTGCTTGAGACTCAATTTCCTCCTCCCAATAGATGAGATCTAATGTGTCTTCATCACCTACTAGAAATCTTGAGACCTTTGCAATACAAACATGATTATCTAATTTAATGATAACTATGATTAATCTATGATTCTCAAGTCCTTTTCATCATTATAATCTATCTAATTTTCCTCAAAATGAGGCACATGCTAATATGATGAGTTGATAATAATTTATACTAAGATTCTTATATAAAAATACATTCTAATCTCGAATGGTCTTATGGTGAGATGAACCCTTTCTTCTTCCACTAATTTTGATTTTTCTAATGATGAACATGTGTATCTACTAGTAGATATGAGAAATGTTACTTGAACCTTATGTTTGCTCACTAGAAGCATATCCAACTATCTTACCAATTCCATCAAATCCAATTTATCATCCACATACCTTGGGAACATATATGGTGTAATATCACATTTTTAGATCTGTAAGTAAGTAAAGGCTAGGAATAATATGAACTAATATCTCCATTTTGTAATTTTTGTTGTTTTTGCTATTGACATTCTCATTACGTAGGTTTATCATTCAAACATATGAGTCAAAAAATATGGAAATGCATCATTCACCCTATGGAAATGACAAATATTATCCTTTAGAGTGAGTTATTAATATAAATCATATATCTTTATAGTTTTGATATTACATATCATGTTTAACCCATCATAGAACCTTATTGGGACAATATAGATAAGTTATGAAGTCATGTAAAATTTGGAAGTTGTATTAACCTCTAACAACTATTTATGAATGGAATTAGTAATGAGTTTACCCTAGTTTATGTATTGTTCATTCTTTTGAATGATCCAAATGTACCTATACATACAAGTTTCAAAATTTATTATAACTAAACTTATCACTAATTTATATAGGAATATGATCATAACATTTACTTCATTCTTTAATTTAAACCTAAATAGGTTCTTAGGAAGTCTTGTTGCTAATGTTTTGGTTTTATCAATCATTGTTTTTAACCCATTTTAATCATGAATTGGTGTTATTATCCTAGAATTATTGATCAGAGGTAGGAATCAACTCAATGAATGACTACTTGTCTTCTAGTTGAAGCAATTTATCAATGTGGCTAAGTGACAAACATATAAAAAATTATCCATTTGAGTTATTAACTTATCTCTTATCAGAATCATAGTGTTTGGATATTGTGAAGACTAACTTTGGGCATTTCACCAAAAATGGAAACGTAGCTTCCTAAGCTAATTCATCATCATGTATATTCTAATCATAATTTGACTTAATGGTCCTATTGATTCTATGCCAGATGTAATCCATGTCAATGTGTCCCAAGTTGGTGTCTAATATGTTCTTGATGTTTGAGATCAGACATGACAGAGGAATTACCCCTTGAAATTGATATTTCATTTCTATACTTTTTCACCTTGTAGGACATTTTTTAAGGGAGTCTTGTTTAGAGTAATTTTATTTGGATTGTTCATGACTGGGGTCTTAAATGTTGACATCTAATGCCAAAACCACTGATCATATGAAGAACCCTGACATGTACTGTTCTCAAAGAAGTGGAAATATAATGGTGTTATATTAAGGGGAGGATTATGAGAGGTATATATGTAGGAATATTATATTTAAATGATATTATTATTAAGTTTATCATAGTCAAAATATATTTTTTTAGAGGTGTTAGGATTCGATGACCTTGTAAACATAAATAGTATAATTCAAGAGGGTTGTAGACTAGGTAATTGGGGGTTTGAAGGGATTGTAAATAAAGGTGTTGAAACATATTAGGGTTACAAAATAATAATAAAGAGATTGAGAGGAGTGAAAAAAGGGTGACGGATTCTAACAGGTTGATTATAAAAAAGTTGGAGTTTGATTATACATTGAATACTATTAGGATCTAATACGGGTTTTGACTTGAGTGAATTCTGATAAACACTTGAGAAAGATTAGATTTTTACTTATATGATTTGATATTGATGGGTTTGTGAAAAAAAATTATAGTTTATGGTAGAGTGAAAAAAGAGGAATTAAATAGACAAGTTTCACCTGCTTCTATTAGCTAAAGGCAAAAACCCTAATCTTTTTTGGTTGAAGGGTTCTACACTCAATGAATGCCATAGATGCATGAATAAAAATAATGTATGTAAGCCAAATTGAGATCCAGTAGTATAAATTATAAAAAAAGGGATAAGGTGAATGAAGATGAATGGGGGTTTTAAATTAAACATATAAAAAGTTTATGTGTGAGGAAGAAGGTAGAGTAATGGCATAATTATTAGAATACTCAAGAAAATGCTGGGTTATAATTAATTACATGCAAAAGGATTAGGGTTTGACAAGATTATTTATAAGGACATAAAGATCATATGGGGGTGAAGACAAGTTTCAATCTCTGGGATATTGGTGAGCAAAGGCATCAAAATCTAAGAGCAATGTTTACAAGAACATCAAAATCTGATGGACTTGTAAGTAGGGTAGTTGGATTCCAACATGGTTGAAATCAAAAGAGTTAGAATCCAATTTTTTTTTGAAAATAGAGGGTTAAAAATACACCAAATGAAGATTAAGACATAGGAAAAATCATTTTAACCAAGTTGAATCAAGACAAATAATGTTTTATGGAAAATACCCATAATTTGCATCAAGATGGCTTTAACCAAATTTGACTTATTTGACTCAAATTAACTATCAATGATTAATAGACTTATCATTTTTTAAAATTTGGACCAATGTCCAAAAATTATAATAAAAAATTGGTAAACCCTCATTTTGTTTATTAGAATGCTTCACTATAAATATGAACATTATATGAGTTCTCAAACTATGATTCATTACTAGAGTATTTGGGGGAATACGAGGATCTCCCTTCCTTCTATAATATGAATAGGTTTTCTCATGACACCTTTCTTCATGCTTAAGTTCTTGAGAGAAATTATGGTAACATCCAATATGATACACCTAAAAATATTCATAATACACCATATATTGTAGAATGATTCACTTTTATATACAAGGAAACAATACAATATAAATTTGGAGCAGATAAATATCCCCAACTTGTATTACTCATAATAATGAAAGAGGATGAATACAAATCCTAGTGGTAGATACTAAATGATTACCTATAATTATTTACTTGGGCTTATTTAGATATGCCTATAATATATCCATCAATGGTAATGCACAATATATTATTATATCCAGATGAAAACTTAGTTAAATAAAATATTTATAAAATTCATCCCAAGGTAGAATGTCTAGTAAAAGATGAAATTAAAATACTCTTAGATGCATGATTCATAAGATCCATTTCACATTCCAATTGAATTTTTAACATTGTACATGCAATTAAATCTAATGGTGACATTCAACATTGCATTGATTATCATGATTTAAATAAAGCTTGTCCAAAAGATGATTTTACATTACCTAACATTGACATTATTTTCAATTATAGAACTAGGTATGAGACTTTTTAATTCATGGATGATTTTGATAGATACAACCAAATAAAAACTAATGCATTAGACCAAGAAAAAATAGCATTTACCACATCATGGGGAAAAACTTACTATATTGTCATTCCTTTTGGACTCAAGAATGTAGGAGTAATATATCAAAAGGAAATAACACTTTTTTCATGATTTCATTCATAACACTACCGATGATTATACCAATGATTTAGTAGAGAATCCTAAACACCTAAAAGATCATGTTGCATATTTATGATAATTATTTGAATGTTTGTAAATATCTAATGCGAAATTAAATTAAAAAAAAGTGTTTTTGGGGTATCTTCTAGAAAAAATATGGAATATGTTTTTTAGTGTAGGTATTTATTTTTATTTATTGTGTTTTTCCTACACTTTTGATATTAGCTTGATTAGGTGTGCAAATCATAGGGAGTTACCTTGAATGTCCTATTTTAGGTAGTGGGAGTTACTCCCTTGACCAGTTGACTAGTTATTCTAGGTTTTGGGGTTTCCACTATTTTAGAGGGAGTTACATATTTACTTACCTATTTGTACATCTAAAATTAGTGAGATATTCATGGAGGACTTGTATTGTTACACTTATGGTTTCTCTCTTGTAGTTGCTTGGTCATTTTCCATTTTTGCTTTGTTTGAGTATCAATGTATTCGATATTCCATCTACGATCTTGGGAGGATATTCGACATAGTATTAGAGGGTTTGGTAAACCTCTTATCTAGTTTTGTGTGTTGTTTGAGTTTGTTATGAATTTTTTTTTATTACAAAAAACTAGTTTTTTTCTTCTATATCTATTGTCGGATGTTTTTTTGTAGTCTTATTTTCTTGACTGGTATATTGGCATTTGAATATTAACATGTAAGGTATGATCAAGAGGATACCAATATTTTCGTGATTTTATTACCAACATGTTATATGGTAGGGTAGCTTTTCAACATGGAGCTTTTTGAGCAAAGTGTGGCCTCATGTAGCACCTATCACATAAAATTTCATCCTCTAATTTATTTGTTTCTCCAAGCTATGAATGCAAGTGATGCCAAGAAAATATTTCTTCAAACATGGTTTAATGGCCTTCTCTTGCCATTTTGAAAAGTATAGGTAGTTTGAACTAGCATATGGATCAACAAGGATGTTCTTTAACTAATTTTAAACCATTAGAGGGTCTTCTACAATCCACTATAAGATTCCATCACTTTGCATGCACCTGTGTTTTGTCCATGACCTAAAATAGACATTTTGTGCCATTATAAATATTCTAATGGTAGTTTGAGTAGTTATATGCATGTTAAATGGTATCTTGAGTTCCTTTAAAACCTACAAAGGGCATTTTGAACCATTTTAGGCCTACTAATGGCATCTGGTGCTCAGACAACCCTCTTATGGCAGCACCCAAAGCTTCTTCATTGCGTACTTGAAAATCTTCTCTATAGTGGCACTTTTTCACTTATTTTTTTAGTTTTTTATACCTGTACATATATCAATGGTAGTAACCTATAATTTTTAGATCTACATGGTGATGCTTAACCAAGTCTTCTCTTTATAAGATAAATTAAAGAACATTATTTTGTGCCTCATAAGCCAAGCTTATTTTTTCACACAAGTTCTAAACCTAATATGACATAAATCAATTAATAAAAAATAAATAAAATAAAAACATATTTTAATACTCTTATAAAATAACTTTATTTTTTTAATTAAAACAATAGCCTTTCAATAGTGATTGCATATGTAGGCGTATAGGTAGATTGGTTTGACTTAGTATTGTTGTGAGGAGATCCATGGTTCCATTCTAGTTACAATGAGTGGATGGAAGGTTATGCTCACTTCTTTTCCAATTGAGCATTTAAAATTTTAGTAAAAATTTATTAAAAAGGCCATTAATGATGGGAAATATAAATTTTTTATATCTTTAGATCGGTGACTCAGAATTGAGTTCCATATTTTTAAAAAGTGTGTTTTTTCATCCTCTTTCCATTGGTCTATTTTTTAAAAAAATTCACTAAATTTCTAAAGCACCATATTCGAAGGGTTACCTATGCTATAGGCCCTATTAATTTTTGCATTGTATCTTGTGCACTTATTTCTCACACATGGATACATTTTAGGTTGTTCTCGACATCCCAATTCTGAGTGTCCACTATTTGAGTTGATTCTTATACTAGTTTCGCACTTGGATTAATTCTTGACTATGTCTAATGTCCCATTAATGAGCATGCATAATTTTATTATATTTGTAGATTTTTTTTTAGTCTTTCACTTCCTTGGTGTCTTCTCTTAGTCATAACAACTCCAATTTAGAGGTACCAAATTATGAGGAGAGTTAATTCTACACCAATGGTTATTCTTGGAAATAATAATTATGCTTGTTGGCATGCTTACATGGAACATTTGATCACAAGAAACAATTGTACTCCTTATTATATGGATAGATTCCTACCCCTTATGACTTAGGTTAGTACAATAAGTGGGATAACACTTATAACAAGGTTCTTGGTACTTTATTTTTAAATGTACCCATGGGTATTTGTTACCATGTGACACATAAACACATGTATTTATACTATTTGGAGAATCCTATAGTCTCTTTTTAGATATTATACTAAGATCTATATCACTCCTCCTTCTCCTTTTCCTATAATCTCTTTAGAGACTATAGTACTCCTTCTTCCTACTCCTATTTCTTATGATGACACATTCATGGTGGATTATATTCTTATTTATATTGAGCCACTACTATAGGATGAGATTATTCCCAACCTCAGTTGTCTCATTATATATTCTAATTCCATCCCTATACAATATGTTTCTCTTTTAGTGACTTCACAGTATTTTACTTCAGAGGGGTATATTATTTCTAGAATGAGTACTCCCATTGAGAGCTTTAATGACTCATGTTTCATGTGGAAATTCATATTGTATATATGTGTTATTCATCTGTAGTATCTTATTTAGTCTTGATGGTTATTGATATGAGATATCCTCCTCACATGGGCATTCCTAGAATGAGTGTTCCATGCCCTTATTCTGATAGGTTCACTTTAGTGAAATTACACTCATTTCTTGTCAATGATATTGCTAGACCTATGCTATGCCTTATTTTTGGATCTCTTTCAAATATATTTTTACTACTGCCTTCATCCTCCTTTGTGGAATGTGTAGACTTACAGTACACCAGTCATGTTCTTCCTTTGTCAAAAAGGAGAAATTTTTTTTGATGCAAGTGGAGATTATTCAGTCTTCAGGCAGAGGATCTCTTCAACTACATTCATCATTTTTTGAGTTATACTATAGGTAGATTCGACATATTCTATGGAGAATTATTAGATATTCTCTCTATGTGTTTTGTTGCTCTCATTTGTGGATGTATTTTTGGCTATGCCCAATGTACTTAGAGCATGCACCATTTATCTTCTTATTTTATCTCTTTAGGGGATGGGAATATATTCCCCCATAGGTTTTCTACTTTTATCCTCTTTGTGAGAGTTATTTTATTCATGGGTACCTCATTAGGCCTTATTGTTGGGACCCATTTATTATACACACCTAAGTTATGCTTATGGAGGGGTGCGAGTGTAGGTACTTATTTCCTCTATTGTGTTTTCCTATACTTGTGAGATTAGCTTGATTAGGTGTGAAAATCATATGGATTTACCTTAAATTTCCTATTTTAGGTAGTGGGAGTTACTCCTTTGACCGGTTGATCATTGATCGACTATTCTAAGTTTGGGTGTTTACATTATTTTATGGGGAATTACACATTTAATCACCTATTTGTATATCTATCATTAGTGTTCTATTTATGGATGATTTACATTGTTACATGCATAATTTATTTCTCATAGCTACTTGGTCATTTGTCTTTTTTTCTTTATTCAAGTACTAGTGTATTCAATATTCCATCTATGATCTTGGTGGGATTTATGACAACATTATCTCTTAGTGGGGCATCAAAGTTGATCCAAAAAATGTAAAATATATTATTGAGATGTCACCACTAGCATAAACTAACTTTAATTAGTTATGATGCTTATAAGGTGGAATTTAGGTAATGTGGTGTTTCATTGCTCAATTGGCTAATAAAAAAATAACTTTGACACATTTTATAAAAATTACACTAAATTTATATGGGATGACATTTTTCATCAATTTTTTGATAAAATCAAGGAATATTTTATAAATTCACTAGTGTTCATGCCTCTAATACAAAATAGACCATCACTCATTTATATCTCGACAACCAATGAGGCCTTGAGTGCCCTATCATCAAAATATGTTGTTGATCACCAATAGAATTCAACTTACTATATAATTCATCAATTGGTTGATTATGAATGTAAATATACTCCAATAGAAAAACATTGTCTATCATTGGTATTTTTTACACAAAAATTATGGCATTATTTTGTTAGTAATGAGATCCATGTTATAATTAAATAAGATACCTTAAAGTTTCTAATGAACAAAACCCACTTAATGGGCCAAATAGCTATGGGTGATATAACTTACAAAGTTTGATCTTAATTTTATATCTCAAAAATCAATAAAAGGCCAAGTTATAGCTGATTAGCTAGCTACAACTCCATTACCAGATCCTTTTGCAATTACCAAGGCTTTTCATGATGATTTAACTACATATAACATATCCCATAATCCATGGACAATGTTATTTTATGGATCTAGATGTAGTATAAGTTTAGGTGCATGTATCATTATTTTCACCCCCAAGGGTAAATACATGCCACTTTATTATATATTAGCATTCTATTGCGCCAAAAACATATCAAAACATAAGGCCTTAATAATCAAATTATCCATACCATATAAAATACATACCAATGATATTCAAGTCTTGGGTGATTATAAATTGGTTGTTAATAAAGTTACCAATTCATTTCCAAATATAAGTGCATTTACATCCATAATAAATGATGAATAGACTGAAAGAGACCTACGACACATTTTATATGGATAATATCACATATAAATATATCTATCATGTAAATGTAAAGGCCATGGCATAATCCTTAATGCCTTTTGCTATCAAGGATGATGGTCTAAATTTTACAAGACAACAATAATGACAACTTTCCATTGCATCAAAAAAATGGATGCTTTAGTAGTTTTCACTACTAAATGCATCTCTACAAATACATAATGTTACAATGACATTTATAATATCCTATATTGTGCCTACATACCATATCAATTCACATGGAATGGAAAACATAAAATACAAAGAGAGGAAATTTTTATCTTATTACTAGGAATGAATTATTCAAATGAATTTTTGATTAATAATTACTTTGATGCATAAACAAAGATGAAATATGAAACACACTTATATAAATACATGAGAATGAGTATGGGGGGAGCTTCAATGACAAGGCCATGTCACAAGAACTATTATGATAGGGTTACTATTAGCATAAAATAGAACAAGAATGTATCAAACATGGTAAGTCATGTTTACTATGCCAAAAATATTGAAATTTAAATCATGCTCCATCTCATGAGTTATATCCAATTATATCACCTTGGCATTTTTATTTGTGGGGATTTGATTTAATTAGAAAAATAAATCTAATATACATAGGAGGCCATAAATTCATAATCATCACTCCATAATACTTTATGAAATGAGTGTTTAAGAAATTACACTTGATTTTATCACAAGGGATGGCATATGCACATTCTTAATGACCAATATTATTTCTTGTTTGAGTAGTCCTTCAAATATAATTATAAATAATGGGTAATCATTTAAAAATAGAATATTGAAACACTTTTGCATTGAGTAAAAAATTAGACACACTTTTTATACAACTTATTACCCACAGGGTAATGGTAAAAAAAAAGAGAAAAATAAAACTATTATCAAAATGCTTAGATTTTTTTTTTTAAAGTATAGTATAGAATGGCATCAATAGATATAAAATGACTTATGAGCATATTGTACTAGTGTTCATACACTATTTAGGCTACACATTATTCATTGGTTTGTGGTATAGAAGAAGTTATACCAATTTAACTTGAAATCTTACTTTTGTGTCTCTCAAGGATATTATAAAATATAATGGCTATTAGGAAAAAATATCACATTAGTTAGAAATTTTGAGTGAAAAAAACACACAAGATATTGGAAATTTATAGATCTATCAAGATCATTTCAAATGAGCATATAGTAAAAATTCAACCATGTTAATTTGATGTGGGTACCTTGTACTAAAATAAAATCAAAAGAATACTGGTGGTAAGGAAAAAAAAAAAGTTCAAAACAAACTAATTTGGTCCATTCCTAGTTACAATTTTTTTTGGAAAAGGAGTATACTGCTTAGCTACACTTGAAGGAAAATATCTAAAGAACCCAATGAAAATCATACATTTGAATAATTATTATACCTATTTTCACTAAAACCCTACACCTTTTGAATTAAAGTATGGTTCGGTGAAATAATGGGATCATAGCCAAAGTGTGGGACCTCAGCTCCTTAGGATGAACCTTTAGAGAAGGAAATATTCCTTTATAAAATAATCACACTTGATAGAAAATCATTTTCAAGACTATAAATATACTAAAATAACTACCTAAAACTATAACTATACTTTCACAAGGAAAATGGAGAAGGAACAAGCTAAAAACAAAAAGGAATGGTGATGCACCAAATCTTAGATAAAGCACCCATATAGTGATTAAGAACTCAATACAATTTGAAAAAAAAATGAAAACAGACACAGACCCCAAAATGGACACCACTCTTTCATAAATAATTTTTATGAGGGTAAGGAGCTGACACAACATTAGGAGGGAAGAAGGATATCCATAACTAATTTTGCATAACCTAATTATACATGGCATACAACTTGTAATAAAAAATGTTTATGATATAGGTGTGAAGAGATGGACAATAATGAAATGGATGAAGATTATCCAAAAATAGACATCAACAAGCCATATAATGCACATAGAATGTAATAAAATGAAGAAGGGTAAACTCAGTTATAATTAAATGTAAGGATCAAGTAGTAAAGGGCTCATGGAGGTAAAATTTTCATAGCATTTATATGCTTAAAAGTTCCACCTTACAATGATAAATATACCTATTTATATAGGAAATTAGAGAGCTCATGGTCTTTACTTAGTATCACCCACTATTGGGTTAGTTACAATATTTAATGATGACTGGGGAAGCAATTGAGATATTTATCAAAAGTGAAGGTATGCCCATGATATGTATTTGATAAGTGATTTTTAATGTCAATAAAAACATTTGTATTGAAATATATATATACTTAGGGCTCAAATCAATATGTTCCAGTTGTAACTGGGTTGCACCTTGATTCTACATATTTGGCCAACAACAAGCATTGACATGTTTTTCAATCCTATATTTTAAAAATTTAAAACTAAAATCATTGCAAAGAGGGATAAATAATATTTATAACATAATAAGTGGCATATAAAATTGAGATTTGGATCAAAATATATGGTTTAAAAACCAACAATCAAAATATATGGTTTAAAAACCAACACACCAACACAGAGTCATGTTTAGTTGCATCAACACCTTCAAAACATGATAAAATGGAAATTTGCAGAATAAGACATGAGAAAACCCCACATCATATATTATATTTACATAAATATCTTTAAAATACTCAAAAGGGTATCGTTAATTTTTTTAAATGATCAGATTAATCCCTACATAATACCATTTTAGTGGCTTTTGGTTAAAAGTTAGTTATGAGGAATCCTCTTAGGAGGATCACTTCACACCATTATATCTTTTCTCTCGAAACTCCAACAAATTTAAAACCAAATTTATTACCTTATCATGTCATAAAGGTACTATCATTAAATTTTTTAATTAATTTAAACTTTATTTTATCCTAAAAAAATGTGTTTCAAAAGTGATTACTGATCAGATTAGCAATTGGAAAGATATAATACTAAGTGAAAAATAGTGCAAGTAGCAGCTTTCTAATCAATGCATTTCGTAAGTGATATTAAATATTTATTCACTATCCTTCCCATTACACTCTAGTTAAATTTTTCTATCACCATGAGAATTTTTTATAATATTTTATTTACTTTACCCATGAAAAAATGATCTTGAAATGTACACACTAGCCATATTTGAAAAATGGAAACACAAAAAATTGACAAAGTAAAAAATAATACAAAATCTAGTTTTGATTGTTGCACATTTCACACTTAGGGAAGAAATTTACCAGTACTTTCTTTACATTTAAATTTTTTTAACATTTGGAAATTATCATGTAAGTTTTAAATATTATTGAACCTGATTTGGTCATGTGAACATGGGATTCAAAAGTACACACTGACCAAATTTGGTCACTGGGAAGACAAAGCACTACAATTTTCATGACTACACATCTTTCAAAAGAGGAAATTTTTAGTGATAAATCCTTCACCATTATATTCTTTTAACATTTTTATATGATCATACAATTTTACAATAAAAACAAATGTGATTTAGCCCTATGAAATTAGGTCAGAATGGTGTGCACTAGGAAGATTTGGCAACTAGAAAGATGCAAAAAATTGACTAAGTAAAAATTTAGTGAAGCATCTAATTTTTAACTTTGAATATTTCACATGGGAGATAATTTTATGCTATTTATTTTACTCTTACATTTTTCCCACATATGACTATCATCATGAAAATTTTGGAGAGAAATAAGCATGATTTGGTTGTGCAAAATTATTCCCAAAAAGCACTATATAGGCTAGTTTGGTGCATAGATCTATGCTTCTATTGAGAGATCAAGGTGACATTGAAAATTCAACATTTTTGTCAAATTATATGGATTTTGATTATTAAGTAAATACCCAATAGCCTTATGAAATTCCATTGAATGTTAAGTCACAAAAATCTCAAAACCACTAAATTTGAAGGTGTGATCACACTCTAACTGAAATATGCCCAGCCAACCTCTAAATGAACTAAAGTTACACCCAATAAGAAAAAAATGGAATAATAAAAAAATGTGCATTAATTTGTAGAGGAAATAATAAATACATTAAATAGAAGCAAATGTGCAGACAACACTTAAAAGAAAGAGAAGACTAAACTACTATGTATAAAACTCTTAAAAAATTGTAAGAGTAGAACTTGAGATGGATCCCATTTACTATGATAGGAAACTCTTATCCACTTAGCTTTGAGATATAAAAAGTATTATCATATTTGTAACTATTTATGACATAAGGGCCACTCCATATGGTATCAAAATTTGTGCTCCTCTCATGTTTGGCTCTATCCTCATCCTATTTTAGAAACAAATCTCTTTCTTTGAAAGTTCTACCAATATCCCTCTTATCAAATGTTTTCTTTGTTTGGGTTTGATGAGCCTCAAGAGCAAGGTTCATTTTAGTGAGCCCTATAAAAAATTTTGTGGAGGTCCCAAGGCAAATCAAATTTGTAATGGTGTTGAATTAGTTTAGAAGGCATATAGATGCATAGGTGAATCGTGTGATGCCATATGGTGAATGATGTAGACAAAGGCCAAAATTATGTAGATAGATACCTATACAACACAATTGAATGCTGATATGCAACATGTTGTGGGTGGATACTTGTATCATTTAGGTGAACACTGAATGGCATGAGTAGATGTTAGTAACATGTAAACATGCATTTACACAATGTAGATAGATGCTAGCTATATGCCGATGAATGTCAGAAGTGAAAGGAGTGGTTATGAATGTTATATTAGTTACTATATTTTTTAAATTATGAGCCCTAATTTAATGGATAATATAATGAGAAATGATTTTTAAATATTTTTTATTTTTAAATTGATAGGTTTGAAAGAAGAATAATAATAATAAATTTATATAATTATAATTATAGTTAAATTATATTTTTTACCGCATACCATGCATTGGGGTTTTCAGCACAAACTAGACAAATGTCCACATCATGTTGGTGAATACCAACATAAAATAGGTACATGTCTGGGATGTAAATAATAATGCCAAAACTATGTGCTACTACTCACAATGTGCCCATGTGAATATTACATGTTAAGGGGAGTGTTTATAGTGACTTTCCCTTGGGAGAGGTTTCCTAGCCATGCATATGGGATAATTATCCCCCATGCATAGATGTTACTAATCTTATGTACATAGGTATGTCTAGATTTCAATATCTAATGACCGATGCTAGGAGGCCACATGTATCTACCAATAGATTTTAGACATATATTTCTATGGATGTCTATCAGTAACTCATAAATGACTACTTGTTGATTGTGGTCATCTATAGGTAGATCATAGGCATCTGCCAATAGGTAGTGGGTATCTATTAGTAGCCTATAAGTACCTACCTATAACTTGGGACCTAAGGTTATCCATGGGATATATATTGGTAGATGTTTGAAATATGTTGGTGGATTATAATAGGCTATGGGCATCTAACTATATTTTGTGGGGCTATAGGCATCCATCAGTCGCACATAGGCATCCATTGACATATTATAGACATCCATCGATGGACATCCCATGGGTGCCCAGATGGAGTATTTGAGAGTATACACATAGCCTAATATCATTTGTTCCTAGGCTATCATTGCCAACCAAAAAAGTTAAGTGTTTTTTAATTTTATTCACATAGTTTACATAGTGCACATAATTAGTTTACTATGTAGATTACTAACATCTACTCGACTATATATGGTGAATTCATTAGCATTATATTTTGAGGTACCAACAAACTACATTTATATGAGAAAATTTGTATCCAAATTTAGGGGAACCTATCCTCAAAATTAAGTTTGGCCCCAAAAATTTAGTTGATCATACCCTATCAACCTCTCCATAAAAATAACCAAATGATGACTTCTTAGTAGACTTTTGGGTGTAATCCTATCATTCCAGAGGGATATTCTTATCTCGGTATGTCATGTCCTTTAGTTTTCCTTCATTATTCTCTTGATGATCCTAATAAGGTTATTATTAGTTGACTCTGTGAGCATATTACCTGAGAGTAATATTTTGATGAAGTTGTAGGATAAATGTCATTCTTAACATCCCATTCAGAGATATTAGTTTTTAAAAATGCTTTGGAGTTATTTAATATGATGGTAGTTTGAGGACCAAATATTGTAATTATGTTTTCATAGATGTCTATGACTGAAGCTTCATTAGATTCCTTTAAAGTAATGACTTCAGTCCACCTTGTAAAGTAGTCAATGGTTGTAAAATCCAACTTGTGGCCTGCATTAGATGGTGGATTAATCATTAAAACAAAATATAAGCCCCATTGGATGAAGGGTTTGTCAACCTCAATAGGGTGGAGGGAAGAGATGCTAACCTCTATTTACTTTTGAAGAAGACACACTTTTTGAATTTTTTTACTCATGTGTATGCATCTATAAATAAATCAAGCTAATAATAGCCTCCCCTCATTTTTTTTATCACTATTGTTCTTGGGGAAAAGTGGCCTCTTGATGGCCCATTGTGGAACCATTCTAGTACCTAGTTAACTCCATTATGGTCAACACATCTTAAGAGGAAACCATTAAGATATTTTATAAATAAGATTCCATTTACAAGGACTTATGGAATGGAATAAAATCTGAAGTGTCTTCTTTTTTCCTTGTCTAAACCTTGAGGACACTCACTTGTCTGAATAAATTTGACCATGTCTTGATTTCAACTCTTAAGAAGTGAAGGTGTAGCTAGTTTTTTATTATCTTGTATCACTAGGATAATTCTTTTATCTTCTTGTAGGTTTGATGCTAGCTATTCACACATCCCTTTGTCTCTTACCAATTTTTTTAACTTTATTTACAAGTAATATTCCATGACTTTGGTTATCCAACTAGCTATCCTGTCATTCAAATCCCTACTTAGAAGAAAGTATTTAACACTTGGGTGTGACACCATCAACTTAATTTTATTGTTAGAGACCATGTGTCTAAATTTTTTAAGATTTATTATAATAAAAATTACTTTTTTTCCAAAAAAGTGTACTTTACCTCATAATCTTTCAGACTTTGACTGATGAAAGATATTGGTTGTTCCAATCCTTCATTATTCTACTATACCAATATTTTTAATATGGTATCATCATTTCCAAAGGCATACATGATGAATTCCTTTGTAAAATAAAGATTTATGAGAGTGAGATCTTGGGATATGGCTTATTTAATTTCTTTAAATATATCTTTCTCTTCCTTGGACAATAAAAAAACTAAATTTTCTTCAACATAATAGTTAGAGGATTTACTAGATTGGAAAAATGAGGGATAAACCTCATTAAAAATTGATCTATCCTAAGAAGCTTTGCATCCCCTTCTTGTGACTTGGTAAGGACAAAGACATGATGGCACCTACACTCTCAAGATCTATTACAATTCCTCTTTAGGAGATAATATGGCCCAAGGGATTACCTTCATGAACTAGAAAATGCATTTCTTTGGGTTGAGTGAGATCCCAAATTGTCTACAAATATCAAAAACTTGCTTGAGATGAGTCAAATGATCACTAACACATTTAAAAAATAGTGTTATGTCGTCTAGATAAACTAGAAATATATCATTGATCAAACCTTGAAATTCCATATCCATGGCCCTCTAAAATATTGCACCAATATTATAAAGCCCAAATGACATCTTCCTATATGCATCAGTACCCCATTTTGTAGTAAAAGTTATCTTGTATTGATTTGAGTCTTGAAAAATTATCTAGTTATCTCCTGAATATCTATCTAGAAGTGAGAAATTCTTTGAACCTACTACCATTTTCAAGATTTGATTCATGGAAGGAAGAAGATAGAGATCCTTAAAAAAAATTCCATTGAGATCTCGAAAGTCTACACACAACCTTATTTATCCATTCTTATTTATAAAAGGAACTAATTTGACAACCCAAGAGGAATACTTGATGGTAAATATTATGTTAGCTTCTATTATCTTGATCAACTCTTTTCTGATTAGAGGTTCTCTTTTGGGATTTATATGCCTTTGTTTTTGCCTAACTAGTTTGACATTTGGGTCCAATTCAATTATATGTTAGGTAAAAATAGGATCTAACCCCTTAAGGTATTTTTAGTTCCATGCTAATATGTCATTATATACACTAAAAAGCTCAATAAATGCATGTTTATCAAATTTAGTACATACCTTTCCTAGCTAGAGATGTTTGTCCGTATTGATTGAGATTGGTTTATAATCCCTATGATTGGTAGTCATATTTAAATTATATTGATTGGTATGATCATCAGTGTTGAAAATTCTCTCAAGGATGACCAATCCTTCTATAAAATTTTTGGTTTTCAATTGGATGATTTGTTCATCATATTGTGAATGCAATTTAGTCTAATTTCTAGAAGAAAACTTAGCTTCTTCATGTAGGAAAATCATTATTTTCTAGTCACTTTCAAACACATAAAAATTTATCCCATACTCTATGATTTTAATATTCCAACAAGTCATTTTTTGTTACATTCATCCCTCTTACCTTATTTGTTACTAACTCACCATTACCAAAAACTTGTGTATGCTTTATAACTCTCTCTAACCCATTGGAGACCCTGTATGAGAGCTTCGTACTCAATTAAATTATTTTTATAGTTGAACATAAATATTAGAGTACAAAAATAATTATCCTTCATGGGAGACATCAACATGGCACCTCCTCCTTCTCCATGCCTACTCCTATATCCATAAAAGTAAATTTTCCACACTCTATTATCATGCTCATTTGACTTGACAAGGTTTGGAATGAAAGAGTATTATTCATGAAATAAATAGGTACATAAAACAAACTCTTTAATGATTTTATAATGATCAATATCATGATGTTTATCACCCCATTTATCAAGTTGAGTGTTTGGCTCTTGTTCAACAAGATGGTCCTCTTGGTAAAAAATTATACAATTGACAATAGTAACACTTGGAACATAAGGTTATATATGGTTTTTAAAAATTGGTTTATCCCTAATTGTGACCCTATTGTCATACATAGTCCTAAATGTTAAGGTGTTGAGCTAAAAGCTTCACCAAATGAGTGAGTTTTAAAGTTGTAGGAGTTACATAGTCACCGACATCGGTCAGGAGCGATCGACATCGGTCAGGAGCAGACCAGGAGATGCCAGCGTCAGTCATGGATCGGCCGACGTCGTTCACAGGCAAACAGGCAGGAACTGACGTCAGTTACCTATGCATCTAGAAAGCTATTTCCATGGACAGAATAGAGTGTTTTCATGTTAGGATTAAGTGATAGTCTTAAGTCTGCATCTCTATTATTAGTAAGACTATTTAGAGCCCTTGATTAGGAGGTGCATCTAATGGCTATAGTTGTATGCTCATGTTTCCTAATTATTATATAATAGGATAGATCTTCATAGCCTATTATTGTAGAATGTTGAATTGAACAGTACATAATTGTATATGTGAATCATTCTAGGTTGTTGGAGTTGATTGTAATTAAGAGAGAGAGATCTGTACATCTGAAAGAGGTGTGGAAGAAAAGAAGTTTCTTCAATTGTATTCCTTCTGTAAATAGTTTAATACAAGTTTTCAGGGTGGTTTCTTGTATCTCTTATTGTTTGCTATTATCTGATTCTAGTTACTTATCTTTCTAGTTTAATTTTGTATTTATTGCTTTCATATTGTAATCAACATTGTTGGTTGATCCCCAACAAGTGGTATCAGAGCCTGGTTGTAGGTTCAAGATTTTGATACTATCAAATGGTATCAGATCAAGGTTGGACATTCTCAAAGTGAGTTTAACTAATAGATGGCCCAGATCTGGTTAGTGTTTTTTGATTACAAGTTACTCACAGGGGTTGCTATTTGAGTGGGAGTATAGCAAGGCAGAAGAAGGTAAGCTAAGAATGGAGAAATTTAGACACAGGTGTAGCACCACAGGGTGTGTGGTGGGTTGTCTTCAAGTGGCAGCCTGAAGAGGGATACAAGCCAAGATGCAGATTAGACAAAGTACTGGTATAGGTATAGGTGCAGCTATTTATCTCCAAGTGGGAGATTGTTAGGTTGTGGAGCTAAAAGCTTCACCTCGATGCAAACATGGAGGTTTTTGAGTATGACAGTCACCGACATCAATAGGCCACAACTCACGTCAATCAAGGGATCAGTGCAAAAGAAACTGACATCGACAGGATCAGATGATGTCGGTCACCTCCATTCAAATAGGGACTGATGATGGTCACCTGTGTGGTTCCAGAACTACTATTGACGAATAGTCAGTTAAGTGAACAGGTTGTTTGCATGTTAAAGACTAGTTCAAGTCTTGAGCTGCAAGTCTAATCATTGTATGCATGAGATCTATATAATAGACTCATGGGCTGTATTGTTAAGTGTAGAACTTGGAGAGTTCTTCCCATGGTAGAATCAAGTAGGATTCTTCATGTATGTAAGATCAAGTTTGATATGCAGGGTGTTGCAGGATCA
This sequence comes from Torreya grandis, assembly GCA_037957365.1. Taxonomy (NCBI): domain Eukaryota; kingdom Viridiplantae; phylum Streptophyta; class Pinopsida; order Cupressales; family Taxaceae; genus Torreya; species Torreya grandis. Next base: position 288,492 of record JARHVA010004666.1, on the reverse strand, counting down.
TGGTGGAGATCTACATGTGATAAGTAAGATCAGGGTTGGTTTACAGGGATGTGTGTATGTGAGGGTCAAAAGGAGATTAGCGGGGGAGCAAGATCTAAGGTGACAACAATACATCAAGGAGCAAGATCATGGTGAGATCTACTTGGATTACTGGTTCGTACTCGGTTGTACTGGCAGTACAATGAGGTGAAAAATAGCTTGTGTTAGCTGTGTGTTATGACCTATTGAGAGATGATTACTCTTGAGGGAAGATTACTGTAAGCTCACGAAGTGGAAGAAGAGTGTGATCTCTTTGTTGTAATTTCCTTCTAACTGAGTTGAATATAATTGTGTGTTGCCTCTCATATTCTGTGTTGTTTCTCATTGATAGTTACTTGTACTTCTGGTATAATTTTGATAAGACCTAGGTTCCCCAAAGCTCTGACACAACTTGTCAGATTTAAGAGCACACATGATTACCATTGTATAAGCAACTTAAGATGTGGAAATACCCAGAAGAACAAATAGCTATCAATGAGAAATAACACAGAATATGAGAGGCAACACACAATTGTATTCAACTCAGTTAGAAGGAAATTACAACAAAGAGATCACACTCTTTCTTCCACTTCATGGGCTTACAGTAATCTTCCCTCAAGAGTAATCTTCTCTCAATAGGTCACAACACACAGCTAACACAAGCTATTGTTCACCTCATTGTACTACCAGTACAATCGAGTACGAACCGGTACTCCAAGTAGATCTCACCATGATCTTGCTCCTTGATGTATTGCTGTCACCTTGGATCTTGCTCCCCCATTGATCTCCTTTTGACCCTCGCATACACACATCCCTACAGACCAAACTTGATCTTACTTATCACATGTAGATCTCCACCATGATCCTACAACACCCTGCATATCAAACCTGATCTTACATACATGAAGAATCCTACTTGATTCTACCATGGGAATAACTCTCCAAGTTCTACACTTAACAATATAACCCATGAGTCTATTAAATAGATCTCATGCATACAATGATTAGACTTGTGGCTCAAGACTTGAACTAGTCTTTAACATGCAAACAACCCGTTCATTTAATTGATTGTTCGTCAACAACAGTTTTGGAACTGCACAGGCAATCGATGTCGGTCCCTATCTGACTGGAGGTGACCGACGTCGGCCGATCCTGTCGATGTTAGTTTCCTTTGCACTGATGCCCTGACCGACATCGATTGTGGCTTGCCGACGCCAGTGACTGTCATACTCATAAACCTCCATGTTTGCATCGAGGTGAAGCTTTTAGCTCCATAACCTAACACTAAAGAGAATGTGAGACCAATATGGTGATAAATAGACATCAATATTGGCTATGAAATCCTTAGATAGGAACAATACGAAGTAAGGTGGAAGGTCAATGATGAATATGTCTTGGGAATTGAGAAATTAAGACATGCATGTAAAGTGATGTTAAATCCTTTAATGACACCAATAATATTTATGAATACCCCATCCAATTGCATGACTCCTTTAGAAAGAGGTTCATAATCTAGGCCAAGATTATCAACTATCTATTTAAGAATGACTGAACTACTGGATCCTAAATATATCATGGAGTTATGGAATAAATGGTTTCCAATGATCAATGAAACATAGAAATGAGAGGGTTTGACACCCAAGGTTTTTTTAGTGGTGAATCTTCATTAATTCTTGAATATTCCAATTTCCAAAATCTAGTTTTTGATATTTTTTTGGACTTAGAAAGAGCATTGGGTTACCAAAAAATTTGGGTCATATATATGATTTAGAGGTTGGCTCACTTACCATTGACAACTAATTCCAAAATTTTGACTATAAATCACCATGACATAGAAGGACATTCTGATTGATTTCTCTAATATATGTGACATACCCTAGATGTCTGTCTACCTAATCTAGACACTAGACTACATGCTCTGGAAGCTACACTACATGCTCTAGATGCTCATTTGAAAAATGAAAAAGGGTAATCATAGATGTATTTTAAAAAAATAGTTTAATATTTGGATTCCTCTAAAAAACTTAGGTTATTTCATTAAAAAAATGACCTCAATCTGACTTCATATGAAAAATTTATTTGCATTCAAAGTTATGGATCTTGTCTAGAGCTAGTGGATGTTGTCCGTGGGATATGGACACTGTCCACTAGTGGATGTACTCCATGTGCTTGGATACCATCCACAAGCTCTAGATTATGTCTATAACTTTGAATGAACATAATTTTTGCATATGGTGTCAGATCAAGGTGATTTGTTTTTAAAATTGTCTAATTTTTTGAGAGGAATCTAAATATGAAATCAATTTTTTCATAAAATACATCTATTATGACCCTTTTCCCCATTTTTCAAATGAGAAACTATATCATGTAGTCTAGTGTCTAGAGGATATAGATACCATCCAAATCTTGTATACATCATCCACAGGCTCTAGACATTGTATAGAGGTTATGGACATTGTCCATGTAGACACTTAAATTTGGCCATCGATAACCCCTAATCAGGGTTTTGACCAATTTCCACCCAAAATGCACAATTTGGCCTAAAAACACTAAAAAATGATAAATAATGTGAAATTGACATATTCAAGTGCCAATTTTTGCCATGGTATCCCTAAATGGGCCAATGCAATTTATGGGCTAGCTAACTTCGATCAGTTCATTTCGAATCAAAATGCCAATTTTGCACCTAGGTGCTCTAGATTGCTCTTTCCTATCAAATCTTCTACACAAGACACATGCATTTGTTGTTTATTATTGATAATATCCTAAATGGGAATATGGTTCCAATGCATCTGAAATTGCCTTCCAATTCTAATCTAGTCAAATTTTGGACCAATAATAAGGCATTATGATCAATTTGAGTAATTTGTGCACAAAGTGATTAGTCATGCTTACGAGATAATTAACCCAAATCAAGGCATAATTAATAATTACATGGAAAGCTATTGAAAACTTATTTTTTGGAAATGAATATTGAATATCTGCATCATCAAGTGAACCTCATTTCTTGGGAAGACATCCCTAGACCATAAATGCCACAAATATCAGGATTCATGCCTTCCATGCCTCATCAATGCCTTCCATGATACCCTCCATACCTCTTAACTACCCATTATTCCAATGTCATGATGAGGATGAATATAAACTCAATTCCAAAAATTTAATTAATCCTCAACCACACATCTTCATCTCAAGATGGATTGTCAAGGTTGATTCTAGACATTTGCAAAAATATATAAATAGAGAGGCTAAGAACATCATTTCTAAGCTATTTTGGTGCAAAGTTATAATGAACAAATATATTAAAGGAGCCATTAAAATTAGTGTTACCATGATAAATTGATTTCAAGCCAAGACAAGCCACAAGCCAAAGGTGATAAGGAGAGATGGAGGTAGCCAAGCTTCCATTACCAAGGACTTCATGAGCATAAGTCGAGCAAGCCACTACTACAAAGTCATTTGGAGCATCTACAGAAGGTGAAGGAATTATTTTATTCTATTCCTTATTTTTTATTTGCATTTGTCATCTATTTTTATTAACTAAGACCTCCCTAGTGTCTAGGCCTAGAGATGTTATGCTATTAGTGTGTTTCTTTAATTTTGTTTTCATTTTAGAACTAACACCATACTAACCATCCTCTCTTGAGTCAAATTCCTAGATCATAGTCCATAGGCTCTAGATGTCATCTAGAGGCTACAGACACCATCTACAAGATATGGAAACCATCTAGATTATATGGACATCATCCATAGGTTGTGGATACCATAAAGAAGCTTTGGATTCCATCTAAAGGTTGTGGACACTGTTCATAGGGTCTAAATGTTGTCTAGAGCCACTAGACATTATCTAGAACCATTAGATGTTGTTCGTAGGGTCTAGATGCCATCTAGAGCCTTTAAACATCATTTAAAGCCTTTAGATAGTGTTCATAGACTCCGAATACCATCCACAAGGTTTGGACATTGTTTAGAGTTTCTGGAGAGGTTCCTAAATTTTTTGGTCAAGTGATGCCTAGGATTCACCTTTTCAATGAAACTAGTTTCCCTTGAATTCACCAAAATTCAAAATGTACTTTTCAATATTCACTAAAATTTTACATAGGGATATTTGATAAGGGTCATTAAAACAAACCTTGTTGACACCTGTACTTGGTTTTTCATCCTTTGGATGAGGTGTGTTCTTAAGGATAACTTTTGCTTATTTTTTTGATAACCCATTTAAAATACTAAGGTTAGACAAGGTATCTTGTAAAAGGTCTTTTTGTTTAGAGATAGATAAAGACTCCCAAAAATATATATTCACATTCATTTTATTCATATGCTCAAGAATATTAAATGGATTAGAACTAACCTTTTGTTGTACCTTAACAATATCAGTACCTTCTTGCACTCATGTTAATTGAATACAACTTTTGGGTTATTCTTTAACTTTTAAAGTCTTCTCTTTTTAAATTTATTATACATTTAGAGCTAAATTAGGACCAAAAACCCTTTTAGACATTGGATAAGACTACATATGACCTTTTTAAGATAATTATTCCACCTTCATATCCATTTTCTTTGACCTTGTGTTGGTTGCCATAGAGGTAGAAGCTTGATTTTGACCTTGTAAGTGACTCACTCGACAAAACTCATCCCCTTAAAAATTGAGAAGCATAGAATCATTATGTATTAGATATTTATAAGCCTCTTTTTGGTGTAATACTTTATCTCCTATCTTTTGAAGAAATGATATGCTTTGCACCATTAATGCTTGATTAAGGATGACATTTGGACAAGTGGTTTGGTTGTGGGGTTGATTGCAAGGAAATCACCACTCATATTCCTCTATTAATATATTTTGGATAGGCACTATTTCCTTAGAAGTGCTAGTATTATTGGGATTGAATTATTTATACGACTTCGAAAGAGTGGTTTAGTGTTGGCTTTGAAAATTAGCTTAAAATGGTGGCATAATAGGTTGACAAGACTGATAAAAAGGTTAATAAGGCTTATTATTTTCAGATTTTTTACTCTTAAAATCCACTAATTCATTTTCAAAGGTTTGTAATAGGGTCTTAACTTTTTACAAGTCATTGGATTGGTTAGAATCAACTTTATCTTGGCTTGGTGGTTAACTATTTGGTATTGGAATATTTGTTATTGTAGGTGTTTGAGGTGGCAAAGAGGGTTGTATTTTTAGAAATATGGGCATTGGATACCTTGATGTAATTTTTCTAGCATGTATAAGACTATTATCAGCCCTAATCTAGTAATGTTCTACCATCTATTAATTTGATCATGGTTGAAATAGTACTATGTAAGGCTATAAGATAATAAGTAAAAGTTTATTCAGGTGTAGGCCTTACCAATAGTTGAATCCTTCATGTTCTCTTAAATGTAATATTGAAATCAGACATGTACTCATGTGGTGCTCTCTTCATGGTTGTCAAAGTTTAAACTAGGGACAAATGATCTAATTTGTCTTCAAAATACTTTCATAGAATTTCTCTTAGTTCATCCCATGTGTTGATATAATTCAAACTCAGAACCCTATACTATAGAAGGATTTGACCTTAAAGGAGGTAGTCAATAACTTGATTGTAACATTATCTTGGGTAACATGATGTACTATACAAATGTTTGCAATACCTTTGATATGTTCAATATGGGTAGTTGTGTTCTCTTCAGTGAAATAATGAATACTTTTAAGGGCTGCCATAGGTGTATCATTATGTTAGATAAGGTTTAGTGGACTTCCCCCATCAAAAGTGGCAAAATATTGATTCCTAGGGATAAACATATGAGAAATTAGATGTGTAATATGGAAATGTTGTGAATAAATAACAATAATTGAAGGTTTTATGTATGGGGAAGTATTTGAAAATACTTTTATTTTAACTGAAAAATCTTGTAATTCAATAAAATCAATAGACTTACCTTTATAAGATTCTCTAGTTGTTATCTTTGTTATGAAACTGAAGTATTAGCCTAAAAACCAGGGTTCTTTAAAGCATTTTTGAGCTATCATATGCTTGATATATATGTCTAAACACTAAAAATTAATAATAAACAAATCAAATCTTCAACAAAATCTCTTGTATTTGTCCCACTAAGCATGCCAAAAACTATTGTCACTCAAACCTTGCACCCACTAAATTGAAGTATGGTTCGGCGAAAAAGTGGGATCATACCCAAGGTGTGGGGCCTTGGATCCTTGGGATGAGCCTCTAGAGAAGGTTGTATTCCTTTATAAATGAAGTGTACCTGATATAAGATCAAGTAGAGGCCTAAACCAATATTAAAATAACTACCTACAACTATAACTATAATTTCTCAAGGAAAAGGGAGAAGGAGAAAGCTGAAAATAAAAAATAATGGTGATGAACCAAATCTCAGAGAGAGCACCCCTACATCAATTAAGAACACAATAAAATTATAGAAAAATTGAGAACATGCACAATCATAAAAAGGGACCCCACTCTTGCATAAATGATTTGTATGAGGGTAAAGAGCTAACACAACATTAGGAGGGAAGAAGGATATCCACATCTAATTTTGCATAACCTGATTATAAACAACATACAACCTAAAATAGAAAATGTTTATGCATAAAGGTGAAAATGGATGAAAAACAATGTAAGGGATGAATATTATCCACAAAAAAGATTAACAAGCCATAGAATGCGCATAGAATGTAAGAAATGAAGAAGGGTAAACTCAATTCTAATTAAATGTAAGGCCCAATCAGTATAAGGATCATGGAGGGATTTTTTTTAAAAATTTATGTTTTTTAAAAATTCCACCTTTACCATGATAAATATGCCTATTTATATAGGAAATTAGAGAGCTCATTTCTTTACTTAGTCTCGCCCACTATCGGAGTAGTTACAATACTTAATGATGATTGGGGAAGCAATTGAGATACTTATCAGAAATGAAGGTATGCTCACAATATGCATTTGATAAGTGATTTTTTTGTCATTAGTTACATTTATATTTAAATATATATACTTGGGCTCAAATCAATATACTATGCCAGTTGTAACTGGGTTGCACCTTGATTTTGCATATTGGGCCAACTTCAAACATTGACATGTTTTTGAATCCTACATTTCCACAATTCAAAAATAAAATCATTGCAAAGAGGGAGAAAACATATTTCCAATGAAATAATAAACATTGAAAACTAAGTTTTATATCAAAATATATGGTTTAAAAACTAACAAATAGTCATGCTCAACCACATCGACACCTTCAGAACATAGTAAAATGGAAATTCATAAAATAAAACATGAGAAAGACCCATTGTATCCTATATTTAAATAAATATATTGAACATATGCTCAAAAGGATAGTCTTAGTTTTTTAAAATAATGAAATTAATCCCTATACAATACCCTTTTAGTGCCTTATGTTCAAAAGTTAGCTGAGTGATGAATCCTTCTAGGAGGGTCACTTCACACCATTATATCTTTTATTTGGAAACTCCAAAAGCTATGAAACAAAATAAATTACCTTATTATGTCATCAAGGAACTATCACGAGAATTTAAATAAATTTTTACTTAATTTTGTCCTACAAAAATGTGTTTCAAAAGTGTTTACTGGCCATATTTAGTAACTGGAAAGATATAAAATTGAGAAAATTAACTAAGTAGAAGGACAGTTTTTTAATCTTCACATTCACATGTGATATTAAATATCTATGCACTATCTTTCCCATTTCAATATAATGAAATTTAGATATCATCATGATAAATTTTCATAATATTTTATTTATTTTATCCATGTGAAAATGGTCTTGAAACATGCACACTGGATAGATTTGAAAACTCGAAACAAAGAAAATTGACTAAGTAAAAAATAATGTAGAATCTAGTTTTGATGGCTACACATTTCACACTCAAGGAAGGAATTTCCTATGAATTTACCTAATTTTACATTCTTCCAAATTTTTCCATCATCATGAAAATTTTAAATATTATTTTACGTGATCTTATTGTGTGAACATGGTACTTAAAGGTATGCACCAGACAAATTTGGTCATTGGGAAGACAAAAACCTGTGTACTAGGTAGTTTTCATGACTGCACATCTTTCAAAAGAGGAAACATTTAGTGATGAATAATTCACCATTATATTTTAATTACATTTTTATACCATAATAAAAAAATTCAATAGAAAAAATGTTATGTATCCCTAAGAAATTAGGTCTGAAGGGTGTGCACTAGGTAGATTTGGCAACTAGAAAGACGTAAAAAAATGACTAAGTAAAAATCAGTGTAGAATCCAAAATTTTATTGTGTGAATATTTCACATGAGATAAAATTTTATGATATTTCCCTAAACCTCACATTATTCCCACATATGATTATCATCATGAAAATTTGGGAAAGAAATGAGCATGATTTGGTTATGCAGAATTGCTCCTGAAAAGTACTAAGCAGGCTAATTTAGTATAGAGAGCTCTACTTATATTGAGAGATAAAGGTGAATTTGAAAATATAACAATACCTAAACAAATAAAATATTCCAAAAATTCAAAAAAAATCAAATATTCACTAAAATACAAAAACATTCAAATAAATTCAAAAATACAAAATATTCATCATTCACATGTTTACTAGCTCTTTGGCATCTATGTCATTTTATTTATGTTAGTAGATAACATATCATTTATTTTATATACACATTTTTCATTTATAAATTTTTATGATACATGAATATACTGGACCCATGATACTTTTACATATAGATGTTGGACCTTTCCTCTTCCTACATGATATATTACGTTGGGGGTATCTACTGATGTAGAGCATCACCAAGCAACAAAAAGTGTTAATATGTTTAAATGTGTCATGTGAACATTTTTTTTTGGGTATGATAGGTATTATAGGGACCATTATGGTTATTTTTAGTCATTATAAGTCCTTAGGTTGTGTGTTTGAACTCATTTTGGAGTTTCCTACCAAAATCCAAAATTTGAAAATTTGAATTCTAGAACTATGCTTTAGAGTGATATTTGGGTCTTGTGAATAATTTAAATGTTTTTGAATGTTTGTAATAATTAATTAAATTTTGAATTATATGTACAAGGATGTATCATATACAAGGCATAGTCAATAGTAATGTAAACATGAATCTTGAAGTTGTAACTACCACCTACATGGAAATGGTCTTGTAAAGAAGTTATTCTTGAATGTTTGAGTGATAAAAAGGTTGAAATGCATGTAAGTAAAATAATTAGAGTTTTAGGAGAGAAGTATGAGAAGTGAAATATATAGGATATAGAGGTAGGGAGTGTCAATAATAAAAATAAAGATCAATAATTGCAAGAACCTTTGCCTGCCTTGTTAAAAATTTTCACATGATTGTATATGTATGGAGAGAATTGAATTAAAAAATGTTCTTGAAGAACCTTTGCTGAATTTAATTATTTCATATAAATTTAAGTGCTTTTATTTTATTTTTATTCATTCTTATTTTCATTTCTTAATATCATTGTTCATTGGTACAAGTTGTCAAGCTACAACACAATCCCATTCAAAAAAATTATGTGTTTACATAGTCCAATGAATATGAATAAAAAGGTTTTTAGAAGGTTGTTAAGGTTTGGTTTGGGGTGTGGTAGGTTTTTAAAAATAGGTTAATACCTTTAATTTATTTTTTTATCCATTTTAAATCCCAACAATCTAGTTGAAGAGCAAGAGTTAAAGAAAATCTTTACACGGTCTTTAGAAAGCATTCAAAAATCCTTCTAATTTGCTTGTTGGTGATAATGATCATATAACTATTATATAGGGTTAAAGGATGTATTGAAAAAAAATTCCAAGTGGTATAAGTGTTTTAATAGATATAAAACTCAAATTATGCAATTTATAGTGCTTGTTGCCCTGTCATAACTAAAGCTAGGGTTTCAAATTGGAAACTTGTATAACTTTATTTTATCTAGCCAAAAATGATGATTTTTTTTGGTCTACTGTGTTTTTATGTTATATAAAGGGTTTAAGTGTTTTTAAATTTGTACAAGGACTTATATTATGGTCGTCAGGGCTATGGTAGTGTGTTAGGCCTAAAGAGACCTAATTGGCAAGAAGGGGGTAAGATAAAATGTACTTCCACTAAGACTTATGACCTAAAATTTTAGGTGGAGTTATAATAGGATAATGGGAATTAAAATATGGTTTTATTTTGTCAATATAATATATATATCATTCAAACCTTCTATATTCACATGAAAATAGGGCTAGAAGGAAAGAGACCTTAAAGAAGAAAAGGTGAGCTAGGTAAAAGTTATTGTTTGGAGATTGTGTTACTTATAGAGATGATGGAAGGGAGATATAAATGATAATATTGATTACCTATGATCCCATTTAAAAATAAAATAATATTAGAATCATGTTTTAGGTTTTTAGGCCTATGAGCCTCTATCAAAAGATGAGCAAGCTTGAGAAATAATGAAGAGTGCAATCTTGGAATTTGGGTATGATATGATGAGTGTGATACATTATGAAGGATAAAAGTAAAAAGGCATACGAGGAGTGATATTTTTCAAGATAAAGGGGGAATATATGCATGAAAAGGAGGTTTTTGAGCCTAGTGTAGTGAATAATTAATGAGCAGTCAAAAGACAAACAATGTACCTACATTAAGAAAGCAAAGGAAGAGATGTTTGAATACTTTAAGGGAAACAATCAGAGTCAGGCATATGAATAAATATGTTTTAGGAATAAGTATCTACATCATATAACTTACTTGATCATTATCAAAATAGGTTATATTAGTATATGGTCACCTTTCCATTATCATGTTGAGCTTATATATTAATGTTTACACTTGTCTATACTTATGCTTAAATCTTTCATAGTTTACCTGATATGATATGTCACATGACATTTTTTATAACACATACATGTAGGGACTAGTATGATATATTTATGTTGGTTAATTACACTATATTTATTCACATTATCACTTCCTTGAGTTTATTTTTATTGATTTTTATTGTCTTGCTTTTTGGAACATTTGAATATGTTATTTACTTGTTGGCCCCCTTATCATTATATGTATGTTTAATATTTTGATATTTGATTATGTCATTCCTTAAATAGTGTGGAATTTTAATATGAACCTTGTTTTCAATCTCCTTAGATCCCTATTGTGTGACATTGATTGCTCTTGTGTGTGTGCTTAATTTTTTGTTGAGCTTGTCTTGTTACTTTATAAATATTTCAATGATCTATATCATGCATCTTATGGATTTTTGTGATCACACACTTTGAATTTCATTGATATATCTAATTATACATGTCATTCATATATACCACATGATTCCTACACATATTATGTAGTTATCTTATCCTTTTGAGGTAAGGTAAATACCAAATTCCTAATCCATCACCTCAAAAATGGGATCATATTAGTGGGGGCATGTCATAGAGACATGACCTACACATTTATATGATTCTCAATTTTGTTAGAATTAATTTACAACTTACATGATTAAAACATACACTTGGGTCATAATCCTACACATCAAACCAATTTTAATAGATTTAGGATTATTTTTCTTAGATTTGTGATAGATATTATACACAAATATATTCAAAGGTTACATTTTGATATATCATTCAGATTTAGAAACATTATAGGTGCATATTCCATTCAAGTTCACCAAACATTACAAATAAATATTCAAACTTATTTACCAAAAAACATAATCTTCACTAGGAATCAAAATTTTGAGCCTTTTATGTGTGAATCAGTTGGCTCTATTTATTAGTGTGGTTGACATTAAATTCCCTCAACATCCTAACATTACTTTCACTTTTAGGTTAAGTTGGCTATAACACTTAACTTGGATTTTACTATACTATCACTTGAGTTGTGAGATTCATATTGAATGATCTCAATGGCCATGTCACAACTCACTTTTACACTAGATTGGGTACATAATTAACTTGAAATATCCATATTCAAATTTACATGGTTAAGTTTTGAATGTCCATAAACTTTAATTCTTCACAAGGAATCATCTTTACCAGGTCAAAGTACCAAAGGGAAACATGGTTGCATCAACACATATGTGTATTCATTACTTTTTCCCTTTCTTTCCAATCATTCAAATTATGTCAAATTTTAAATTATATGAACTAATTTATATTCTAACATACTTTTGGTTATAGGTCATAACTAGAAAAACACTCAAAATGGGCTCAACCAAAGGCAAAGTGTGTTATACACACCTAGGTACATATTTCTTTCCTTTAACCTAGTAATTTTATATTTATGCATTACTAGATTAAATGGGGGGAAATGTAGATAATAAAAGAAAACTTATATAACATCTCAGCCTTGTATACTTGAAAAATAGTTATCAGGGATTTACCCGTTAGTTTTAGACCTCCTTGCTACCAAAAGGTTTGCATTCACCATCTCATTGTGCCTAACTATTTATCTTAATATGCAACCCTATAATTTTTCATTACCCAAATCTTATACAAAAAATTAATACATGATATCTATCATTCACTATCAATTTAAGATCTTCAACAGCTTGTTAGCCTATTGGACACTTGTATTGACACAAGTTTCCATATTTTTATCAAGTGTCTAGACATCAAAATTCATCTAATTTTTATATATTTTGAATCTTATGGGTTGGCCTATTTGTCTTATTAGACCTTACCATGATATTTTTCAAAAGGTGTGCATAAATATAGATCTAAGGTTACTCATTATTCATCTAGAAAATACCAAGTAAGCACCTATTCAATCACACTCAATTGATTGTACAATTGAGTTATACTACCTTATTCTCCTTTATTTTCATATCAGTCATAGGATAAATCATATTAAAGTTCTAAAGCACTCAAAGAATAACCCATGAAAAATATTTTTCAAGTTATAAGCTAGATCACTGCATGCCTATGCATATAATATATTTCACTCGTATGCATACACAAGCTAACACCTAGGGGAAAATTACATAATTCAAGGCCTCTTTAGAGTATTGACTATGTAAAAAGTTTTCATTGATAGAGGGGTAATTAAGGCTAGCTCAACACTATGAATCCACTAACCCAGTTTTAGAAAGGTATAGAGACATAAGGTAAATAAATAGGGTTTGATACACATATAGTCACTGGCATCCCATGCACATAAATAAAATACATCAATATAAAGGTGAAAAAAACCCAAAAGGCCCAAGGTTTTTACTTCACAATACTTTAAATATTGTATACATGTTAGTTTCATTAAGATCAAGATATAAGCAGCAATGAAAGTGTCTAAAGGCTAATGCAAGTGTCTAGGCCTCTAAAAATAATATTTAAAAAATTTGATGGCTAGAAATTGATCTTGTCCCTACCTATTTCCATCTATATAGTACTCATATCAGCCTACACATTTGTAGATAAGCTAAGTATTATCTCTTATTCATGTTTATGTAATCAAACTAATATTTTGTTTGTAATTTCCATATTTATCATAATTCATTATTTTATTTTATAATATTAATTTATCTTAGTTTTAAATTAATTGGCATGTTTGAAAATAGTTTTATTCATCCTTGTGCATAGGTTATTCTTCCCCCTTAATCCTTAACACCACATATATCTAAAAGGGGTTAAATAATAAGTATACTTTGTTGTTACTAGCTCAACATGCCACATTTTTGCCAAAATTAGGGACATTTTTCTTTCTTGATCCTTCCCCTTTAGGGGTTTAAAGGTTTTCTTGATTGGTTCATTCTTGGATAGCCATATACTATATGTTAAGTTCCAAGGGACTAGGTGTGTTTTTTCAGTGTTTTTTCATGTTAAATTACTCAGTCCAAGCTTTGAATTTAATTTTTTAAAGATAATTCACATGAATACATCCTCAACTGAAAGGTTTCAATCATGTAAAAACAAATTTTGAAGATTCTTGAAAATCCTTTTTTTTGATCCATTTATATTTCAAACTAACTCTAAGTTGACTAAGTTTTTCTTATTTTCACTTTTTACTGTAGTTGATTTCATTGAAATGGTCAAAAAATAAGTTAAAGTTAATTTATTTTCATTCAATATAGTTTCATATTTTTAAGTTCCCCCCCCACCTTTTATTTCATTTAAAAGACAACCATTTTGAAATTTAAATATCTTAGACATTTGAATTTGAAATTTATAACATTAGCCTTTATTTTAAGTGATGTTTACTACATCTTATTTTTTTCCCATATGTGCCTAAACCAAACCCAACACTACATGGTAGTCTCCCAATGGCTCCAACTTATTCAACATACCTTACGATAATTAGTCAATTTTTTTTATTTTTGTCTAGATACACATGGGACTTTTTCATTGATCCATGTGATTCATCCAATAAGTAAAACTCTTGGTAAGAAGATCATCAAGATGATTCCAAGTGGAATCATCCTAATGATCCACTAATTTTGGCTAGATCTGTACAAAGTTTAGCTTTTGAGAAAGTGATTTATTAGGATGTTTCCATGTGGCATCATCTTAGTGACCCTCTACACTAGAATGGTCCATACAAGAGTAAAGATATTGAATACATGGGTGAGTGGGATGAAACCAAGTGGAAAAATGTTGTTTTTATGAAACCTTGAGGTGGTATGTGTAGCCCAATAGAGTGTCAAATATCTAGATGAGTGATATTGAGCCATGTAATAAAGTCTCACCTCATTATGGCAAAGCCTAATTAGTATAACATGAAGTCTCATTCTAAGAAGTGGAAGGGCATGGATCAACGACATGATGATGACCCGACGAATAAAGGACATGTTAGAAATGGTGATAACAAGGCACATAATTAAATTTGATAGCATTTTTTTTGTCAAAACTCAAGAATGGACTATACATCCAATCTAACCTATAACATCAATTTATAAGGGTGTATTAATGATAAAATTGACCATGAAGACAAAATTTAAGGAAAATCTTGTTGGTGGAATTGAATATATACATGGCATGAAAATTTAGAAATGGATAAAAGAGGTGTTAAGGATAAATTATCCATGAAAAGAAGATTTATCTTATACGAGGATGATATGGGAAAAATCCATTCTACAATCCCAAAGTATTCTTAACCACTTCCAGATACACATGGCTGACAAAATTTACTTCCATGATTCTGAGTAGCATGCTCTAACTAAAATTTTCAACTACATTCTTAATTTCACAGTGAATTATTGGTTACTCCTAGAGTGATCATGGGCTGCCTCCTTTTTAAATTTTGAATTTTTAACCTCTTATTCCTATTTATAAGACTTTAAAAGCCTTGATTAATGTTGGTATTTTTTAAGGATTAAAGTATGTTGTGTATGGCTAGATATTTGTGAATTGTAATAGAGACATAAAGAATATAATATATTTCATGCATTTGATTACTATCTAGGATAATTTCTCCCTCTCTTGTTTAGTATTGTTTCTCTAGATATGTTTCTTTCACTTAGATGATTGTATGAATCCAAAACTTTGTTAATCAAAAATAAAATATTCATAATTTGAAGGTTGTTTAGTTATTTCCTATGCATGTTTTATGGTGGTTATGCCACCTCTTCTCTTAGTCAAACTCCCCAAACTCTTGCATTAGCTTTAGTTAGAGTTGTGCTAAGTCCAGCTCAACTAAAGATTGGTTTCACATGATTCACTTAGTTGGATAATCCATATTCATCTATGATAACATCAGGTTTTTTAAATCTCTTTATCCCTGCTCTTTAACACTTTATTTACAATCAACTTGGTTTAGGAACAAAAATAATCTGCAATCAAATGTTTATCTTTATTGTTATTTTACATTTTATTTATCACTAGCATAGCATTGTTGCATCTATAAATGTGATAAACTAGTAAAGAAATCAACTATTTTCATTTAAGAAAATCTTAAAGAGTCTGATTTCTATTAAAGCATAAAATTTTTAATTATATTCAAGAATGTGTGAGGTCTCTCAATGAACACCTTCACAAGATCTAATTACATCTTAATTCATTAAAACAAACCCCTTACATGGAATAGTCCACATCAACCAACTTAGTAAAGACCAATATACCAAGACCTTGTAAATTTAAAACTTGGGGAGATATTTTACTCATGATATATTCCTAATTTTAAGATAGGTAGGGCCTAACAAACCCTACTTTATTGTTGGTTGTGTCAAGTTATGCATCATTTTCTCACACTAGAAGGAATGCCCATGAATCATGAGTTAAGTTCATAGCCAAAGCTCAAACTAAGACATTCCATAAAGGTTTTATTCAACTAAGTTAAAAATAGATCAAGTTAAAAAAAAGAAGAATAAATACAAGATCTGAGTTTATGGGAATTGATTTAGAACTTTTAGACAATAAAAACCATAGGAAGCTAAGAAATAATAAGAATAAAAGTAGAGATAAACTTTCCTAGTCAATAGGTAACTCACCTACAACTACAAGCCTTACTTTAGTTAATCCATTTGTTATCCCCTAGACTTTACCAATGGTCAACCCTATGACATAGATTTGATAATGAGGTTATTATCCTTAGTATGTCCTAGACATAACTCATGACCTGTCTAAAAATCCAAATAAATTTTATCCCAAGCTTATAGTTGGAGGCATCCAAATAGTAGAGGAACATATTTAATCCTTTAAAGACACAATGATCAAAACCCATGTTCAACATGAGGATGTACCCTACAAATTATTTTCATATTCCTTAGGATAAAATGAATATGCATGGTATATGAGATTACCCCATTGGTCTATTACTACTTGGGTAGGGTTAAAGATAGTGTTGGTGAACCATTTTAGGATTCCCATCGACCCTATTATTGTGTATCATCACTTCACTACTATAAGGAGGGAATCTAATGGGCTAATAAGAATGTTTAATTATCAATTCCATAAGCTATACCAAAGGATCAAGTTCCTTACATATTAGTATAAGGCCATTTCATTTAGACATATTTGAGGGATCTTGACCTGTTGACTTCAATGTTTTTGATAAGAACCTAGACAACACTTACCTTTTTATCTCTACCCTATAACAAAGAAGTGAATATTGAACACCAAATGGTTCCACAAATATTTAATGTAGGATCTCTACCATCCTTAAGACAACCATGGGGCATATAATCAGATCCCTACTCTTAATCAAGCTATTAAGCATAACACCCCACTCATGAATCCTATCTTAGGTAACATGTATGGTACCCTTGACCCAGTGTATGCTTCAAATAAAATGAAATACATAACCTATGGTATGCCATATGTGCCTCCAAATCATGTAGTGCCATATGAGAATAATCAACAATTGGTCTCAATGGCATATGATAAAATTTCTACCACACCAAGCACTAGTGGGTGTGTTGAATCTAGTAACATTCACCAAGCACTTCCATCCTACTTGAGCTCCCAAACACCTAGTGACACTACTCAAAACCATGGTCCTATGATTCACCCTTCATTATTTAACAAAAATACACATATGACTAACCTTCAACCTCAAATAATACAATAACCCAACATTAGCACAAACCTTGAAGTGGGAATTTAAAGCAGGTGATACAAAGATTATCAAATGACATGATCAATCTATGTAGATAGGGACCTAAAAATGCAAATCAAAATAGTAATAATTCACATCAGGGTAGGAATTTAATTTTTCAAATACCTAATAGGTAATAGAATTCCATGTCAAATAATGGAAGCCTACCCAACCCTATTGATAGTGAAAACCAAAACAATAATCATGCTTCTTATTCTATGAATTTTATAGATGTAGATTTAAACACTTAATGTAGGATGCACAACATAGGTGACCATGAAGAAATCAATTGTGCCAATTTTTTGGCTACCTCAATCATATTTTAAAAAGAGATGGATAATATGGAAATTGTGACTACTCTTAATGATAATTAGAACCAATATGGAGGGCACCCAGTCATAAATTTAGTATTGGAAACTTATGAATTTTCATTTAAGAACAAAAATGAACTAGAGGACAATATAAATGAGGTCCACATATTTAGGAAATTTCAAATAGGAAAAAAATTACTAGCTAAACAGTAAACAAATCAACCCTTGACCACCTCTACTCCTCTAAATAATACTTGAGTTCTACTTGACCTAAATTTTAGAAATAATATTTCTCCATCTATAGGATCACCCAATTTTTATCAGCCCAAGAATTATGATACATATATCCTATATGGCATGGAACAAGAAAAGGTCAAAGTTAGTTATGACATTATTGAGTATCTTACGAAAACTAAATCTAATATAGCCATGCTTGATTTGCTTCAAATTTATAATCAAAGAAAATTATTTTTAAGGGGAAAAAATTTGCTAAAATTTATGATGCACATGTTTTTATTTATAAAGAGAGGATCGAGACTCCTCCATTCCTATTAATAGTCTAAATATTTGGAAAAAATTACATAATTGTTTGGTTGATTTAGGTGCTTTTGGGAACATAATGCCATACACTATCTACTAATAGTTGGAACGTACACTTATGAAGTCAAACTAGAAGGTTGTCCAACTATATAAAACAAAGGTAAACATGGTGGGAAAGTTTAACTATATACACATGCAATTAGCTTGAGATCGAAGGATTTAACAACTCATCAATATCCAAGTGGTGGATATCTTGAATGTGTACTACATGTTGTTAAGTTGAGATTGGTCAAGGACATTGAATGGTTACATGGAAATTTATTTTAGCCAAATGTAGCTACAATGGCATGAATTTCCCAACTAGATTATAATAGAGTGATAACCAAATATGTCTCTTATGATAACTGAGCACAACAAAATAAATGAGATCCTCTAAGCAGAGACAAGAGTGTATTTTCTCAACAAATAAGATGGAACCCAAGGTAATATATCCATCAACATTATCAATGTACAAAAAAGTATAAAATTAAAATAGTTGGAACTATTAGATGAATAGGACCTTTATGATTCCCTTGAGATAATCTCACTTCAGTATGTGACTCCAATAAGTGGAGATTTGAAACCTAAGGATTTAATTAGAAATGTAGAGTTTCTATGCTCTTCTCAAAGTTAAATGATTATAATGATTTATGTATATATGTTTCTCCTATGGGATATTTATCCATAATATCTATTTTAGATGAGAAACTTAGCATTTGCTCATTAAAAGTTGAGGACATAAATCTGGGTAGTCCTAGTGAGAGTGAAGAGTTTATTTCAAGCTCTCCCAATGAGAGAAGAATAAATATATATATACCCTTGGATCTACCCTTGGAAAAGAGTATATAGCTGAGAAACCCTCACTAGATAAATAAAATAACACTTGTATAGTCAAAGTTTACAAAATACACTAAGAGAAGAATATCTCAATAATGTTTCCCCCACATAGAATATGAGCATGCATAGTAAATTTTGAATTGTGGACCCTAAAGTTTGATGGATACAAGTTTAAAATTTAGTGTGGAGATGGAATTAAATTGATCAACATAAGGGGAAATCATATTTGGATGCATAAAACCTATAGTATGCTTAAATAATTAATGTGTCCAAGTATGAAGCATTAATTCATGGACTTATATTTTCCCTTGAAAATAAGGTAAAGAATATCAAAGTGTTGGGTGATTCTAAACTAGTGGTTACACAAGGAGTTAATATTCATGCAATGACAAATGATTATCTAAATATTATAATAGAGTTTGGAACCTAATCAAAGATTTTGATGTATTTGGCATTTAAACTCTGCCTAAATAGAATAACTACATAGGAAATGCATTGGTCATCATTGAAAGCACTTTGGATCCCATTGCTAATTTGAGAAAGGGGAGATTATTAGTAGAGTTAGTATCTAAAAATTTAGTACTATATAATATTAATAATTTCCATGTCTTTAATGATGACCAATACATATTAGACTCCATCACCAATATAAAATAATTTACATATCAAATTATTATTGAAGATGGTCTAGAAGAATTTAAAATAGATGAAGATGGGGAAATACATTTGAAACTAAATAACATATCCAATGGAATGGTATCCCTTGAGAGGATATTAAATATGATCTATCAAAAGGATAAAGATAAATCTACCCTTGTCAAAGGCATGCAACATGAGTAGTACAACCTGTGAAGGCACATGATATGAAAAATGTGCTTTTAGGCACTACCTACACCACATAAGAGAGGTATGATTTTGTACAAGATATCAAATAATTCAAATATGTGATTGGATGAAATTATGAAGATCCCAAGGTATTCAATACATCTATCTTGACATGCACTATCTCCCTAAAACATGGAGTCAATCCCTTTAGGAAAATAAAAAGGCATGTAAATTTACCATTATAACCACTAATTTTCAAGGAAGTATATAAATTACTTGCATCGAAGATCATCTTCCAAGTGAGACACTCTACATGGCTTAGAATCTTGGTGTTGGTGAGAAAAAATAATGGAAATATTATACTTTGTGTTAATTTATATAATTTAAACAAAGCTTATGAAAATAATAACAACCCCTTGCCTTCATTGGATAAAATTTTTCATATTGTGAATGGTTCCTAATGATGTCATTCCTTGATGGGTATTTAGGATATAATCAAGTGTTATTAAATTATGAGGATAGAATCAAGACAACTTTCACTACCAAATGGGGAACCTTTACATATAAGAGAATGCCTTTTGGCTTAATTAATGCAGGTATTACCTTTCAAAGAGAAATAAAAGACCTGATGAGAAAGTGTATAGTTGTGTACATGGATGATCTAGTAGTCTTCTCCAAAATAAGGGAATATCATGAAAAATATTTGAGAAGAGTGCTACAAATATGTAGTGACCGTGGCATTTCATTAAATCCTAAAAAATGTATATTTAGGGTAACTAAAGGTAGACTACTAGGCCATACCATTTTTTAAAAGGGTATATCCATAGACCTAGATAGAGTAAAGGTTATTATGAAGATATCATAGCCTAACACTAGAAAAGAGCTAAAGTCATTCTTTAGAAAAATTAACTTTGTAAGGAAGTTTATTTTAGGTTTTGGAAAAATAATTAGTGCATTGAATAACATGATGAAGAAGGATGATAAAATCAATTAGACTGCTAATGTGAAAAAATATTTTGACCAAATCAAGGCTACCATTATGAAAATTCTAATGCTCATTAGTCTTGATTATACATAATGTTCTACCTTTACTCATTCACTTAATAACATTCTAGCATTGATGTGCAAACACAAAAAAAGGAAGATGGAGATAAAAGGCTGATTTATTTCATTAGAAACCCACTTAGAAATATTGAACTCAGGTATTCCATTATTGATAAGAAATAATTTACTTTGATCAAAGCCATTATAAAGTCTAGGTATTACAACCTTCATAATAAAATGTTTATTGTAGTACTTGATCTAGCCATAAAGGCCTTGCTAATGCAAAATAAACTAGGAGAGAGGCATAGTATTTAGATGAGCATATTTTAGGAGTTTGACCTAGATCTACAATCAATGATAACTATTAGAGGTCAAGGACTCTACAAATCCATGTCCAAAGTTGATCCCCAAATCATTTCCTAATAACACTTGATGCTAGAGCTCATAAACAATGATTTGTATATAGATAATGGTGGATATCTACTAAATAATGAGTGTATTAAGCACATAAATTCCAAACAAAAAAGAGTGTTGCACCTAAAAATTATCCACTTTACGTTAAATTTTGGTGCTCTCTATACAAGAAACCATGAGGGTATATATTTGAGATGCTTGAATAAACAAAAAGCATATGAAGTACTTATAAGTTTAAATGAGAAATATGAAACTAAGCATGGTTCAAAAAATAATACAACTAATCAAATACTATAGAAAGGTTACTATTGGCAACATGTTTTCAAGGATGCACATTTGTATCTCCAAATTTTTTACACTTACCAAGTCATTGCACATAATGAATACACCCCAACTATGCCATTATTGCCCATCATTAAATCCTGACCATTTTCTCTAAGGGGCTTGTACTTTATGGGAGCCACAAATACTAATTATTTCATAGTCTAAAAGTTCATATTTACAATGACAATTTTTTTTACTTGTTGGGATAAACCTTAACCATTCAATAATTACACCACTGATGTACTCATTCAATTCTTGGAGGAACATTTTATCACAAGGTTTGGTATGCACACCACATTGTAATGTGGTATTGGCCTTGATTTTTCCTCCTTACAATTCCTTGAATGGACCTATGATCATTAGGAAACCCGTAAATTTTCTTCAGATCATTATCAATAAGGGAATGTGATAGCTAAATCAACAAACACAAATTTGTTGAATATAACTAATAAGATCTTAGAAAGAAACCCAAGGGAAAGGCATAATGTGCTTAAATTTGTTTTATGTTCTGATAGATATACGATCAAATATGCATTGGGGACCTCTACTTATTACCTAGTATATGGCCAACATCCTATCTTCCCAACCATTCCAAAAATCCATACCTTCTTTTTTACAAGAGATTGCCTAGAAATGGATGATTGCATATAATCCTACCTCTTAAACCTCATAAAATTAGAAAAAAAATGAGATGTAGAATTTTTTCATTTTAGTAAACATCAAGAGATTATCAAATGTTTGTTTGACAAAAAAACCAAAGTGAAGGCCTTTAGGATCTATGATCTAGTCCTTACATGAGACAAAGCTCACAAAAAGAAGGGACAATATGGAGAATTTGATGTTTTTTGGCTTGGTCCCTACAAAGTCTCTGAAATCCTAAGAAGAAATGATTTACACCTAAGGTGTCTTACTAGTGAGTATGTTCCATCACTTATGAATGGACAATTCTTCAAACATTAATTATGATTTTGATTGGCTTAGAATCCCCAGTAAATAATTTATCTCGTGTCTTATATTTTTCCTTCTTGTTCCTTATTGTGAGTTGAGTTTGCTCTCATTGTTTCCTATTTTATTTTTTCCTTACTTAGTTTAGCATTGTTGTATCTCCTTTTGAGATGTATTTTGACCTAAGGGTTCCCCTACATGATTAAGGAATGAGAATGGGTGGCTTGTTTATGAATAATATCAATGGCATTTCTATGTGTAAAATGTTTAAAATCTTGTTCAATTAATTATATGAGCTGCTATATTTTCTTAGTATGGGTAGAATGTTGGAGGTCTATGATTTATAATAGAACATATGTATTTAAAAAGGCTACATTTCTTATTTCAAAGATCATAAAATACATCTAATAGAAAATATGATGAGAAAAGATAACTCCAATTTTTTTTTTAATTTTTGCTTTAATTGACTATTTACTTGTTAATTATCACTTGACCCATGCTTGGTTCCAAACCGTAAATGGATAAAAATGAAGTAGAATCTCATTTCAAAAGGATTGAACTAAAATGTAAAATCTAAACTTTATCCTCAAAAGGGTGATCTTCATAGCCTCCACCACAGGATTTCTAGCCTGATTGGTAGTGGAACAAAGCTTTTGGAAGGGTCCAAAGGTATCTCTATAAGGTATATTAATGCCTAGCTAGCAACAAAGTAATGCCCATGCGATTTCCCCCCTCAACTAAATTTCAAAATTGTTTTTCCCTTTAACAGTGCCCATCAGCTAGATAAAATTGATTTATTGTGTGTGCTTGCTAAATAATTGTATCAATCACATAAACTCACACATTGATGGTATTTAGGTAAAATTAAAGTTTTGTATGTCATATGTTGGAGAATAATTTTGTGCATTCCCATCTTGAGTATATTTTGGAAGGATTCTTGTAACTAATGTTTGTATTTGAATTGGGACTTAAGAATATGGATTCTTGGGATACTTAGGAGTATCTCCTAGAATGAGTCACCATATTTTGTTTCTTACACAACATGCCAAATTTTCAATAAAAATAGGGACCTTATTTCTACTTGATCCTTCCCCTTTAGGATTTTAGAGGTTGGCTTAATTGGGTCCTTATTGGGTAGCCATCTATTAGATGTTAATCTCTATATGACTGGGTGTATTTATTCTCAATGTTTTTTCATGTTAAAATGCCCAGTCCAAGCTTTGAATCTAATGCTAAGCTAAAGTACATGAATATGTTCTCGGATGAAAGTTTTCAATCATGTAAAAACACATTTTGAAGATGCCTAAAAATCCCCTTTTTGTTTCATTTATAATTCAAAATAACTCTAAGTTAACTAAAATTTGCAAATGTTCACTTTTATTTAGTCAATTTCATTAAAATAGTTGAAAATTGCTTTATCATGATTTTTTTCATTCAATATGGTTTCATATTGCTAAGTTTTTACCCCCATTTTTCTTTTATTTTAAATGACTTAGCCATTTCAAAATTTGAATATCTTAGTTGTTTGAATTTAAGATTTCTAATCATTAGCTTTTGTTTTAAGTGATGCTAACTATGTGTTCTTATTTTATGCCCATAGGTTCCTAAATCAAACTCAATGTTATGTGGTGGTCCCCTGATAGCTCCAACACATTTAAAATACCTTTCAACATAGTCAATTTTTGATTTTTACATGGAGCCACATGTTACTTTTTCATTGATCTAAGGGATTCATCTAGTTAATAAAACTCTGGGAAAGTGGATCATGGGATGCTACTAAGTTGTGTCATCTTGAATAAATTCATATAAAGTTTGGCCTCTGGGCAAGTGGGTTACCAAGATGTTGCCATGTAGAATCATCTCAATGACCCACTACCTTAGAGCAGTTCGTAAAAGAGTAGAGCCCTCAAGTAAGTGGGTGACTGGGATGATACTATGTGGTGGAATCATATTACTCCACAATCCAAGGTTTTTTAGTGGTGAATCTTCATTAACTCATGAATATTCCATTTTCCAAAATCTAGATTTGGCTATTTTTTGACTCAAAAAGAGCATTAGGTCACCAAAACTTTTGAGTTGTATATATGATTTAGAGGTCAATTCACTTACCAATGATAACTAATTCCAAAATTCTGACTATAAATTTTCATGTCATAGAAGGACATTCTAATTGATTTTGCCAATATATGTGACATACCTAAATGCCCATCTACCTACTCTAGATGATAGACTACATGCTTTGGATACTATATTGGATGCTCTAGACACTCATTTTAAAAACAAAAAAAGGTTATAATAGATGAAATTTATCCTAAAAATAATTTAATATTTAGATTTATCTCAAAAAATTAGACATTTTTTAGAAAAAATTGCCTTGATCTGACTATATATGCAAAAGATATGCACATTCAAAGTTTTAGACACCATTTAGAGATATTAGATGGTATCTAGAGCCTATGGATTATGTCCAAAGGATATATATGGTGTTCACATCTTGTGGATGATGTCCATAGCCTATGGACTTTGTGTATGAGCTCTAGACACCATCCACTAGCTTTGGATGATATCCAAAACTTTGAATGCGCATAAATTTTGCATATGGAGTCGAATCGAGGTAATTTGTTTCTAAAATTGACTAATTTTTCAATAGGAGTCCAAATATGAAATTAGTTTTTAGATAAAATACATCTTATTATTACCTTTTTCCCATTTTTAAATGAGCATCTAGAGCATTAAATCTATTGTCTAGAGGCTCTAGATGCTATCTAGAAGTTGTGAACACCATCCATAGGCTGTAGACATCATCTAAAAACTATGAATGTTGTCCATAGGCTCTAGACACTATTGAGAGCCTCAAGATGCCATCCATGGGGTCTAGACTCTAGACACTATTGAAAGCCTCAAGATGCCATCCATGGGGTCTAGACTCCATTTAAAGCCTCTGAATGCCATCTAGAGCCTCTAGATGGCATCCACAGACTTTGGATGCCATCCACAAGGTCTAAACACCATCTAGAGGGTTTGGACAAAGGTGCCTAAATGTTTTGGTCAAGTGACACCTAAGATTTACCTTTTTAATGAAACTAGTTTCCCTTCAATTCACCAAGAATTTGAAATGTAATTTTTTATATCTTTCAAAATTTTGCATAGGGATTTTTCCTAGGGATCCTTAAAAAAAACCCTACCGTAGTCCTAAGGTAGTCCATGTAGCCCAAAAAAGTGTTAGAGCTTTGGGTGAGTGATATGGAGCCACATGGTAAATCTCACTTTACCACAACAAAGCCCAGTTAGCATAACATGAAGCCTCATTTTGAGTAGTGAAAGGGTGTATAGTAGCCATGTGGTAATGGCCTGATGAATAAAGGGAACACTAGAAGTGATGTCAATAAGGAACAAATTTAAATTTGATGGACTGTCTAACCACCATGACTATCAAAACTCAATAATGGATTGGGCATCCAATCTAGCCTATAACGTCAATTTATAGGGGCATCTTAATGACAAAATTGACCATGAAAGACAAAATTTGAGGATAATCTTATTGGTGGAATCGATATAGACATGGCATGCACATATGGGAATGGGCAAAAAGAGATTCTAATTGTAAATTCACTATGAAAACAAATGTTATTGTGAAGATGATATGGGTAAATTTTAATTTGAAATCCAAAAGCATTTTCAACCAATTCTAGATGTACTTGGCTGACAAAATTTACTTCCATGATTTTGAGTAACATGGTCTAGTTGAAAGTTTCAAATTTCACATTGAATTATCATCTACTCCTATGGTGGGTATGGGTTTCCTCTTCTTAAATTTTGAACCTTTATTGTTCCTATTTATATGGAATCAAAAGCCTTTCTTAAGGATTCCATTTTTTAGGATTAGAGTATGTTATGCTTGGCTAGCTCTTTGTGAATTATAAAAGAGACAAGAATTAGAAAATTTTCATGTATTTTATTTATTTATATGATAATCTCTCTCTCTCTCTCTCTCTCTCTCTCTCTCTATATATATATATATATATATATATATATATATATATATATATATATATATATATATATATATATATATATATATATATATATATATATATATATATATATATATATATATATATCTCACTCACCCATATTATCTTATTTCTACAAAGATTTTTCTTGCACTCATGTGATTGTATGAATCCCAAACTTTGTTAATCAAAAGGAAAATATTGATAATTTGAAGACTATTGAGACTATATAATCATTTACTACGTTGTTTTCTAGTGGTTATACCTCCTCTTCTCTCATTAAATCTCCCAACTCTTACACCATCTTTAGTTGGAATTGTGTTAGGGATGACTTAACTAAAGATTAGTTTCATGAGATTCACTCAGTTAGATAACTCTATATTAATCTATAATGGCATCAAATTTTTAATCTTTTTATCCCTACTCTTTTGCACTTTATTTATAATCAAGTTAGTTTAGGAACAAAAGTAATATGCAATTAAATTTTTATCTTGATTGTTATTTTACATTCTCTTTATCACTAGCATAACATTGTTGCATCTGTAAACATGAAAAATTGGTAAATAAATCAACTATTTCCATTTAATTAAATCTTAAGGAGTTTGATTTCTATTAGAGGTTGAACCTTGTAACTCTATTCAAGAAAGTGCACAGTCCCTTAATAAACTCTTCAACCAAAGATAATTGCATCTTAATTTATTAAAATAGGCCCCTTGCATAGAACAATCCACATCAACCAATTTAGTAAAGACTAGTATACCTAGACCTGATACATATAGATATTGGGGAGGTATTTTCCATATGTGATCTTCCTCATTCTAGGAGAAGTAGGGCCTAACAAACCCTTTTTTTATTTTTGATTGTGTCAAGTGACACATCAACAACATTATAAATACATAAAATAAAATAAATAGGACTTGAGTGATGTAAAATAAATGAAATATTTTATTTGAAAATCATGATACATTTCATAACTAAAATCTTACAAAATTGATTCCACGACAAGAAAATGTTGCAGACCAATCATAAATCAATTAATCTATGATAAAATTTACAAAGTGTTCTTCTTTTCTAGATAAGTACATATATAATATACACATATTAATGTAACATTCTATAGGCATTAAATTTTTAAATCCTTAGCCATAGATAATCAGTTTATAAATGAATATTAAATTTGGATATAATTGACTATAACAACCCAGGCACTTCATCATTAGAGAATGTGTTGTTTGGTCTTTTTGCAATCAATGCTTGATCTCAGAGACTTCTAGATAGAATATAAAATGTAGTATGAGATCTAAAGGTAGATATCTAGTACATAAATGACTTCCTCCTTGAAATGATATTCAAGTCCTTTTGAATCTTCCACTAAAATATCAACTACACTTCAAGTTATAACTATATTTTGATTAACTTAAAATAAAGTTAGTTATAATTTATTAAAGTTAATTATCTTTATAAATATTAATTTATGATGGTAAGTTCACTTTACAAAGTGGGCATAAATAAATATTTGAGAACATTTTAATATGATCAATAAAAAAAATATCTCATGGGTGGGGCTCACTTTACACTAATTTATGCTTTGTTATTCACTAAATATGTTTTCATGTAATAAAAACCTAACACATAAATTACCTCTAAGTAATCAAATATGAACGTTACTTTATTATTATTTTTCTAAATAAAAAATCCCATTGCATTTTAATGATTCAAGCAATCAAAAATAAATATCATCATTAGGGCACCAAAATATCAATGATATATTTGTTTTAAAAATAAGAACTTTCATTAACCTCACCATTTTCATAGAAAAAACATCAAATACTACATATTGTAGAGTCAAACTAAGAAATTAGAAAATGAGAATAGACTAAAGAAAATTTCATGGCATCTTTGACTGGTAAAACCTAAAATTTCTAAACTAAAACTGAAAAGATCATTAAAACCATAGTTCTAAGCTGGTAATATATGTAAATAATTGAAAAATAGAAATTACACATTATTATTTTTCATTTTTTTCATTAAATGAGTTCAAATAAATGAATAATATGTCTTTCTTAGTGTAATCCATAGGTGTCAAACAAATCTCAAACCACGTTATGCTACTTGATTTGTGATCTACCTCAAGCTGGATCCTTTTCATGACATTAGTTACCATATACAAAGGAAAATGTATATTACCACATTTAACACTAGAAGGATCATAAATAACTAATTCAATACGAGGTTTAGGATCTTCTAGACAAAGCATAACATTATTTTGATGTGATGAATGAACAATACAATGGTTTCATTTGACATAAGTTGCATTGGAGGGGTATAAAAATTGGTGAACCACTTATGAAAAGATGAATTCACCAATTGCTTCTTAGTGGGATTTTTTGGGTGTGAATACTATGAGGCACAAAAGTATTATTAGGCATAGTGTTCAATATATTCTAAAATTCATAATCATTGAGATCAAAATGGACATAAATGTGAGTATCACATCTAAAACTTAGCGTAAATGTGTTAGTGTCCCTATAGGACCTAAAGGGTATGTCTCAATAAGTGCCACATGAAGGTGGCACATTCTTTCCCAACTGATTATTTTCAATCAAAACATCATTTTTATTATATCTTTGAGATATTTGACTCCATCTTGATATCTTTCCTTTATTTGAAAGGAATGTAACTTGTAAACCATAATCAAACTGAAGGCATTCTTCACTATTGAATTAAAATTAGTGATTTAAAACAATTATTATGTACTCAAAATCAATTATTAATAAAGTATATTATTATAACATATGGGTCAAATAATAATACTATGTCCCATTAGGTATACAAGTTTTTTATTTTAAATAATTCAAAAATAAATCCTAAACAATAATTAGCAATTTGTTTTTGGAAAAATGCATATTCACTACATTTTTATATATAATTTAAAACACTTATGTTTGATTGATATCCATGACCCAAACTTAATATTACTAAGATGAGATTGGAAGTGTACGTGATTTGTTTATGCCAAAAAGTAGGAGACACTATTAAGATTTTATGCATACATATTATGCAAATATCAAACTATTAATCTTGAAAAATGTTTTATTTAAATGAAACTAACAAGATTAAAAAAACCACCTTAAAAATAAATAATGGTGAATAAATGAAAAATGTCTCATATCTATCTCTATGTCAAATTTTCCTATAAATTATGCAAGTTATTTATATTCCATTGTATAATTTTTGAAAAAAAGTCATCTATATGCCACTAAATTATTTTAAAAAAAAATGTTTCCCATTGAGAAACAAACCAAAACATATTTCAAATACCAAATCTCAAAACACCATTTTCTCTTGAGCATTCAACGAACAAATAATTTCTAATTTGAAATGAAAAAGATATCTCGTAAGTCTTTCACCATATTGACATTATCAACAAGAGTCCAAATATTCTACAAGACTCTCAGTATAAATCTCTAATTTGAAATAACACGATTGAAAATATACCATTGATTTCAAACTGAAACTAAATCATCTATCAAATATTCTCTTCTCATTTTCACAACACTAAAATAGAAAAAATAATTATAAAGTGATACAAGGGAAAGATGAATACTATATAATACTCAAATATTTTAAAATTGAAGTACATAACTCAACACAATACCCACTATCTAAATTCATTTGTCTACATGAACTTAACAAATTATAATATGACCTTTATAACTTAAAAAAACTTAATCGTTGTTCATTAAATTTTCAAAGTGATTGAAAAACATTCATCTTAGAAGGACAAAAAAACTACAAATTGCACACCATTCTCTTTTTTTGATTTGCCTTAAATATTTAAAAATGTGTGTCATTTCTTTAAAAAATAAAACCTTTATATGATTCAATAAAATACTTCCTTAGACCTATAAAAATCCCTCTAATATATTCTCTCAAGGTTTTGTGCCATGCATCCAAAGACATCTTTTCAAGAGAAAATGTAATATCTATATTATATTTGAACTCAATATTCTCATTTTGAATGCATAGTATGTATAAAATTTCATTTCAAAAATGTAACATAATTATAAATATTTATTATTTGGTAAGATACATTTTTATTATGAAGTAAATCATTTTATGATAATCAAAGATTCATAGTCAAGATATATTTAACAACAAAATCCAAAAAACTTTATTTTATATAAAACCACTTCATCGATTTAAAATTTTTAAGAAGTCCATCAAAAATGAGATCAAAATAATGAATAGAAAAAAATTAAATGACTAAGGAATAAGAATGAAATAAATTCACCATTAAAAATTTAAAAAAACCATAATGGATGCCTTGAAGGGATTCCTATTTCAAGAAGAATGAAAACATACAACAAATACAATATTTTAAATAACCCTAAATCACATTAATTCTATTGAAAATCCTTCATCCTTAGGGAATTTAAAAATCATTTAACTCTTGAATATATCAACACACAAAATCATTGACATAAAATCATCAAATTTTGCATTCAAAATCCTTTTAAGCATTGCCAACTAAAATAGATTTTTGTAGCTTGACAAAAACAAAAACAAAAACAAAAACATGTCAAAATTGTAAACAAACTTATATAATACCTTTTGAAGAAAAATCAATGCAACTAAAATAATATGAGAATAAATTTATCAAATTCACACTATTTTTTTTTACCACTGAAATATAAAACTCATTTACCACCAAACACATTTTTACCTAGTAAGGAAAAAAAATTGAAAGTTGACATATTGCATGCAAGCTTCAAGTAAAATATCCATCATTGATGAGGCTTATCCACACCAATAAAAATATCAAACTAATATTTTTTTTTCTAATTTCATTACAAAACTTTCCATGAAACTACCATAATATAAAATCACACTTTTCTGACAAAAGAAAATCACCCAATATGTTTAAACTAAATCAAACAATGTTCTTCATCTTTGAAAATGTCTCCAAACTTTATAACATGGTTTTGATTCCTAGAGAGATTTATAGGACAATTTCAAATGAGAATATAATATAAGATAATTAAGATTTAAAAAAAAACTAATGTATTGAATGTGGGCATGTCTAAACCATGCACATTAATGATAAATTCAAAAGTTTTCGAAATATATTCAATCTTTACCACGTTGGATTTATTGTCTCAAACATTAACTTTACAATAAAAATCAAATGATTTTCTAATTAGTGTGCTACCAATGCCAAATTTAAGTTTATGACCATAAAAACAAATCAATGCCAAAGTTGAGTCCATAAATCAAATTTTGTTATCAATGCCTAAGTTGAGTTCATGACATTTTATCCTACATAGACAACATTAGAATTATGATATTTTTAGGAGATGAAAGAAAGTACCTTTTAATATTCTTTTAATATTCTATAGATTTCACAGATTCATTGATTTATACTTAAATTTAAAGACATTTTTATTATTTGAAGACGTTGTTATTCAAAATGTCATTTGATGATATGTGGTATAGGTAAGATGTCCATTAGAAGTATCATGAAATCCAAAATTGAACATCTCCTTCCTTCAACTTCTCTTTGATGCAACAAAATGATTTTAACTACATGAATTCAGATTTTGAATATGTCTCAATCAATTTCACTAAAATAAGCCCATAATACTTACATGTTTTAATATATTTTATCTATTAATGTTTATATCATTATCAATTTCAAAAATAGTTAAATACTGAAATTGAAATATATGAATCTGAAAACCACATAATCAACTGATCAAACCACTATTCTATTCATTTCATTAGTAATAAAATGATACTTTTAGTTTTATTCAATTCAACTTTCAAATAAAAGTGTTTTAACATCAATATATTAAGAATATTTATTAATATAATCATGATATAAATAAATCAAATTCAATAGTAATAATAAGCAATATAGGTACTAGATCACAATAAGTTAGGTAAATGAACAATTTTTCTCTTACCACATAGTGAATATGATGAAACATATTAACACATTAGGATAGTTTATAATAATTTAAATTTTTCATTAGGGTATAAAATTTCATGATAACATCAATAGCCTTATAAGTTGGTTTTGTATGTGAAGTTGAGATGTAACAAAGATATGCAAAATTTAAAATTAGGAACGATACCCAGGGAAATCATTTCATAAGTTGCTAAGCATGAACCCATTAATAATTTATTATAAATAGGGATATATTGTGTAGTTAGTGTGGTATAGAGAAAGGGAAATATAAAATAGGAAAAATTGTACTATATGAACATAATTACAATATAATAGAATGTAAAATATGAATGTAAGTGATGCTATAATATCCAATACCCATTATAAATTATTTATAAATTGGTTAATGAAACAAGTTTTAAGAATTTAAATGATTGTTGAAATGAAGAAGCTTATGGTTGTATACATGTATTTATCTACTTGAACTATATAAAGAATATAGAAAATGAAGATTATTGAGTAAATATAGATAAGAATAATGAAAGATAGAATCAACAAGAAACAAATAGAAAACATAATAAAAAAACATAGTGGGAAAGAACAAAAATAAATTAAGAAATAAAAAATGATAAAGGGAAAGCAATAACTCATGATTTTTTTTTAAATAATGGCCATTAACTATATAATACAACCAATTTTAGTATAAACCTTTAAAATGGAAAGCATTTCTCTTAAGCATAATAATTATTTTGTGTGGACCTAACCATAAAGAATCAATCTTGTGATGTTTTCTAGGATCTTCCCATGCTTTTATCCCAATATAAATCTATATCACTTATCTTAAATGTCTTTTTAGATAATTTTTTAATAAATTAATTTCTTAAGTTTCTATTTAACCTTTTTGAGTTTTGAAAGTGTAGTAGTTTTTACCTTATCTAATGCTAAGAGATCATTTCATTTTTTTGTATCATATTATTATTTTTTAGGGGTATATTGCAAGGTAGTTATTGATAAAATAATTTTGGATTCAATTGACATTGTGGCTTCAAAATTGTAAGATAACATAAAAGGTGAAAAACTAGTTGTGACTTTGATTATAGTTTGGTTATCCCATAAGGCTTACAAGATTTAATATCCTAATTTTATTTATTTTCACATATAATTTTCTTCATGATTATGATTAGATTTTTGTTATTTGATTTAGATTTTCCATTTCCTTAAGAATGATAATTGGAAAAATTACTCAAAATAATCAAATAATGACCTAAAAATATATATATTCATTCGAAAAAAACTAAGGACCATTATCTAAAATTATTTTAAAGGGATCTTTGAAATGTGAGAAAATATAATTTTCAAAGAAAACAAATTTTAATGTAATAGAAGTTCTAAGAGATACAACTTTAGGACATTTAGTGGAATAATTAGTTGTTGGGAGCATCTCCCTCACTCTCACTCTCAAACATATCCATGCTAGAACTATAGACTCCACTCTCCCTTTGTTACCTCGATTGATGATAACATCTACTCTCTCTCATGATACATACCTAGCTTAGCCATCTAATCCACATGCTCTCACTATAAACATATGTAATCATCCACCATCTAACTACTACCCCCACCCAGAGCATTTGATGCAAGCATGGTTTGTCTATGAAACTTTGTGCATGCCTAGTCTTTATCTGTCGCCACTCATCTAGACATCATAGTAGCTATTTTTTCTCAATCAAACTAATGGGAATGAACACTATAAATATTGATTCCCTTCTCCACTAATCCATCCTTCATGACATCATTAGGAATATGCCATGCTAGTAAGTGAAGTACATACTTGATGGTAGTATCCCAATATTCATCATCACTTAAACCTACACATACCCACACAATCCATTAGATTCCTAACCAAGTAAATGAGTAACCAAATACATATAATGTAAAATTATATAATAATAATTTACCATCAAATCTCTAAGGGGATATATATCTAATACATCCTCTACAATAATCCTACCTCTTAAAAATAGAGGTGCCCATTAATGATATCTCACAAGGATGTATAGGCATCAGTGACTAATACATAAACCACATCTAGTATGTCAATTATAGGTTATCATTATATCAATAGAATTAGGGATAACTCCATATTCAATGGCCTAGGCCTACTACCTATCCTCACTAGAGCCTAAGAACTCTTCAACACACCACTGACATTGGGGACATATCCTGAGTAACAAAAAACTATCATGTCACCTGATTATAATAAAACCTCTCATATATATTGACCCAATGGTCATGCATCTAGTAGTTCACTCAAAGACATCTCAATTGAGCACCATACTTAATCCATCCCTCATAGCCCTTGGAAGGCCTAAAGATAGTGTATTTGATCATCAAACTATCTAGCACATGTTGACACTATATCATGTTCTTCTTGGGCAAGTGGGTCATCCTAGTCCACATCTGTATAAATGAATATGTGTGGGCCTACTCATCTCATAGAGGCAACACTGACCTACTCATTGTTATTTTATCATAGGCCCAACAATGTCACATTATAGAATATTCAATACTTATGCCACACATCCTACATAAAATAGAATAAATCCTAGTACAAGTGGGCCAACATAGTGTGAACCCATGCATATATGGTACCATGCTCCTATATTTCCTATACTATCTCATAAATCTTATATGATATTAATACCCCACTCCCATTGATAGACACAATTGAAGCCAATAAAATAGCTAAGAACTTTCACAATCATGAAGCATCAGTAGTGATAGTCAATGGAAATAGTATATCATTGTGGCTCCTTATATGATGAGTCCTTGTAACCATAACATAAAAAAATATAGCATCCTAATGTATATCTCAATAACCCATATCTTCCTATAATATAACTCTCTACCCAAAAATAGAAAATCATAGCATCCTATACACATCCTCTAGGGTAACAATCATCTCCCTAATAGTTAACCAAATTATGTAGGTAATTGCATCCCATCTCTCACATAGTGTTGTAATCATATGTTTATCCTAGGGAATCAAATCTAGGGATTCCATGTGACTCAGATGCAATCTCTCTATCATGTCTATGTCAACATTTATTAGGGGTAGAACCCATAAAATCTCCATCATCCTGATAATTCATAACTCTCTCATACGTGCATCAACTTATAAAAATATAACTAAATCAAACATTTAAAACGTAAAATATAACACCAATAGTTAACTACAAGCATCAAAATATAGTCAACAATCAAAAACATCACAAACTAGGCCTACTAGACACTAGCATTGCATACAAGTTAGTAGTGCTCGATAGTAGTTCCATATCCAAGACAAAAATGCCACTTTTCCAAACAAGACCATAACCAACATATTTTTAGTAAAAGTAGTAAAACATGCATAATAAATGATAATAAAAAGAAAATAATATGGGATCCTTACCAGGATAACCATCTCCCTGGCCTAGATAAGCACCTCCACATATTCATATCAAGTCAAATTCACTCTTTATCTCCTCGTCATATTCTCTACCTTAGACAAGCAATAACTACCAAATCAAATGATTCAAATGAATTATCAAATAGCCTATTTAAGTCACATTTATCAAATGTCACCTTACTAAGGTTTAAATTTTACACCAATTTAATTAACTAATACCAACTTCTTACTAACATGATATCTAGAAAACCTAACTCCAATTCATGAGTAATTATTGCATGTGGATCTTGATATCAATGTGCCTCACCCTATATTGGTTAAACCAATATTTTAATCATATTTAACTTTGCAAAATGATAAAAATGATATTAACATAATAAACTAAATATAGACAAAAACATTTATCCTATTACCAATTTTAACAATCAACCCCATCACAATAAAAAAACTATTCAAGATTAATATAAAATCACACCTACTAATTAATACCAACACATCTGACCATTACCAATTTTGGTTAGAAACCCTAACCCAAGTCTCGGTTCTCTCACCTAAAGGGGATAAATACACATAGATTGCTTCAAACAAATAGGTTCATTCAGATATAGATATCCAAACACAAATGTCTATTCAAATATATGGGTTTATTGAGATAAAACTATTTAGGCATACAAGTTCATCTAGATATAGCTATTCAAATGTAAAGGTCTACTCATATATAAATATTTAGACATATAGGTCTACTCATATACAAATGTTTAGATATAGATGTTTAGACACATAGGTTCATTCAGATACATATATTTAGACTCACAAGTCTACTTAGATATACATGTTCACCCAAATACAACTATTCTAACACATAGGTTCACCTAGATACAATTATTCAAACACATAGTTCTACTCAGATATAGATATTTAGAAATATGGGTCTACTTAGATATAAATATTTAGACACACAAGTATACTTAGATACAACTATTAAGATGTACATGTCTACTCTCTCTCTCTCTCTCTCTCTCTCTCTCTCTCTCTCTCTCTCTCTCTCTCTCTCTCTCTCACACACACACACACACACACACACACACACACACACACACACACACACACACACACACACACACACACAATTTTGAGTCAAATATATATAGATTCATTCAAATATACAAATGGTCAAATACACAACTATATTAATTAGTTATCAGGAGTGGGGTTATGATGCAAAACACACATCCTTCATATCTATTTTTAGACTACCAGGTTATACTTAGTATTGTCACCAAGATGTAATTAAGTTTTCACCAATTTGTGTCATAGGACTATTTGTAACAATTGATCCATAAGCTTTCATCAGACCTAGTTTACATACCCATATGTAGTTCAAATATTATATTAGGGAAACCAAGCCATGTTTATACACAATTAAATTTACATGCCCGAATTCAATTTATACATCAGAGTGTGGGAAATCATGCTTTGTTTCTCCACATATTTAGTTTACAAACTTGGATTTAGTGCAGATATCAAGGTGGGGGAAAAATAGATTTTTTGTTCCTCATGATTTAATTTACTATTTAGATTTAATACCAGTATATCCACATTATGGAGTTATCATTCACATATTTCACCCCATTTCCTATCCACTTCTCTATATAATAAGTGAGAGAGGTCTAGAACACATCCACATAGGTAAGTATAGGTACACATTCCTCTTTTTCTTTACTCTAGTACTTTCATTTCATTACATTAATATAATAAAAGGGGGGAAATGTATACACCTTAATTTGGTCAAATAACCACAAGCACTAATTTTTTTATTGCTCTTTCATGTGAAGGTCTTAGTGATGAATACACTCCTTTGTATGATCATTTTGGGTCTTTCAATATTTCTTATGTCTTATATTCCCTTTTTTTCACTTCCATTGGTCTTAAGTCACCTCCTCCCAGTCACAGGGGCCCCTATCCTATCCTTCATGGTCATAGCTTTGTTTTAAGGCCTTAGGACACTAACACCATTTTCAGGACAATAGTGCCACATCAATTATGTCTCTAGTGTTCGATGACCATTTTCTCTAGCATTTGAGTTCTAACCCTACCTTGATCTTTATTTTATGCTTTTTATATCTATTTTATGAGTTATCAGCTAGTAAACAAGGTCTTATATTCAAATAAAAGTTCCTTCTATATAAATAGCCTCACAAGGCATTTTACATATATCACTTACTATTTTGGCACATAATTACATAAAATAAATTAATAGTACAAATCAATACTCTACATACTACTCAGAGATCACATCTAGACATTACATGCTTGATCAAAGAAGCTCCTAATAAAATTCATTCTAACATACCATGCATATTCCCTAAATAATAACTACATGTGATTTGAGACCCCTAAAAATGGGGTTAATGTAGGGAGTGTCAGGACAAGAGGGTAACTACTCCACACAATTGTAATATCCTAGAACCCAAAAATTCCCATCCTTTATACATTTGATCTAGTTTGTATTTCATGTTTGCAAGTATTCATTAGGGTTTTGAAAGAATTAAACTAAAATAGTGACACAAGTGAGCTCCCAAAAGACATATAACCACTAATAGGGCCTCCAAAACCTCATACAAATTTATTAAAAGTTTAAGACAGTTCTTCCAAGAGGGACACTAGTGCTGTAATTGGACACTAGCACCACATGGTGCTACTGTCCACATAAGGGTGTTACTGTCTAAGACCATATTTCATCTATAGTAATAAAATAGAAGGTGTTTGATTGTTTCTATAGACTATTTCAACCTCTTGATCCACAAAGATACGCATTTTATTCTATATAAGTGCTCTTTCTCACGATTTTTTATAATTTCAAAAGACTTGTCAAATTATTTAATTTTTTATTTAATAATATTTATGTTAGGGTTTTTATGAATATATTGTTGGATATTAGTAGTATCATAACCTTTAATATCTTTGTAAGACCATGAAAAAAATATCAATATATCTTCTCTTTAGATGTACATTTAATACCCAAATAAACATACTTAACATCTCATTCCATTCCTAATACTATTGTAATAGTTTATCTAACGATTCTTCATAAAGTTTCCTAGAGTTCTAGAAATCTTAGGCTGGTCATGAGGAGTGAATAAAGATTTGAGGCTAATAAGACTAGAAGGAAATTTGATGTTAATCAGTTGTATCTAATCACTAAAAATAAGTATGTAATCATGATAAAAAATAATCTCTTAAATAAATTTGTCAATATGTTCACTGTAGTGTAAAATAGGCTAGTTGTTTTCAAAATCAAGTAAATAAGGTCTAAAACATTACATGGAATTACAGTCAATAATAGGTTCTGCATCACTTAAATTTAGTTATATGCATAAACAACAAGTTTATATGCATGCAGATTAAATTCTCTAAGTGCATGCATTAAATTGAAAGCTTAAAAATTTTCCATAAGAGACCAAAAAATTTCATGCATGTTTATGCAGATGCAATTGATTTATTTTGTAACCTTCATCATAATGAGTTTATAATAGTTAAAATGTACAAGTGTTTGATATTCAATTCAATAGTTTTATCAAGACTGAAACACAAGACTTGAAATTTAGTTTTATTATTTATGTTTTCAAATGACAACTAATAAACATACCTAAAAAATTTGTGAATGGGATAAATGGGAAGAACACCTACCAAAATACCATATTGAGAACATATTCCATTAAAGTATAATGACTAAATGGTTTCTTTATGAATTTTTCCTACATGTTACTGATTTGATTCATCTAAAGTAAGGACCCCATAGGTTCTGATTCTAGATTTTAGTAAGGAAACATTTATTATAATAGACTCAATATATGTGCCATTCCATTCTTCTCTATGTATAAAAGTGATGTCAATTCCTATAGGGACCTGAGTTGTGTATTAACCAAAACACAACACTAGTGGCTTTAGATGTGTCTCTTCCAAACAAAGTTTCATAGTTATCCAAAATATTAAGAATTTGAATATTAGTAATAGTTTAACTCTTTCATGTTGCGCTATTTTAATGAATATATCATGAAATTCATAAAAAAATTTGATTGACAAGAATCAAAACTAGTAATATTTTGATTATCTCTTTCATATGGGATGCTTATTTCATCAACAATGGACTTAAAAAATTTATTCTCTAAAGCTCTTGTGTCAAGAATATAGTTGTGTATTATTTTGTCAGTAATCTTCACAATACAGTCAGAATGTGGGTCATTATATTGGGAAAAATTATGTTCAAATTATTCTTCAAGTGTTTCTTCTTGTAAACAATTTCTTTCCTTTAGTTTAGCATTATTTACAGTTACATTAATGTTATCTAATTGGTTATGAAAATAGCTTCTTGTAGCAAAGAAACACTAGCCTTTTTATTGTCTAAATAATTTACAGTGTTATAAAGTTAAGTATTAATATTAGTTTACAAATAATTTATGGGATTATAAGTCTATTTATGCTTTATATTATTATAAATGGTAATCAAAATATTTATTATTTTTTAATTATCTATATAGTTATCTACATAAGTACTATTTTAAACTACAACTTTACCTTTATCTTGGGTTGAAAGTTTTGAGTAAGATGTATAATTATCAACATGTTTTTATGTATTGGTGTTATCCATAGGAACAAAATTGTAATCTTTTTTCATAGTTTGAACAACACAAACATTAATAGTTCTAACTTCACCTGAAGGTTATGGAAATGCTTTGTTTCCCTTTGATTAATTTCTTAAACTTTTGAAGATCAATACAAATAACTATACCATGGTCAAATTTAAAAATAAAACAATAATGAGTTCTACATTTAGACTTACATTTCCATTTATTCAAAATTTTCCCTGATGAGGAAGGTTGATTATTTACCTTTTGTTTAATGG
Source organism: Torreya grandis (assembly GCA_037957365.1). Lineage (NCBI taxonomy): Eukaryota > Viridiplantae > Streptophyta > Pinopsida > Cupressales > Taxaceae > Torreya > Torreya grandis. The sequence goes on along the minus strand of JARHVA010004666.1, from coordinate 247,369 downwards.
TTACCAACCTATTACCAAGATTATGAATGGATTTAAGAATTTATTCATTATGAGAGCTTAAAATTATAGACGTTCTAACTTTAAAAATGAATATTTTAATTTTTTTTAGATTAAATACAAAAGTTAATAGTATATTATTTTGTAATATATTTGTTGTATAATGTTGTTTTATATTTAAGAGGTAATGCATTATAATTATACAACCTTGATAATTTTTATCAAGAGACCTTTTATACAGTAAAATATTTTACCTAAGTCTTGTAAATTTAATTGTGAAATAATAAATCATCTCATTAGAATTTATAGATATGTTAACAAGTTCATTAACCAACTCTAAATATTAATTTATTTTCCCAAAACACAATTTAAACCAATCTTCAACATCATATTTCCAATCTCTACTAACTTTATCTAGGAGATAAACAAAGGCTTGATAAGCTTTACCTTTTAAAATTTGAGAGAATAACTGGAGTTAAATCTTGCCATTAGTAATCGCAAGAGTGGCATAAATTAATTATAAATAATCAATGTGATCTTTCAAATATTCACTTGAATATCTTGAAAACTTAGGTACATTTAAAAATTTTAAAGAAGGGAGTTTAGTAGGGTAGTTTTAAGGATTACAATACATCTAGAGATTGACCAATTACATATCCTCAATACTAGAATAATTTTCATTATTAGTTAGTTTGTCTCATTTTTTATCTGGTTCTAAACTGGGAAAGACATCCATAATTTGATTTATAGTTTGGTCTACCATGTAAAAATATTTAGTTAGCAATATTTTGGTGGTTATTCAAAAATAAACCTAACAATTAATTGATGGTTGGAAATTAATATTTATTAGCTTGTTGGTTTGGAAAATCTATATCAAGTTGAATGGTAGGCAGAGGTCTAAAAATGGTGATATGGAAAAAAGATAATGACTTAAATATAATAAATCCTTAAGGGAATGGTTGATTAATATGTCTCCAATGGAGTTACCAAATTTGTCACATCAACTAATCTATCCGTTTTCCTATCATAAAGGTCAAATTAGAATCATGTCAAGCTAATCACAAATACCTTTTATCTAAAAATTTAATTCTAAAATGTGAAAAGTGAGTATTTTAATAATCAAGCATCAAAGTTTAAGAATACTTAAATACTTGACTAAATTTTGGGAGTCATAACATTTCTTTTAAGTAATAATATTCCTATTTTAAAATGTAATACATAAATAATAAGTAACATCTCTTTTAATCAATGTAAACTTAGATTTAACATGTAAAACACGTGTCACAAAAATAATTTCATTAAAACTATCATTAGTATGTCTCACCTAATATTTTTCATATATATGTATTTTGGAGTTTTAGATAAATAATAAATCTTGTCTAATAGATAAAAATCTACGAGAAAGGTTGGTTTCTTGAAGGATCGAGTTCATTTTTATTATTTTATTGATTTTAATGTATCTCTTTGTCTTATTTAATTATTCTCCCTTATTTATATATATATATGGGGTTAAACTAGACTAAAGATAGGTAGAAAACAAATAAAGGAAAAAAAATATTAAAGTGAAAAAAATTGTTAGTAAACTACACGCAAAAAAAAGGTAAACTATGAATAATTAAATAAAAATATAAAAAATCATTACATATAAAAATTAAACAAGAAAAGGTAAATAAAAATTTACTATTATTTAAGAAAAGAGAGTACAAAAAATGAAACAGGAAGATTAATAAGTATAGAAACATAAAATGGAAGAAATAGGATTTGATTATTGTAAAATAAATGAAATGTTTTATATTAAAATCATGATATATTTCATAACTAATTAAATATATGATAATGAGACAAGAAGTTGTTACAAATTAATAGGAAATCAATCAATCTATCATACAATGTATGTAATGTTCTTTATTTTTAGGTGAAGTATAGATATAATCTATGTATATAAGTGTAATATTCTATATGCATAAAAAGATTAAATGTTTTTCTATTTTTAAATAACTAATTTATAAATTAATATTAAATTTAGATATACTTGAATGTATCAAGCCAAATATTTTACTATAATATAATGTATTGTGTGATCTTCCTATAATCAATACTCGATTTCAAAAAGTTTAGTATGAAACCTAAAACTCAAAATCCTATACATATATGACTTCACCCTTAAAATTATATCTTTCATGTCCTTTTAATACCTCCACTTAAATATTACTTTCATTTTAATTAATAACTAACTATTGATTAATTTAAAATAAAGTTGGCTATATTTTTTTAATAGTTAATTATCTTTATAACTTTTAGCCTTCATAATGGTAAGTTCATTTTATGAAGCGGACTTAAATAAATACTTGAGAACATTTATATAAGACCAATAAAATAGAATATATTTCATAGGTGGGGGTCCACTTGGCATTGCATTATGTTTTGTTAATCACTAAATGAATTTTCATGTAATTGAAAATTAACACATAAATTAATTAGAAGTAATAAAATATGATAATTATTTTAATATTTTTAATTAAGTAAAACAAATGATTTAAAAAAATAAAAAATTATATCATCATTAGGGAATCATAAGATTAATAATATATCTATTTTGAAATTAAAAATAATAATTAATAACTTCATCATTAAAAAGTCCATTAAAGTTCATGCTAAACTTAAACTAATAAATATGAAAGTGAAAATAGACTAAACCAAAATTGATGACACCAATTAATTGTTAAAAACTTGAAACATATACATTAAAACTAAAAGATCATTAAAACCATTTTTCCAAGTTAAAAGTGTACGTAAACAACTAACAATTATAAACTACACATGATTATTTTGTTTCTTCCTTATTATATGAGATAAAATAAATGAATGGGATGCCTTTCTTAGTATGATACTCAATGTACTTCATAGGTGTAAGACATTTCAATTTATGTTATCTCACTTGATTCATTATCTACCTCAACATTGACATTTTTCATAAAATGAGTTTACGTAGGTGGAGGTGAATGGATAGTAGTGAATTTACAATTTGAATTAGTATCATTAATTAAAAAAATATCAGGTTAAGTTGTTTGTATACAAAACATAACATTATTTTGATGTGATAAATCAACAAGTATAATTATTTCATTTGACATAAGTTGTATTGGATGGGTATAAAAAATTGATGAACCACACCCAAAAGGACAAGTTTGTCAATTATTTCTTCGAGGTTTTAGTGAAAATACGATAAAGCACAAAGGTATTATTAAGCACAATGTTTAATATATTTCAAAAGGTAGGATAATTGACATCAAAGTCTAAGGAAACTTAAGTGGCATGGTTGAAACTTCACATAAACATGTTTGTGGCCCTTTAAACCTTGAATCTTTTTCCTCAATAAGTGCCATGTGTAAGTGGTGCATTCTTTAATGGAAGATTATTTTCACTCCAAAATTGTTTCTCTCAGAGATTTAAGATCCTTGACTCCATCCTGACATCTTTATTTTTTTAAAAATAATGTAACTTGTAAGGTATAATCATTACTTAAAACATTTTTTACTATTGAATTAAAATCAATTATTAAGCAACTATAAGATTCTAACATACATATTACAAATATAAATGCATATTCCAAACAGTTTAAAGATTTACTAAACTATTAATTTTAAAAACCATTTTATTCAAATTAAAACAATAATATTTCAAATATCACATTAATAATCAAATAAAAATGAATATATGATGTATTTTCATATCTGTCTCCATGTTAAATTTGCATTTTAATTATGCAATTTATTTGTATACCACTTTATCATTTTCTAAAATATATTTTTTATATACCACTATATCATTTTAAATAATTTATTGCTTAATGATAAATGAAACAAAACACCTTTCAAATAATAAATCTCAAAACATCACTTGCAGTTAAAAAAATCAAATTGGAAAAGGAATCACCAACATGAAAGATAACCCATATTTGAGAAATGTTTGACCACATCAAAATTATCTACAAGAGTTTGTAAATAAAAGAAGCATATTCTATAAAACTGTGAATACAAATTCCTAGTTTATAATCAAATGAATGAAAATATACCAATAAGTTCAAACAAAAACAAATTTACTTTTTACATATTCTCTGTTCATGTTCACGACACTAACCTATATTGTTTTTAGAAATTAACATAAGGGAAAGATGAATATTGTAGAGTAATCAAGTATTTAAAAAATGAAGCATATAACTCAATAAACTACTCATTATTTAAATTCATCTATCTACACAAACTTCACATCATTATCGTATGATCTCTGTTACTTTCTAAAAAAACTCGATTATTCTTCATTTAAATTTCAATGTGATTGAAGCATATTCATTTGACACAAAACAATTACAAACTGCCTAACATTATATTCTTGTTATTTTCATTGATGATTTAAAAAGAGTGTCAATTATAGAAAAACAAAATGTTTGTATGATTCAAAAAAATACTACTTTAGGCTTAGACCAAAAAAACCTCTTATATATTCTCTCAAGGTTATGTACTATGGATTAAAAAATATATTTTGAGGATAAAACATATATCGATATTATATTTAAACATAATACTCTCATTTCTAATGTAGATTAATTATACAAATTTTGTGCAAATTTATCAATGCATGAATGCAACAAATCTATAATTATTCAATATTAGGTAGTGAAAATTATATTCATTAAAGAAAATTTTGTGACAAGCAGAGAGTTAAAATTAAGCTACATTTAACAATAAAACCGGAAAAAAATTATTCAATGCAAAACCACTGTATTTTAAAATTTCAATAATTCCATTAAAAATAAGATCACAAAAATTAATAAACCAAAGTTAAATTATCAGGACATAAGAATGCCAAAAATCATCTTCATTCCTTAAACAAGCTCAAAACAGCTACCATGAAGGGATTATTATTACCACAAAATAAATAAAAACATATATAATTTCAAAAAAAACTAAATCATATTAACTTTGTCAAAAATATTTTATTTTATAAAAAATTTAAAATCATTTCTCTTATATACATCTACCTACAAAATCATTTTCACATACTCAATCGAAACAAATATTTTATCAATGCCAAAGTTGAGTTCATGGCATCTTAACCTACATAGCCAACATTGGACTTATGATCATTTTGAGGGGATGAGAGTAGTTATCATTGAATATGTTATAGTCTTAACACTTTTATTAGTTTATACTTAAAATTTAATACATAATTATTATTTAAAATGTTATTTGATGTTATGTGGTATTGGTAAGATGTTTATACTCTTAACACTTTTATTATATTGATAGGCGTTTTTTACAATCGTATTTGGAGGTGGGGCGAAAAGTTGTAATGGTGTGAGCAGGTTGGAAATTAATTATTTGAAAGCCAACATTATAAAATAAATCATAAAATAAAATGTAACTAACACGTTGACATGAATAAATTTAAAATAAAAATAAAAATGACATAACGATTAAATTTGTTTGAAAATTAAAAAATCAAATAATAACACAAGTATTTATTTTAATTTTTATATGTTCCGTGTGAACTCATATTTATTTTATTTACTATGCACATTTTTAAAAATATTTATTACTTATTTATTGATGCCAGAAATATATTATTTATTTATTTTATTTTTACTTATTTATGTCATAAAAAATAAACCCTGTTGATGCCTAAAATATATTATTTATTTATTTAATTTATTATACACATTTTTTTTTTTTAAATTACTTATTTATACCAAAAAAAAATAAACCCTATTAATGCAGAAATATATTATTTATTTATTTAATTTACTATACATATTTTTGAGAATATTTTTTACTTATTTATGCTAGACAAAATAAATTCTATTAATGCAGAGATATATTATTTATTTATATTATTTACTATGCACATTTTCAAAAATATTTTTTATAAACTTACTTATGCCAGAAAAAATAAACTCTAATCTTAGGGTTCGAACAAATGACTTAGAGGAAAAATTTCAGATAAAACAAAAGGGAAAAAGTGGCTACAAGATCTGTTGTAACAGAAAGTGAATAATTCCTTTCATACAAGGATGGAAAAATCTACAGCCTTAATATTCCTTATGCTGCATCGTGAGAGGATCTACATTAATTAACCTATAAACATCATAAATCTATAAATTATTATAAATATATAAAAATAATATAATTAAAAAAAATTGAATCAAATTTAAGTCATAGAAAGGTGGAAAAATCTACTCAATAACAATAAAATATTTAAAAATTAAACTTAAAAATTTGTAGACAATAAAAATGAAAAATGATTATAACTAAATAATATATGTAATAATAATGTATAAATATTATTCAAAAGGTAAAGTGGCATTTTTTAATTGTGTGGAGAATCTAAATCGTAATTTGAAAGAAAGGATTTTAATGTTGAGTCTTAATTTATAGCATAGGATAATTTAGGATTTTGGTTAAATGTTATTACACTCTTTAGTTGTTATCTTAAATTATAGTTATATGATTAATAGAAAAATAATTTAATAAATATGTAGAGAATATGGTTTGACGAAAAATGCAATTTGAAAATGAACAACAAAAAAAAGAATATAAAGATCAAAAGCAAGAATGTCAAAGAGAATACTCTCAAGAATACCAAAGACAAAAATAACAATTACTGATGACAAATAATGATAGAATAAATAAAAATGAATATGAAAGACAATGATGCACAAAACGTAGAGTTAAATTACCAATCAAATAAATAGAAGGATAAATGAGAAAACATGCAGAATATATGATAACACATCATACACAAACTTCTCAACAAGACCAAGTTATATTATGAAGAAGATGACAAAAATCAATGTCTGTAGATAAAATGACTAATGTAGAAAGAGAAGTACTACGACAATGAAATCAAGATAGAGTACAAAGACATTGTCTTGAAAATAATTTTGTTGATGTGGATGGTAATGATGAAATTTCAATGGAGAGAGAAGTATAACGTATGATGGAATTTTTTGAAAGCCCTATTCATGAAAGTGAAAGTGAAATAGAGTGTGTCCCAAAAACCCTATGAGAAAGATTGATAAAGCCATTAGAATTCAATTTTGCTAATATTGATAGTGATATACAAGGGCCTATGAAGAATCAAATAGAAGCAACCACTGTCAAAAGAAGAAATAAGAAAAATAATTTTAAAATTATTGAATAGACATGGCCAAGTGAAATGTAAGGATTCTAACAAAATTGAGAACAAACAAATATTAATATAATCAAAAATGTTGGTATAGATTTCAAGATTATACAATTTTTTTTTCAATGTGAGTTAGATAAACTTGATTCACCACATATGTGTTATATTTGTCAAGAGAGTTACCCTGGTATGAATATTCATTGAGCTCTTAAAGGGCCTATTTGTAGCAGATGTCATCAAGAGAAAGGTGCACACCAATTTTTTGAAGCAAATAAAATGGATAATGGGTTCCAACCACCTAAATTGATAAACTTAACCCAAGTGGAAGAGATGTTGATCACCCATGTGAATCTAATTCTATAGGTGACCCATGCAATAGGAGGGAAATACAAATGTAAAGGGCATAATATTTATTTTCCACAGGAAGTTAAGAAAATTGTGAAAAAATTCTCACATCATATTTTAGATCTTCCAATTATCATAGTGTGAAGAAAGCAACAATGTGGAACTACATAAACCTTTATTGTGAATAAAGATCGTATTTATAATGCACTTAAATATAAGATTTAACATGATAAGTTTTATAAAGATGTCAAGATTGATGAAACAGTACTAAAGGGCCTCCCAAATATTGAGACCAACACCTCCCCCCGCCCCCTGCCCCCCCCCCCATCTTTATTTTTGAAAAAGGGACGCCTGTGATTGTTTCTAGAACTTCTATATTTTGGAATAAGTGTGAAAGATTATTTGATCATGAATTTTAAAAGCAGGTCAATCTTTAAAAAAGACATGAGCTTTGGTGTATCTGATTATGATCATATTTTTAATGTTGCTAAATAATCATCTTTAAGGTGGTTAATTACAGGTTCCATGGAAGAAGTCAGGGTTCCCAAACAGTAAACCTTGGGGGTTTGAATTTAAACATTCGTGGGAAAATCTAGAGGGAAATTTTATGCATTATCAGGTTTTAACTTAAAATTCATGCACTTTTATAGATCTAACACTTTACGCTTGTTTACTGGATTTAATCAAATGGTATGGTAGGTTCAAAGTCTTTTGTAAAGGCATACAATTAATGATTTCGGCCCCAGTAAAGATCTAATGGTGATCACTTGATCAAAGGTTTTGATCTAATAGTGTAAATTAAAGCTAAAGCTACAAGAACTCCAGAGAGCTTTGCATGTGGCATTCAATTATTAGATCAATAAATTCCATTGTCTTAAATTTGATAGGTTTTCACCCATCATTTGACATCTACGAAGACGTATTTGATATGACCAAACCCATCAAATTTAACGTAGATAATTCCCAAAGCCTTAAGAGCTCCTAAGAGCTTTGCACATGACATTCAGTTATTGGATCAATAAATTTCATTATCTTAAATTTGATAGGTTCACTCCCATCATTTGATGTCTACGAGGATGCATTTGATGTGATTGAACCTGTCAAATTTAACCTAGATAATTCTTGAAGCCTTAGGAGCTCCTGAGAGCTTTGCACACATTTAGTTATTGGATCAATAAATTTCATTGTCTTAAATTTGATAGGTTTGCTCCCATCATTTGACATTTTCAAGGATGTATTTTATGTGACCAAACACATCAAATTTAACCTAGACAATCCTTGAAGCCTTGGGAACTCCATTATCTTAAATTTGATAGGTTCGTTACCATCATTTGACATCTACGAGGACGTATTTGATGTGAATGAACTAATCAAATTTAACATAGACAATTTTTAAAGCCTAATCAAAGGGAGCATTTCTAAAAAACCTTCTTAAAAATTCTTAGCTTTTTACAAAGACAAACCTAGTATATAAAGATCTTAGCCTAAGTCATTTTGTGTTTTTAAACAAAAAATTCTAATTGGTGTTTTAAAGCCTAAGATTCATATAATCATGGAACTAATTAAAAGGTAAGCATCTTTTAGGATCCAATGATGATCACTTGTTTGTTGGATTTGATCCAATGATGCATCAAGCTTGAAGCCTTTTAAAAAAGCATGTGGTTAATGATTTGGCCCTAGCTAAGATCCAATGGTGATCTCTTGATCGCTAGATTTGATCCAATGATGTGATGAAGTTGAAGAATTTTCAAAGGCCTCATGAGTTTAACACATGGAAAAATTAGTATGTTTAAAAATCAAGAGACCAATGAAATGGAAGGACGTAGATTCTATTTTTCAACTCAAAATAAAGAGTACTTTTGAAAGCTAATGACTAACCTTCAACTAGCATTTATGAAATTTGCCGTGAAAGGCATGGAACCCTGCCACATAAGCTCTATGTAGGTATGGAAGATAAAAATGCAATATATCTTATGCTTGATAATTTAGAAGACATGAGAATGAGGTCCCATCAAATTTGAGGCATGTATGAAATCAAAAGTTGGATATTTTCACAATTAAAGCTAAAAACCCTGAACCCTTTATAAAGGACTTAAGTCAGTTTAATTGATCACATAGAAATCAAAGTAAGTGCAGTGCAACTTGAATTTAGAGCAAGTGCCTTAGTGAGATCTTTGTTTTCATCAACTACAATTAAGTGTTATCAATGGTGGTCGGTATGCAATAGATGAAATTGAAGTGAAGTTTTATCTAACTTCAGATGGTGAAGGGTCTTTAGAGACAGAGTTAGATTTAATAGCCTTGAATGTGCATGGAATTAGAAATTTGTTTAAATTATTAATCTTTATAGAGGATTTGTAACCAATTTCCCAAGAGGAAAAGAGGAATTCTACAATGCACCAAAGATATAAAGACCTAGCATCAATTCAGCTGGTAGGCCTTCACCATGTAGCTGATAAACTAGAGGTAATGCATTACATCGACCTTCTTGTTCCTATTTTCATTGACTATAGAATAGATGGAGAATGGATTATTCATGAAGTATGAATAAAGTTGCATGTATAGATCCTATGGCCTTTGAAGCTTACTATAAGCTCCCTTTCCCTTCTTATGCTTGATAATGTATAAGCTTACTATAGAGACAGAGTTAGATTTAACAACCTTGAATGTGAATGGAATCAGAAATTTGTTTAAATTATTATTCTTTATAGAGGATTTGTAACCAATTTCCCAAGAGGAAAAGAGGAATTCTACAGTGTACCAAAGATATAAAGACCTAGTATCAATTCAGCTAGCAGGCATTCACCATGTAGCTGATAAACTAGAGGTAATGCATTACATCGAACTTCTTGTTCCTATTTTCATTGACTATAGAATAGATGGAGAATGGATTATTCATGAAGTATGAATAAAGTTTCATGTATATATCCTATGGCCTTTGAAGCTTACTATAAGCTCCCTTTTCCTTCTTGTTCCTTCTCATGCTTATAATGTAGAAGACATGAGAATGAGGTCCCATCAAATTTGAGGCATGTATGAAATCAAAAGTTGGATATTTTCACAATTAAAGCTAAGAACCCTGAACCCTCTATAAAGGACTTAAGTCAGTTTAATTGATCACATAGAAATCAAAGTAAATACAACTTGAATTCAGAGCAAGTTCCTTAGTGAGATCTTTGTTTTCATCAACTAAAATTAAGTGTTATCAATGGTGGCTAGTATGCAATAGATGAAATTGAAGTGAAGTTTTATCTAACTTCATATGGTGAAGGAAGGGTCTTTAGAGATAGAGTTAGATTTAATAGCCTTGAATGTGCATGGAATCAAAAATTTGTTTAAATTATTATTCTTTATAGAGGATTTGTAACCAGTTTCCCAAGAGGAAAATAGGAATTTGACAGTGCACCAAAGATATAAAGACCTAGTATCAACTCAGCTAGCAGGCCTTCACCATGTAGCTGATAAACTAGAGGTAATGCATTACATCAACCTTCTTGTTCCTATTTTCATTGACTATAGAATAGATGGAGAATGGATTATTCATGAAGTATGAATAAATTTGCATGTATAGATCCTATGGCCTTTGAAGCTTACTATAAGCTCCCTTTTCCTCATGTCGATCTCCCTTCCTTGAGAGAATGGGCAAATTCCCAAAACCTAGATTTAGTCCTCTCACCTTGGTTAATCCAAGGTTCCTATATATTCAGGACCCCTAATGGTGAGATTCCTATTGCCAAATTTAGGGAGGGTGTTAGGGTAGTTATGACTTTATAGAATAGATCCTTTGGTGCCTCTTTTACAACTTATTTGAGTAAGGTCTGGGTATCTTATGTCCATTTCATATTGGAGCAAAACTTAACCCCTCCCATTAGAGACTTAATAAGTTTTTTCTTGGCCAAAATATTTATAGCCATCAAGAGAAAGACCTCTAAGCAATTATTTATGATGTCTTACCTCTTGGATTTACTCCTAGCCTCTATTAATTTCTTTGACATCTAAAATTGGTCTCCTGATGGTAGAACTACCATTTCCCATCATTGCTCCAAATTACATATTTTCAAATACAAAAATCACACACAATTCATATGTGATGGTATATTCCTAGTCATTTTTGAGGAAATCACTAACATCCCTATGCCCAAGCTTCATCCTCTAATAAAAAAAATGGAGACCATTAGGGATGTGTGGTTCTATCCAGATTGCACTGTAATAAGGATAGAAGGAATCATGGTCCAATCATACAGATTGCCTATATATGTTCCTAGTAAGCTTACAGAGAAATAAATTGCTTATCAAATCATCTAGGGAATGGATTGGCATTGTAAAAAAAATAAGAAAGCTTAGGTTCAACCCTTTCCACTAGACATTGATAAAATTATAATTAGGGATTTGAAATAGCTGAAGATAATCTTAAGATGTGGGACACAGGAACTCTTTTGATTTCCAACTTGATAATCTTAATATGTGGGACACCAATGATAGAGTGGCTAACCATATTGAGATAAAAAGGTTCCAAATACTGAGTACAAACATCAATCAGGTGTGGGAGATGGTATTTACACAAAGGCAAGGAACTTTAAAGAAGCCCTATCTAGGGTTAAAAACTATAACATCAAATTAAAACATAAGCTAGTCAGGGATAATAAGCCCTCAAGATAAATATGGAAACTACATCCCTTGCATTATCATTTCTTACTAGGACCATCTAGGATTGCACATCAAGAGTCACTTGTTGAAGGATAATCTTCTAAGCCTCAGTAGAGAGAATTGGCAAAGTTACCCTAGGTTGGGCAACTTGAGAATGTAAAGGGAAAAGGTAAATATGTGATTTAGGAGTCCAACATAGAGCATAGACTTGGTGAAGGCCCCCAAATTTAGGCATCCCCATAAAGGCCTTCTTCCCCAATATAAGTTATTAGCATGATTGCTTTGGAAACTAGAGAAATAATGGAAAGTGCCCTTATTAACATCACAACTACCTATGGTTTTGATAAGGAAGAGGATCCATCTAGGGAATTAAGCAATGAATTAGTTTCATTAGATGGAGGAAAAATATAGGTAGAATTAGCCTTAGTTCTTATGGCTCCAAGAAAAAGGCCTAGGTTAACTTTCACTCACCCTACTAGTGAAATTAACCTCTTCAATGATGAGAATCCTATTTATGGACTGGATATTCCTGATTGGTTTGTTTATGGGAAGTTGTATAAAATCCTATCTATTTCTCCTTCACTAGATTTGATTCAAGTTGACATGAGTGTTCAGGTTAATAGCAAACCTTGGATTCATGGTATTTTGAATAGACAAGCAGAGAGAAACATCCAGATCTTTCACAATAAGGAAAGCAAAGGGATTGACACCCCAAGAGCCTTTGGGAGTTCAAATGTAGAGATTCCTAAATATCCATAGGAAAAGGATTCTGACCCTTAGGTCCTTTTTAATCTAGATACATCAACTCTTGATAGAGTAGTGACCAAGAAGGTTTCTATTGGTACTGAGGAGTTCACCTTTCAGAAGGTGGAACCATTTATGGGCTTAACTCCTACTCTAGGATAGGCAGTAGGGGAATATCCTATATTTCAAAAAGATGTGGCTAGTATGGTACTATCCTAGCTGTTGTTCCCAAAATCTATCACTTGATTTTGTGGACAACATACTGACCATTTTGGTCCTCCAGACCAAAACTCTCTCTTTTCTTTCTCAAAAATGTTCTGAGCAGTTAAGTTTTTCAAATATTAAAGCCTTTTCAGCTAAGGAAGTCATAGGTTCAAGAGGTGGGCTTTCTTCAAAGGAAGTTAAAAACACTTAAGGCTTTTCCTTAGTGTTTTGAGAATGGTTCAACACAAAGGTTTGATCAAAATACTTAACGGTGGGCTTCAAACAATTAGAATGAACCACTTTGAACCATTGAACCATTGAACCCCACCTCTAAAAGGTTCAAAGGTTTAATGAGTTCAAAGGTTCAACGACTTTGTCAGACTTATAGAAAAGAAGGCTTCGAAGAGTTAACATTGAAGAACCATTGAACCTTGACCTTTGAAAGGTTTAAAAGTTTAAAGGTTCAATAGGTTTAACAAGCTCAAAAGACTTAGAGAATAAAAGGATTCAAAGAGTGAAGATTCAACCATTGAACCATTGAAATTTGAACCAAAAAGAGTTTAAAGGTTTAACGAGTTCAATAAGTTTGATGGACTTAGAAAATGAAAGGATCCAGAGAGTTTGAAGCTTCAAAAGATTTAAAGAAAGAGAATGAACCGTTGAACCTTGAACCGAAAAGGTTCAAATGGTTCAAAGGTTCAAAGGGTTCAAAGTTTGAATGGAAACTTAGAGCAAATGAAGGAAGCAAAATATTCTAGAAAGAAGTTCAACCAAATGGTTCAACTGAAGAAGAAAAAGAGAGTGAATGTGGCCCTTTACAAAACATTCAATTGCTAAACCATTGAACCATTGAACCTTTGAACCAAAAGAGTTCAAGGTTCAAGGTTAAAAGAGGTTCAAAGCAATTGGTGACATCCCCATGGATGTAAATTTTAGGGTGATGGAATAACCATTGGTTTGCAAAAGACCTGAGAACAAGTTCAGTGACCAGCCCAAAAAGGAGCTGAAAGAGCCAACAAAAAGTGATAAGATAGCCCCGAGAACTTAGATCACCAAGGAAAGACAAAATGTGGCAAGGAAAGAGATAACAACTATATAAAATCCAAAAATATATACAGGAGAGTTATTTCTAGTAGTTGTAACAGTCTACCAAGTGGACATCAGGGAACACAAACATTCAAAGGTGCGACCTATTTTTTGCATTAAGTAAAGGCGAATGGACAGTCGTGTAAGCGTCATAAAGAAGACCAGACAACCCATGCTTAGAAGGAGACATTTGAGATGATTCAGAATGCCAAAATCAAGGCTAATGACCTATTTTAGCATGGCCCTTTCATAGATATTTAATGCATTCAATTCAACATGGGCCATTTTTATGAAAACAAGTGCCCAAGTCTTTCTTGTGATGTTATTTATTGTAATATCTCATTTTGTATAATAGAGATCTCTCTGTTATCAAAAGTGAAGTTCTACCCAAATTGAAAGGCATTCCTGAGACTTTGAGCTCAAATTATTAATCATATTTTGTTAAGTGAATGAGAAAGCAAGTGACCTTTCAAACTTTGTGTTGAAATAGCTTGTGTCATTTAGGAAATTGTTCTTATGTCTTTTTCCTAAATACAATCTTGTCCATTTAATCAAACAAGAAAAACAAGTAGAAATAATCTAGAAGATGTCTTGAAGCTGACTATGGGAGACTTTACGCTACCATAATTGCCTTCAGTCTATGTTTTATGTAAAGGATATTGGAGAGACTTTGAGCTCCCCTTATCCTTCATAAACTTTTACTCTATTGTAGTTGAAGTGGAGACTTTGAGCTATGCTTCAAACTACTGTGTTCCTTTGTCCCATCAGTGGGAGGAACAATGAAAGACTTTGTGCTTTCGTGGGTTTCTTGTGGTTTCTGTTACTACCTAGGGAGTCTTCCTCTAGTTTTCTAAACATCATTTTTGAAAGAAGAGAAATGCCTTCAGTAATTACCCAAGAATTCTCCTCTATTTTGTGAACATCATCTCTGAAAAAAGAGAGATGGATGGTATGATTTCACCCCTATGTCTATTTTTAGCTTATATATATATGATAGTTTATAGGGAACTTCCCCTTGCTGAGAGGAGAGATTTGTCTCAATTTGGCTATGGTCACCATATCTATTTCACTATATAAATCTCTTTATACTGTGGTTGATGCACCTATTTTGTTGTTAGTCAGCTAGTGACAAAATATTCACCCAACAATTTTTGGTGACTCCGCTGGGAATCAACAAGCAATTTGAAGCCTCAAGCTTCAAATTGAAGCAGTTCCAATTCTTTTCCATATCCATTTTACACTCTGACAGATCCACTGTACGCACGAAGCCAGAGAGCTCAAGGTATTGTTGACCCTATATTTGAGCTTGTGTAGCAAAATAATTTTGATCTTTCCCCTCCACAAACTCACCTTCAGTGGACTAGGAGTTTTCCTCATATAAACATCAGGTCCCCAATACCAGGCAAAGTTACTCTTTCCTTTGCTATTAGAGCTTTGTCTATACATATCCCACAGAGATTTATTATTCCTCCCTTCAACAACCATATCATGGTAGCTCGAGACCCCTGGGGTAATACTTTGGTCCCTTGAATCTAACCCCACCTCTACATGAGCTACCCCATAGCTCAAGGAAAAATTTCCCAAAGTTATATGGTGATGGGAAGGTTCATCCTGATGAACATATTACAGCCTTTGGCATAGCCTGTAGTGTAATAGGCATTGAATATGAAGACATTATAGTGAGACTGTTTATGGAAACATTGCAAGATGCTACTGCAGATTGGTTTTATCATCTACAAGCACAAATAGTGACTAACTGGAACACTCTCAAAGCCAAATTTGAGGCTAGGTTCAAACCTACAGAAGATGCACATGACTTGTTAGCTTAGCTTACACAAATGAATAAGGAGCCTCATGAACCCATGAGAGAATTCATTGCTAAATTAGATAAGCTGAGGAACATAATTCCCACAATTGCTCAGCCGACGCCTGAGAATCTCAAATGCTTCATCAATTCTCAGCATCTTGAAGTGAGTTTCCTGTTGAGGCAGGCTGGCCACATAGATCTTGCTGCAACTCAAATTTTGGTGATTGAGGTTAAAGATGACCTTATATTGGTAGAAAAGATAAGAAGAGATCCTAATAGAGGTAAATCTTCTTCATCTTCTGAATATTCTTCCATAGGCACCACTGATCCTATTGTGCAAAATCTAGCAAATGAATTGCTAGCTCTCAAAAAATAAATGGCATAAGGGATGTCTGCTCCTCCTTCTTATTTAGATATACCAAGGAGGACGTTTCCCAACCAGTAATATCAGGGCAATGCTTCCAGAAATCAAGGGAAACCAAATCACCTTCCTCCCCCACCAGGGAAAATTACAATTGAAGCAGCACCAACTAACTCAATAGTTGGTTATCTTGAAATTGAATCTGATTTTTCTTTCCAACCTGAGTTGAACCAAGAAGATGACACTGATATCTTTATAGAAGGCCAAGAAGAATTAGCTGGCGACTCTAACATTGGTTTCCTAAATTACCAAGATGAACCCAAAAGTAAAGGAGAAGTGTTTGATGGATCATACGTTGTATTCACCAAGTCCTAGAACTAGTTAGCTCAACAAGCAGATAAAGGAAAAATAGGGGAAGAATCTCAACCAGTAATTTAAATTTCTAAATGAGGGGCTTCTCTACCTTTCCAATCAAAAGACCTGATGAACAACAAAAAAGTAAGTACCTCAAATATTCCTTCACCTTCTGATTCAAATTCACAGACCAATCCTACACCTAGTAAAACCTAGATTGATGGAATGCCTTCCTCTATTTTTAATTCATTTCAGTCATTTGATATAATTGACCATGCTAAGAAGACCAAAATTCAAATGTCTGAGTTTGAATTCTTGCAATCCAACCTTGAGCAGTTAGATAGGTTAGTTCAATGCGTAAAAAATAAAACCATCCCTGTAGGACAATTTTTTTTGAAAGTGACTCCTATTCCCCCAAAGAACACACCTACTAGAAATAATCTTATGATTACTCCTCTAGCTACCCCTAGAAAGATAGAACTATTTTATGTCTCCCTGTTGATAAATGCTCATCAGCTGAACAATTGCATTATAGATTTTGGTGCCTCTGACAATGTCATGCATTTTAAGACCTTTGGGAGGTGTTTCTCTATAGAAAACAAATAAGTGTGTCTGCTAGGACAAATCAAAGATGATTAATTTGAATTTTTGGCCTTCCTAGATAAGAGAATCAAAATGACAGCCCTGATGGTCGACGTCCTAGCCTCCTATGGAATTCTTCTTGGGTGAAATTTTTGCAAGGACATTGGTGGAGAATTGAGCATGAACCTGCCCAAGGTGAGGATCCCTATCAAGGGCATCATGTAAAGGCTGCTTCCTGAGAAGGAATCAAAGTACATTATCACTCAAACTTTAGCCCCTGAAGCTCAAATTTTGTTTGAGTCTTCAGGCATAGGTAATTAATTTTTTGTCTACTGAAGACGTTCCTATTTCAGTAGATAAAAGCTCTATAAGTGACAATCTAAATAATTTAGATAAGACATCATAAGAATTAGTATGGTGTAATACACATGAAAAAGGATCTTCCTTTCCTGATGAAGAGAAATCTAAAAGAAGATCAAATTCTGATGAGGTCTAGATTCTAGAATTCAATGGCAACAATTCTTATACCATTTCTAGAGATGGAATTGTTTTGATATCTCCTCAAGGAGATATTTCCCCCTATGCATACAAGTTGCAGTTTAGCAACACTAACAAAACTATTGAGTATGAATCGTTGCTGCTCAGTTTAAAGGCTGTTCAAGACAAAGGTGTTAAACTTCTTCATGCCAAAGGAGCTTTTGAATTGGTGGTTTATCAGGTGAGGAACCTATATCAAACCAAGACTGAGAGATTATGACATTATCACAATCTAGTGTGGGGCTGCATTGATAGCTTTGATGCTTTCAATATTTCTACAGTGCTTAAAGAATTCAATAGTAGAGTCAATTCACTGGCCGTCTCTACAACCCTCTTGGTCCCTCACCAAGATTTCAAAGAAGATAGGTACACTATCAAATTGGTCTTTCAACCAAGTGTACCTAATAATGTCAACCATTGGAATGTGTTCAATGATGACAACCAAATCATTGCTTTTTTGAAACAGATGGACAGTTTTGAAAAGCTTCAATTTGAAGGCAGTGAATCTCCACCACAGGAATTAGCTCTCGAAACAAATTCAAAAGCTGATGAAGTGTTGCTTCAGCTCAAAGGGAATAAAATTCCCAAAATATTAGTTTCTCTTGAAATTTTTTTGACAAGCATGACAGGTTTATCAAAGAACAACAAATAGATTCAAAATCCTCCAAAGATTTTGATCAAATAAATTTGAGTACACAAGACAATCCAAAAATGGTCAACATTGGAAATTGTTGTACCCCTGATGAAAAACTCAAATTTATCACTCTACTTCACCATTACATTGATGTTTTGGCATATTCATATGATGATCTGAAATCTCTCAGACCTGAAGAAATTTAGCATGAAATTCCTCTCAAGATTGGGTCACTACCTCACAAGCAGAAGCAAAGGCAGTACAACTCCAGGATATCAGGGATGATTTTATCTGAGATACAAAAAATGTTGAATGCAAGAATTATTTTTCCAATCCATCATTCCACCTAGATTATGAACATAGTTCCTCTGAGAAAGAAGAATGAAGAAATCAGCCTATGTGTTGATTTCAAAAATCTGAATCAATCATCTTTAAAAGACAACTATCCCCTGCCCATCATGGATCAATTACTACAAAAAGTGACTAGCGCTGAGATGTTATCAATGTTAGATGTTTTTTTGGGATATAATCAAGTAAAATTTGGTGAAGTAGACCAACATAAGACCACCTTCATAACACCTTAGGGGTACCTTTACATATCATAGAATGCCTTTTGGCTTGATCAATGCTGGCACCACCTTCCAAAGAGCAATAGATCTTGCTTTCAGAAATGAAATGGAGAAGTTCATTGTGGTATACCTAGATGACCTGATAGTATTTTGTAAACATCATCTTGATCATGTGCATTATTTACAACAAGTGCTGGAGTGATGGAGGCAAAATGGTATTTCTCTTAATCTTAAGAAGTCAATTTTTGGGGTTACAAAAGGTAAACTTCTCGATCACACTGTGTCCCAAGAAGGCATAAAGATCGACCCAGAAAGGATCAAATCCATTCAAGAGCTTTCTCTTCCTTCCAGTAAGACCGTAGTCCACTCTTTCTTTGGAAAGGTAAACTTTCTACGAAGGTTCATTCCTAAATTCATAGAGAATACTCACCACATCGTCAATATGATGAAGGGAAAAGCCACTTTCAGTTGGACTGAAGAAGGCAAGTAATCATTTCAAGACATCAAAGAAGCTATCACCCATAATTCTAGTTTGTCTTGATTACACCAAAGAATTCATGATGTATAGCTATGCTTTTGAACATATGCTTTCAGCCATCTTTTTTCAATAGAACAAAGAAGGTGTGGAATCTCCCATATCTTTCATGAGTTGTCCTCTCAAAGCTCATGAGCTGAAGTATTTAAACATGGAGAAGCATGCTTATGCTATGGTAAAGGTGGTAAAGCACTTTCATTTTTACATCCTGAACTCACACACTATTGCTTTGGTTCCTGATATAACAGTCAAGTCCATACTAACTCAATAGGAGTTTGGAAACAAAAGGGGCAATTAGATTGCTAAAATCTAGGAGTTTGATCTTGTTATCAAACTAATGAAGCTTGTGCAGGGAAGGGGCCTCTACCAATTAATTGCTGATAACATACCATAAGAAGTAGAGCATGAAGGAACAGAAGTTGAAGACATGCCAATAGTTCTCTTTATCACCACTATGAATGAGTGGTATTCGAATATTGCTCATTTACTTACCTATGGTGAGTGTCCTACTCACCTATCTCATAAAGAAAAGAGGACTGTTAAGTTGAAAGATTCCAATATTGTCCTGTGGGATAATGGTCTATATAAGAGGAACCTTGATGGGGTATTCCTTCGCTGTGTAGATAAAGTGCATAAGAACAAACTTTTGGAGTCCTTCCACAATTTGGCTTGTGGAGGACATTTTTCCATGCCTATGACTTCCCATAAGATTCTACAAGCCAGGTACTATTGGCCTACTCTATTTCAATATTCATGCACTTAGGTACGTAGATGCAAGCTATGTCAAAAGTTCATTGGCAAACCCAAGTTGGTTGCATTACCTCTCAAGACCGTGGTGATAGAAGAGCAATTTCAGCATTGGGATATTGATTTCATTAGCACTATAAATCCATCCTTGAGTACTAGACATGATTTTCTTCTTACAGCCATAGACTACTTTACCAAGTGGGTGGAAGACATTCTAGTCAAGCATGCTACTTCAGAGGTGGTATGTAATTTTCTCAAGGAAAACATCATTTATAGGTTTGGGGTCCTAACCAAGATTGTAACAAACAATGCAACCTATTTCTCTTCTCATGAGATCACCTAGTTCTACTACTATTATGGGATTATCCTCTCCCACTCTTCTGACTATTATTCACAAGGAAATGGTCAAGTAGAATCAAGCAACAAGAACCTGATGACCATTATCAGGAAGCTGATAGATGACAATCAGAGAACTTGGCATAAAGCATTGCTTGATGCTTTATGGGTAGAAGAATTACACCCAAAAGGGCAATATGCATGTCCCCATTTCAACTTATGTATGGTCTAAATGTAGAGATACCAATCACCCTAGAATTACTAACATTAAAGTTAGTAAAGGCAGTGGAAGATTCAACTTATGAAAGTTCCATTGATAAGAGGATCATGTTCTTGACTGAACTTAATGAGCAATGAACTATGGTGGTGGACCGAATTGCTATGCATCAAAGTCTGGTGAAGAGACTCTTTGACCAAAAAGCAAAGATCTATGATTTTCAAATTGGAGATCAAGTCTTGTTATGGGACAAGAGGAGAGAACTAAAAGGAATGCATGTAAAATTGGATTCCCTATGGAGAGGCCCATTTTCCATTCATCATTTAAATGGTGAAAATAGTTTCTTGCTGAAATATCAAGATGGAATGCCATTTACTCTACCTCATAGTGGGCAGCATATGAAGCACTTCAACCCTTGAAGTATCAGATAAGTCCATTTGTATATATGTATAGTCTTTATTTATTTTGTGTTTTTCATCTATTTTTAGCACCATTTGTTTTTGGCACCTTTATTTTTTGGTAGCATGACCCCATAGCCCAATGGCATAGGTGAAGGTACTGAGATTCTAGTTTTTACTCCCTTCGATTGCTTCAATTTCAATCTATGGAAGTTCCCCAAATGGAGCTAACTGCTGTTCCCAAAATCCATCACTTGCTTTTGTGGACAACATATCGACCATTTTGGTCCTACAGACCAAAAATCTCTCTTTTCTTTCTCAAAAATGTTTTTAGCAGTTAAGTTTTTCAAATATTCAAGCCTTTTCAGCTAAGGAAGTCATAGGTTCAACAGGCAGGATTTCTTAAAAGAAAGTTCAAAACACTTAAGGCTTTTCCTTAGTGTTTTGAGAATGGTTTAATGCAAAGGTTTGATCAAAAGACTTAATGGCGGGCTTCAAACAATTAGAACGAACCACTTTGAACCATTGAACCATTGAACCCCACCTCTGAAAGGTTCAAAGGTTCAATGACTTTGGTGGAATTAAAGAAAAGAAGGCTTCAAAGAGTTAACATTGAATCATTGAACAATTGAAGCTTGAACTTTGAAAGGTTTAAAAGTTCAAAGGTTTAATGGGTTCAACAAGTTCAAAAGTCTTAGAGAATAAAAGGATTCGAAGAGTGAAGATTCAACCGTTGAACCATTGAACTTTGAACCAAAAAGAGTTCAAAGGTTCAAAGGTTCAACAAGTTCAATAAGTTTAATGGACTTAGAAAATGAAAGGATCCAGAGAGTTTGAAGCTTCAAAGGATTTAAAGAAAGAGAATGAATCGTTGAACCGTCGAACCTTGAACTGAAAAGGTTTAAATGGTTCAAAGGTTTAAAGGGTTCAAAGAGTTCAAATTTTAAATGAAAGCTTTGAGTGAATAAAGGAAGCAAAAAATTCTAGAAAGAAGTTCAACCAAATGGTTCAATCGAAGAAGAAAAAGAGAGCGAATGCAGCCCTTTACAAAACATTCAATCATTGAACCATTGAACTATTGAACCTTTAAACCAAAAGAGTTCAAGGTTAAAGGTTTAAAGAGGTTCAAAGAAATTGGTGATGTCCCCATGGATGTCAATTTTAGGGTGATGGAATAACTATTGGTTTTTAAAAGACCTGAGAACAAGCTCAGCGACCAGCCTAGAAAGGAGCGAAAGAGCTAGCAAAATGTGAGAAGATAGCCCTGAGAACTCAGATCTTCAAGGAAAGACAAAACATGGAAAGGAAAGAGAGAACAACTATAGGAAATATAGAAATATTTACAGGAGAGTTATTTCTAGTAGGTGGAACAGTCCACCAGGTGGACATTAGGGACACAAACATTCAAAGGTGTGGCCTATTTTTCTGCATTAAGTAAGGGTGAATGGATAGCCGTGTAAGCATCATAAATAAGACCAGACAACCCATGCTTAGGAGGAGATATTTGAGATGATTCAAAATTCCAAATTCAAGGCCAATGACCTATTCTAGCATGGCCCTTTCATAGATATTTAATACATTCAATTCAGCATGGGCCATTTTCATGAAAACAAGAGCCCAAGTCTTTCTTGTGATGCTATATATTGTAATCTCTCATTTTGTATAAGAGATATCTCTCTATTATCAGAAGTGAAGCTCTACCCAAATTGAAAGACATTCTTGAAACTTTGAGCTCAGACTATTAATCATATTTTGTTAAGTGAATGAGAAAGCAAGTGACCTTTCAAACTTTGTGTTGAAATAGCTTGTGTCATTTAGAAAATTATTTTTATGTATTTTTCCTAAATACAATCTTGTCCATTTAATCAAACAAGCAGAACAAGTGTAAATAAATTGGAAGATGTCCTGAAGCTGACTGTGGGAGAATTTGTGCTGCCATAATTGCCTTCAGTCTCTATTTTGTGTAAAGGATATTGGAGAGACTCTGAGCTCCCCTTATCCTTTGTAACCTTTTACTCTGTTGTAGTTGAAGTGGAGACTTTGAGCTACGCTTCAAACTACTATGTTCTATTGTCCTAATCAGTGGAAGGAATAATGAAAGACTTTGTGCTTTCATGGGTTTCTTGTGGTTTCTGTTACTACCTAGGGAATCTTCCTCTAGTTTTCTGAACATCATTTTTGAAAGAAGAGAAATACCTTCAGCAATTACCCAAGAAATCTCCTTTGTTTTGTGAACATCATCTCCAAAAAAAGAGAGATGGATGATAAGATTTCACCCCTGTGTCTATTTTCAGCTTATATATATATATATATATATATATATATATATATATATATATATATATATATATATATATATATATATATATGACAGTTTATAAGGAACCTCCCCTTGCTGAGAGGAGAGATTTGTCTCAATTTGGCTGTGGTCACCATATCTATTTTGATGTATAAATCTCCTTATGCTATAGTTGATGCACCTATTTTTCCGTTAGTTAGCTGGTGACAAAATATTCACCCAACACTAGTCAACCATGACCTTGGCTAGAGTTCAAGGAATGAGACAAAGGATTCTCAACTTGGAGAAAGAAAAACAAGATTTAGAACCTCAAGTCCTCCTTTCAATTCCTGATGATGTATTACAAGTGTTGAATAAATATTTGATGGACACATTTGAAAATTTGAAAAGAATCAAGCTTAGATTGAGTGATTTAAACCATCAAATTGAGATGGAAAAAGTCTTAATCACTCAATGGCATAGTTCTCAAGCTCAGATGGAGGAGTTCATCTAGGTACATAATACAAAGTAGGCCTTAGACTTCAAGATTATCAAACATAGACATCTGGACATCTTCATGGCAGTTTTGATGGATAAACAAGAAGATTTGATCACCTAGAGAAATGATGTGAATGAATTTATTAGGAGAGACATAGGTTTGGTAACCTGGATTGAGAAACTTCTAAGAACTCTATTAGATAACCTTCTCAAACCACTACTATAGGCCTGATTAGTGATGAAGAATTCAAGCAAAAATTTGGTGTTCACATCTAAGGCATTAGAGACAACAAATATATTTCAACCAAAGACAACCAAAATTTCCTTGATATCATCATTTCTATAGGGAAGCAAATTGCAGAAGCATAATGTATCAAGAAACTTGTATCTTAAGTTGACAATGAATTTGATAAGTTAGTAGATCAAGAAGAGGATTGTCTAATGAAGCCTTCAGTTGATTTTGAATAAATCAAGGAGAAATATACCAAGGTGAAATACTTCCTCAAACAAAGTTAATTGAAGGACCCACCAATGAAATTCCTAAAAGAATATTCTTTTTGTAAAGTATATGCTAGTTTGTTAGCATATACTCTTTCTTGTCAAGTTGACATGTGACCTTCCACATTGTATCTTTATTTTCAAGGACATTTGTCCTTATCTACATGTGGATATTTTAAAATTTAACTAGTTACCACCTATGCTTCCTATAAATAAGTAGATGGTTACCATTTTTAGGGGAGATTTTTTGAGCAATTGTATACTAAGAACATTTAATATAACTAAGGAAATATGAAAAGATTGTCTAGATAGT